>CM061487.1:2407500-3007500 GCA_030867185.1 Tagetes erecta
AGATCGAGTTCACAAACTCAGTATAAGTATGTGGTAAATCCTGCCAATACTGTGGATAATGCTTTCCTTGTGCAAAATACAACAAAGTTTGACGATGAGGATGATTTATTCGTTGGTGCAAGTTTTTATACTGATTCAGCATACTTTCCAAATTCACCAACTTATTCTCAACCTCAATCTCCACCAAGAGCTCAAGTTCAAGTTCCAAGTCAGAATCAGAAGCATCAACCAGAAAGTTCAACATCAAATGTTCAAGCCAAAGTGAAAGACGTCATGAACATTCTACTTCAAGATGATGAAACGAAAACTGCCTTCACTGCTTTTATGGCAAGTTTTCAAGCTTATCAAGGAAGTCACTTAAGTCAAATGGACGTTGTCCTTCAAGACTTATTTGAAATGGATCCAGTAGATGTTGAGGAAATGGATCTTAACTGGCAAATGGTTATGGTAGCTTATCGTACGCAAAAGCATGCATATGTTAACCGAAGTTACAAACCTCATGCAAACAAAACCGTTGGTTTTGACAAATCTAAAGCCAGATGCTTTAACTGTAACCAGTACGGTCATTTCTCAAGAGAATGTAAAGCTCCAAAGAATTTCAATGACCAAGCTAGTTCAAGTAATCAAGGTCAAGGTCAAAATTCTCAACAATCAACGAGTTATCAAGGCAGAAATCAGCGTTTCTTTCAAAAACCATACCAAAGTCTTCCTATGCCTGAATTGAAGGATGAAGGAAAGAAGCCAGAAGACCAAACAAAGGCGTTGGTTGTAAGTGTGAAGGACGGGTATGATTGGAGCGCTTATGCAGAACAATTTACTTCTGATCTTACATCAAACTTGGCACTGGTATGTGAAGTAGAAGAAGACTGGTCAGAAGAAGGGGATTGTAAGATGACTGAAGATGTGAGTGAAGATTCAGAAGATTATGACTGGAGTGCAAAATCTGATCCTACTGAAGAATCTGAGTCTGAACTTGTGCTGATGGCTACTGCCAGTGAGTCTTCATCATCTACAGAACAGCCAAAGGTTAATACTGACCTGCCCCCTAACTATGTTCCATTACCTGCTGATGTCAAGGAAAGGCTATGTTCTGAACAGTGCATTCAACAAGTAGAACATTATCGAACTCATTCATTTAAAATCGGTGACAAATTAAGCAAACATGAGAAAATTCATGAACAACTTAAAATTGATCACAAAATTGCTGATGAGAAGATTTTGTCACTTAAAGAATCATGGAACAAAACCTTAAAGGAACTGGAATTGATAACCAAACAACTTGAAGAAATGACAAAGAACTTTGAACAAGAAAAAGTCGCACATGCTGTCACTCAAGTTGAATTAACAAAGGTTAAAAGTTGTAAAACAATGGTTAAACAACTCATCAAAGAAAGAGGTAACAAAACCAAAACCGGGTTGGGTTTTACACATGAACCGATGCCAAATTCAATCACTCAAACCTTACCGGAAAACTTTAATGAATTTGATCATTCACCTGAAAATGAACGAAAATTTAAAGAAATTCAAAGAAGTAAATCCGAGTCTGAAGGATCTGAGGTGTTGATTGAAAGTTTGAGAGAAGAAGAAGGAATGACAACTGAAGCTGATGATGAAGCAAGCAACAAATCTGAAAACAAATTAGAACCTGTTCTTATCCAACTTGTTGAGTATCCAAAGCTTAATCCCGAACCAGAAACACCGGTGAAAGAAGAAGGTGAATTTTCAGGATACAATGATCCTGAATACATCAAGTGGAAGAAAGAACAAAAGGCGCAAGTTGCTGCTCAGTTGGTCAAAAAGCCAGAAGTGAAGAAGAATGAAGTTTTAACTGCAAAGAAACAGAAATCGAAAACAATGAACAATCAATCTGAAACGAAACAGTCAAAAGGCAAAAGTGTCATAAAATCGAATGATAACTCAAAAGTTCAAAGTGTTAAAACAGTTAAACCTGCAAAGAAAGTGTCAAAAGAAAAGAAAATCAAGTTTGTGTCTGCAGGAACGTTTGATTTAAATGGATCTTATGGTAAACCAATCAATTCTCCAATCAAATCTAACTCTGGTCTGAAAACAGGTTCAGGTCCTCCGCTGTAAATGAAAAGAGAATTGAAACCAAAAAGGTGACCAAACAGAACAATTTAAAATCGAACCAAAGTCCCATGCAATCAAAATCACAAATCAAGTCTCCACAGAAAAACGTCAATCTAAAACCGAACAACTATGATAATGAATCACGTTTTGGTTCAACATCAAGAGTTAACAATCGGCTCTTTAGGATTAGTAAGAAACACTGTGAGAACTGTGATCGTTATAACCATACTACTGCTGAATGTTTCTTTAACAGGTACTGCAGTTACTGTGACAAACGAAACCATTCTTCAGAAGAATGTTATTATAACAAGTTTTGTGATATTTGTGAGAGAAGAAACCATGACACAAAGGATTGTTTCTTTCGATCAAACTCAACTAGAGAAATGACTCCATTTAAAAGAAATAATTCATTTCATTTTCAAAATATGAGTCATTCTCCAGTTTTGAGAAATTTCAATCGAAACAATTCTGTTTCTAACTTTTCAAGGAATGTGCAGGTTAACAGTTTTAAACCAAGAGCTTTAATGGTTAAAAATCAAAAGTTTGAAAATAACCTTGATCCTAAGCTAGAGGAAAGGTTTAGTGCTTTGAGGAGAAAGCAATCTTTGAACGCCAATGGGCGAAGTTATCAGCATCAAAATCTTTTGAATGAAACAAATTTTCAAAACGTTCAATATCAACAAGTTACTATTGCAGATAGATTCGGAAAACCCAAGACCGTGTGGGCCTGGGTTGACCAAACTAACTGAGTGTTTTTGTTGAAATGCAGGTACGCCCAAGAAGACCTATCAACTCGTGGTTCGTTGATAGTGGGTGTAGCCGGCATATGACAGGCAACCATGCCTTACTTCAAGACTTTAAGTCGAAAAATGGTACACACGTGGCGTTTGGAGGTGATGCGGGTGGAAAGATAACAGGAGAAGGAACAGTATCCAATGGGGTCATTAGTTTTGATAAAGTCAACTACTGTGCACAGTTGAACTTTAACTTACTAAGTGTCTCGCAAATTTGTGATAAATCTTATTCAACTCTTTTTGATGATTCTTTCTGTTATATTCTTAAACCAGGTTTCAAGATTGACAATGAGTGGGTAGTGGTTAAAGCACCTAGAGATCGTGATGTATACAAGTTGGATATGTCGCAGATTGATGCCGAAACCGAAACAACCTGTCTCATTGCCCATGCTTCAAATGATGAGAGTCAGCTTTGGCATAGACGGCTGGGCCATTCAAACTTCAGAAACATGAATCGGTTGGTTACTGGAAATCACGCTGTGGGAATCCCATCGAAGAAATTCTCCACAACTGATCTCTGTCCAGCGTGTTTGAAGGGAAAACAGCATCGGATGTCTTTTAAGTCCAAGCAAGAAAACTCCATTTCAAAACCCTTGCAGATGCTACATATGGATCTTTTCGGACCAACGAATGTGCAAAGCATCGGAAAGAAGTCTTACTGTTTTGTCATTATTGACGATTTCACTAGATTTTCTTGGGTTTATTTTTTGCATGCTAAATCTGAAACAGCTGAATTATTAAAAGAATTTATCATCAAAGTTGAAAACCAATTGGATTGCAAAGTTAAAGTGTTAAGAAGCGACAATGGTACTGAATTCAAAAATGCTAATGTGGATTTATTTTGTGCAGAAAAGGGGATTGCTAGACAATTTAGTGCTCCAAGAACGCCTCAACAAAACGGGGTTGCGGAACGGAAAAACCGGACACTAATTGAAGCTGCAAGATCCATGCTCGCAGATGCCAAAATCCCTATCACTTTTTGGGACGAAGCTATTGCTACTGCGTGTTTTGTACAAAATAGGACTTTATTAGTACAGGATAAACAGAAAACATCATATGAGTTGTTATTTGGAAGAAAGCCGAATATTTCTTATTTGAAAGCATTTGGTTGTCCAGTAACGGTTCTAAATTTGAATGATCATCTCGGAAAATTTGAGTCAAAATCTGACGATGGATTTTTCCTAGGTTATTCGTCTGTTTCTAAAGCTTATCGGGTTTTTAATAGCAAAACAAATACTGTTATTGAAACTATCAACGTCAAGTTTTTAGAAAATTCGTTTCCGTCAGTGGCGCATGGTCCTGAATGGTTATTTGATTTAGATGCGTTATCAAAATCTTTCGATTCTAACTTATTTGATTTTTCAGGAAAAACAAGGAAGGAATCAGGTGACTTAGGAAGCTTTAGTGACGATTCTGATAATGACGAAGATGGAAATCTCAACTCTGAATATCCATTTATGTCTTTTCACAATCCTGATCATGTCAAATCTAGTCAAGCTCCGGGTCCTTCTGGTTCGCATGAAGATCAAGAATCGAACAATCTTGAAGAAGATGTGATTTCTCCTAATGATGGTGGATCTGTTCAGAATCAACCATCATCTGATCCGAATGTTGAAGTTATTCCAGAATCGTTTGATTACTTCATCAATTCACCGGATCGAGTCCCGAATTTCACACCGCATACTTCTTCCATTCTACAAGATCTACCAAATCTGAATACTTCTAATCTAGAGACTCAAGTGCAAGGAGGTGATATTCCTATTCATCGAATTCACAAGAAACATCCTGTCTCTCAGATTATTGGGCCGCTGAATCAGAGAACTACAAGAAGTCAGACAGAGCAAGCAAATGTTTGTCTTTACTCATGTTTTCTATCTCAAGTGGTGCCAAAGAATATTTCAGAGGCATTGAAAGATAATAGTTGGATTGAAGCCATGCAAGAGGAATTGCTTCAGTTTCGCAAACAGGAAGTTTGGAAACTTGTGGACTTACCTGAAGGAGAGAATGCAATTGGTACAAGATGGTTGTACAAAAACAAGCCAGATGAACGTGGCATTGTTGTGAGAAACAAAGCAAGACTGATTGCACAGGGATACACTCAAGAAGAAGGCATTGATTATGAAGAAGTGTTTGCTCCGGTCGCAAGACTTGAAGCCATACGCGTTTTTCTTGCTTATGCTTCCTTCATGCGGTTTAAAGTATTCCAAATGGACGTTAAAGGTGCTTTTCTGTATGGACCGATTACGGATGACGTGTATGTTAGACAACCTCCGGGTTTCGAAGATCCAGATTATCCTCATCGGGTATACAAGTTAAGTAAAGCTCTTTACGGTCTACATCAAGCTCCTAGAATTTGGTACGAGACATTATCTAAACATTTACTAGAAAATGGATTTACAAGAGGTCAGATTGATCCAACTTTGTTTATGAAGAGGGATAATGATGATTTATTGTGCGTTCAAGTGAATGTGGACGATATTATTTTCGGATCAACTAGTGAGTCAATGTGCAAAGAATTCGAGGAAATTATGAAGAGCAGATTCCAGATGAGTTCTATGGGGGAGATTAATTTCTTTCTTGGATTACAAGTGAAACAATCAGCTGACGGAATTTTCATCAATCAATCAAAGTTCGTTGAGAAGTTGTTGAAGAAATTCAAGATGCAAGATTGTCAAACAATTCGAACTCCATCTGATGTAAATTGCAAGATTCAACCGGATCCAAAGGGCAAAGCAGTTGATCAAACACTATACAGATCAATGATCGGTTCTCTGATGTATCTTACTGCATCAAGACCAGACATCATGTACGCTGTGTGTGTATGCGCCAGATATCAGTCAGATCCGAAAGAGTCGCACCTTGTTGCTGTGAAGCGTATATTCAGATATCTCAAAGGGAAACCAAATCTTGGGTTATGGTATCCTTATGAAGGAAATTTTGAATTATATAGCTATTCTGACAGTGATTTTGGTGGTTGTGCTCTTGACAGGAAATCGACTACTGGTGGTTGTCAATTTCTAGGTCCAAGGCTTGTCTCTTGGCAATGCAAGAAGCAGACCAATGTTTCTGTATCCACAGCTGAAGCAAAGTATATCGCTGCATCTGCAGGATGTTCTCAGGTTTTATGGTTACAAAATCAGTTGCTGGACTACGGGTTTAACTTTCTGAAAACTCCTATTTACATAGACAATACTGCTGCTATGTTCATTACTGCTAATCCTGTTCAACATTCTAAAACCAAACACATCGAAATTAGATATCACTTTTTAAGAGACAACTCTGAAAAAGGTTTAATAATTTTGATTAAAGTTCATACCGACAAACAACTGACAGATCTTTTCACAAAATCATTTTTGTCAGGCCGGTTTGAATTTTTAATTCAATCCATAGGATTAATCAATCATGATTGATTCTATTTTTCGAAAAGAAAAATCAGAAAATATAAAAGCCAAAAATATAATAAGTTGATGTTAAGTATTGATTCCTTTGTCTTTTATTTTATGTTTTGCATTGTGTGTGTGCATGAAAAAGAAAAGCAAATACAAAATATAAAATCAAAAAGAAAAGAAAATATCATGTCATAAGAATCTATATTGCAAAAAGTGAGAAATGATAGTTACACTAGACATTATTTGTTACATCATTTTTAATAAAGACTGATGAATGTTAATTGATGTGCGAGACGGCTCAGGCAATTAGACTGAAAAAGTAAGTTGATTGTTGACAAACATAAACTTAATGATCTTTGTGTTAAGTTCCATTGCTATACATGTCTAGATATATATCTTTTGATACATTGCTTGTGATGATAGTTGTGCATGATAGGGTAACGATGCAGTGTATTCAGTGTGATGAACCGCATCGTGAGCTTCTTTGTTGTGGTACCCACAGACCTGAAGTCTCACACGAAGTCTCTTTTGAGCTTCAAGATGCAGCAAAAGATTCCAAAATGGAACAAAAAGAGTCCCAAATGTGGACCAACACCAAACCAAAATTCCAAAATGGAATTCAGAAGATTCCCAAGGGGAACGATAGGAAAGAAAAATTCCCAAAGATGGAATTAAAAAGAAGTCCCAAAGTGGACCAAATCCGAATAGAACCCTGATTCCACACTGTGTATGACTGTAAGTGACCAGGTTTTGTGCAATATGCATTCAGGTAGTGTTTGATAAGGAAATATGTTGACATATGTATACATGTGGGTCACATAAGTCATTCTAATCGAACCTAAAATATCATCATGATACTGAAAAAGTAAGTGTGTCAACTCGAGCTAATTGGTATGTTTTCATATCATCACTCAATCAAGCATAAGTCAAATGTCTATTCAAAACTTGCAAAACATGTTCAGATAATGTGTGGTATGATCTCACTGCGATATTTTGATTCATTGCATTGCATATGTATTTATTTTAATGTGTGTGCTTTGTGTGTGCAGGTATATGGAATCTTTATTGACATATCAACATCCTTGTTAAACTTAAAAATTTCAAGAAATTTCAAGTTTAGGGGGAGAATAAAGTTGAAGAAAAATTTTCTACAAAAATCCAAAAATATTCTGTTTTGAATAAGTGTGTTTTTGAATGAACAAGATTATGTAGTATGAAAAAGCAAAGGTATTGGATGTGTTAAAAACAAACCCAAGGTCTTGTAAATTGTTTTTAAAAAAAATGCTTCGGGATATAGAAAAATTGGTTGTGCAAAAACAATTTTGAAAAAGAAAAAGAAAAATGAATTTAATTGGAATTAATGATTATTGACTTGTTTTAATTCTGTTTGATAATTAATATGACAAACATTCTTTTTAAGGATATCTTGTCTAATTAATATGTCGGAGAATGTTTGCAGGTGCAATAAATGATCGTTGAAAAAGTCAACAGACGAGGAAAATTGAAGAAATTGCTTCAGTGTTATTGCCGGGTAAAGATATCAGATACAACTGTACAGCCGGGTAAAGAACTGTTCAGCCGGGTAAAGTTGTAAGTCTGATACTTGCCGGGTGATTAAGGAAAAAGGTGAAGATGTTATGACCACTGTACAGCCGGGCAATGATCATGTCAAATACAGCCGGGTGAAGGTCATAGATATCTTGCCGGGTGACAAGTGTGTACTATACAGCCGGGTAATGAAGAGGTCTTCTTGCCGTGTAAAGGTATGACACTGTGTTGCCGGGTAATGAAGAAGAAAGTATGCCGGGTGATATAGAAGAACTATGTTGCCGGGTAATGAACAAATGCATGTTATGTGAAGAAGGTTGTTTGGTGAAGAAGTTGCCGTGTAAAGAAGAAAGCAAGCCGGATGAAGAAGGAAAGCAACTGTGTTGCCGGGTGATGAAGGAAGGTTGCCGGGTGATGTTTTGATAACAACTATTCTGCCGAGTGATGAATAAAATCCATCAGGTGTAGTTGTTCCTTAACCTTTACCCGTCACTACAGTGACTTACCCGTATCTACAGTGCTTGACCCGTCAAGTGATTTTCACATGTTGGTGACTTGTTTTATGTACTTGACCCGTCACTACAGTACATGACCCGTCACTACAGTACATGACCCGTCACTACAGTACTTGACCCGGCAAGGCTTATTGGGCCTATTTTACTTGCCCGTCATTTTTGTTGACCCGGCACTTAAAGTTTGGCCTAAAATTTTTGACGATACAAATACCGCCTCTTCACAAACACTTATCATTTCACACACATTCACTTTCACCCAAACACTCTGAACTTCAAATCGCCATTGTTATCATAGTCAATCTGTTGCCCTATAACAAGATTAATAGATTGATTAAGGTAGAGATTATGTGTTTTGACCTAAATCGACCTGCAAATCAACTGTTAAAAGGAAAAAACGATGATGAACAGTGTTTTGAACTTGAAACGACACTTTGATGTTGAGCATTAAAACTTAAATCGAATGTTGTTTTAGGATTAAAATCTGTCGATTATCAACATTCAATCATTCATTTGCACTAAAACATCTTAAAATCAACCGAATCAAGTGAAATGTTCTTAACTGATAAAAATCGCCATTGTTGAACTATGAAGATTTTAAAAGTTAAACATCAAAACAAAGAAACATTTGTCTAAAAGTGATGAAACTGAACCAAAACATGTTAAAATTTTTTCATCATAAATTTGTCAAAATTTTCACCTAAGTGATTAACTGTTAAAAGGTTAAACAGGAAGTATAATCTTTAAAATTCAATATTGTTTGATTAAAATGATGAAAATCAGGTTATTAGAACAATTCAGGATTTAAACTGATTATGTTAATGTTTTGCCTTATAACTTTTAGTTAAACACTTATTAAAATTTTTGATATGATTAATGAAGAATCTAATGAATTTGCCTTGTTTTGTGTTTGTTTGTGTTTTTAACAGATGGAGAATCTCAAATTTGAACCTAAACATAATTTGGTGGCATGTTTAGATGAATCACTTCCTGAGACAGAAGGTTATAGAGATATGATTCAGTTCATCAAGAGGACCAAATATGTTTATGCTATATGTGCCAAACCGGTCATATATGCAAGGCTGATCAAGAGCTTTTGGAGAACAGCAGAGGTTGTGAGGAATGAGAATGGTGATGCTATGGTTAGAGGACACATCACTAGAGACTGGGTACTGAATGTTACAGAAGATGCTATTAGGCAGGCTCTGAGGATAGATGAGGATGAGGTTGGTATGTTAGATGAGCTGACCATGGAGGAATGCAAAACGTGTTTTGTGAACATGGGACATCCACCTGTGTTTCCAAAGTCACAGTTTTTCAGAGCTAAGTTGGGAAGGAAGTACAAGTTGCTGTGCTATGTAGTGCAACAATGCATGTCTAGAAGGAGTGCAGGGTTTGATAACTTTCCTTCAGACATTGCATCACCAATAGTAGCCATTGCAGAAAACAAACCATTCAACATGTCAAGGTGGATAATGAATGGGTTTGTGTTTAACTTGGTGAAGGGCAAGAGATTCAAATTTCTTATGTACCCGAGGTTTCTGCAACTGATGATAAACATTGCCTATCCTATCATCAGAAGTGAAGGTTATGCAGGAGGTATGCTATATACAGAGGACATGAACGATCTCTCTTACCGAAAGATGAGTATCGGGAATGTGCCTGATATTGATTTGTTTGACTATATGAGAGATATAGTCAACAATGAAGAAGAAGTAGATGGAGTGTATTATCACATATCTCATGGTGAGATTGTGAATCCACAGGATCTGGTGGATGAGGTGCCGGATGTTCTGTTGGATGATGACGAGTACTTTGCTCGTCATCCAGAGGATGAAGATAGTGATGGTGATGATGGTAATGATGATGGTGGTGATGATGCTGAATCTGAATCTAATTCAGAGGAGGCTGAACCAATGAAGACTGAGATAGAGGTTGTTGAACCTACTGTGGTAGAAGAACCTATTGAGGTTGCTTCTGGGATTGAGGAAGATGTTGTGGAGATTCCAAGAGATGTTTCTGTACAGTATGTTCGAAAGAAGAAGAAAACAGTAGAAAAGCCTGAGGAGATTGATGTCCTACAGATTGCACAGACAGTAATGGCCGAAGCTGAATCTATTGCACAGATAGATGAAGTGGATGCTGGCATTACTGATCCTATTACTGATGATATTACCACCGCATTACCACAAACCGCTGAAAACATTGGACAAGGTTTGGAGTCTTCACCAAATGTTGTGCCAAGTGTTGATGAAGTTTATGAAGAGAAAGAGAAACGGATTGCAGAACTGGAGGAGATAGTTGAAAAGTTGATTGCAGCTAATAATTTGTTGAAAGCATCAAATGATCGCAAGAAGAAAAGGTTTGACGAGTATTGGGATATTCACAAGCAGAATTTGGAAATATTCAAGAAGTTAGATGAGGATCATGTGAATCTAGTTGATGAACATGTGAAGTTGAGAGATGATCATGATCAGTTGAAGGCTGAGCATGAAAAATTGAAGGAGGAATATGAGAACTTGAAATATGATTATGCTGAAGTTAAGGCTGAGTGTAATACATTGGAGGCAGAAAAGGAGATATTAGAAAAGGAATTGGAGGATATGAAACCTAAGAAGGCTGGATCATCACTATCAGACAAAGATTTTTCTGATGATATAGTCGAAGTGACTGAAGCTGAAGTGCCAAAAGTTTACTTGACTAGAGCTCGAGGAGTTGCAAACGCTGGTATTCTGGTAGAATCACCAATTATCATTCCCGATGAAGCTATGACTGAAACTGTCAAGATGGATAAGGCTGAGGGAAAGAGAAAGACAGATGCCATTCCGGAGATATTTGGTGATGAAGAAAGTTCGAAAAGGGCGAGAATTGATGAACCAGTGCAGATTGAGCCGATTCAATCTGCAGCTGTGATTGAGACTGAAAAAGTGACTGGAGCTGAGATTACAAAGTCAGGACAGATTGAGTCGATTCAATCTGGTTCTGTTGCTGAGACTGAAGTTTTTGAGGTCACTGAGAGTGAAAAAGAAGCTGGTTCAGAAGACACAGTTCAGTTTGAGCCGATTCAAGCTGAAGCTGTTGAAGTTGAAAGTGCGCCTGAAATAGAAGCTGAAGTTGCTAGTCAGTTTGAGCCGGTTCAAACTGATGATGCACCTATGATAGAAGCGTTGGATGATTTGGATATAGATTGGACTGAGTCTGAGGATGAAGCTGAGCCAGAGCCAGTACAGAATACTGTTGAAGAATTGCCAGATGATTTGGACCAGAGGTTTGCATATTTAGAGAGAATGAAGTATAACTCTGTGTTTTTGAATGGGTTGACGGTAACTCAGATTAATGAAGAGTACGAGAAATGCATGATTCATCAAGACAAGGCTGAGGCAGATAAGAAGGAGTTTGTTACTGAGATGGGTGAATGGACTCCGATGCAAGAAAGCTTAAATATCGAAGACTTACCTCCTACTGAGCTTTATCATCAAAACCCAGATGAAATGACTGCTTATGAGATGCGAAGTTGGTTGAGTTCGAGGAACTATCCGTATAAAACTTTGCAAAGGTTGAAATCTGGATCTTTGAGGAAGATAGTGGTCAGTTTCATGAAAACAGAGAAAATGTACAATAGGATGTTTTATTTGGATTATAACAATCCTCAGTACTTTGAGCTGACGAAGAAATTTAAAGTACTTGGTCCAAAAGAGATTCCAGTGATGGCATTACCTGAAAATGCGCACAAAAAGAGGCATGAACTAATGGATATGTTTCCCAGTGAAGTCAAATCTTACAACATTCCAATGGAGGTGCGTGAGACTTGGCATAAATCAGCAACACCTGGTGATGTGGTTAGGTCACTGATGAGCAAAGGACAATCAATAGCTGAGTTATTAGATTCTATGATTGTGCCTGAGAAGAACAAGAAAGTAAAAATCATAGCATGGAAATACGACGAAGTATTTGATGCGTTTATGATCAAGAGAGTAAATGGTTTGTGTGACATTTATCATTACTACTCAAGTATCTTCAAACTCGAGGTTCAGGATTTGAAAGAGCTGCACAGATTAAGGTTAATCAACCACACGCATGCTGAGCGTGGTGAGAAATGCGTGATGCTTCTTGATGCTGGATTGAGTAGAACTGCAAAGTTTCTCGACTTTAGAGGTCAACAAGAAGACACTGCATATGTGCATGCAAAGAAACAGAGAAAGAAGAAAATATTGGTGGTGACCGAGGATATGTACTTAGAAGAGTTCTCGGACGAATACTTTGACAAGATTACCGATCCTGGATTGAAGGTAATAGATGGGTCACAAATGACGAAGCCAATACTGAGAGTATTTTACAATCAGGAAACATTTGAACTAAAGCTTGTTCGAAACTTGGAGAATTGGGATGAAGACATGATTACACTTTTCAGTACGTTTGAATTGAAGCTGTTGCATCCTTCATATATAGATTTTTTGAGGAGCTGTCGAATGGAGAAGTGTAAAGATGCATTGGCTGAAGCTGATCGAAAGTTATTTGTTGTAATGATTGAAGTGATTGCAGCTGCAACTGAAAAGATTCGGGTGAGGAAAGCTTTGCTTAACTCTAATCTTGTGATGGTTGACTTGCCGGAGATAGAGTATATGAGGATATCCAGAAAAGGAACCTTGGAGGTGAAAGTCAAAGGCCAAGAGATGCCGTTTGAATTTTATGCTAATATCGATTTTGCAGGTCTGAATCTGGACTCACTTAGACGTATGAATGCTCTGCCAATTCTGACGAATGAATCCAAGCCTCGACAAGCTAAGATCGCGGAAAAGTTCAAGTCCTGCATTGAAGAAGCTTTGAAGGAAAAAGAAGAATATAAAGGACGAGAGTTGCTGAATGTAAAAGAAGAGCCAGAAGAATGGTAGAAAAAGATTGAAGATTGATGCTGATAAAAGAAGAAAAAGGTTGAAGTTTTTGAAGATCCAAAGATAAATCTTAGGGGGAGTACTGTTAGGGTTATTTCCTGTTAAGATTTACTTTGTATTTTGTTATTGTTTATATGTTTGTATAGTTTAGGGTTTATTATGTATTTTCCTTAAACTTGCATTTTGTTTGATATAGGCATGTAGTGTGCGTGTGTTAGAGGAGAGATCACTTTTTACACTGTTAGAGAGAGAATTAACTGTGTGTAATTTGTTTCTCCTGCACTTTGTACTACGAATTGCTTGATCATCAAATACAAAGAGAATTTATGAGTATGAAGTGTGTTTGTGATTGAATCGTTTGTTTGTACGCTTTATTCTGATCATTTGAGTGATATTATCGATCCAATTGAACCTATCATAGCTTTATAGGACGCTTTTATGCGTACTAATATCCCAGTTTTGTTGTAGAGTTGTGTAGTATATGGGTACTAATCTAGTGCATAACATAAGATGGTTAAAAATAAGAGCTCGTTTAGATTCCACCTAAAATAAAATGTGTTATTTTATTTTGTTTTCAAATTTATTGTTTGAGTTTAAAAAAAGAGTAACTTTTGATTTTGATCTCTAATTTGAAGTATTTATCCATTTCAGTTTCTAAATAATTATTTAACATATCATGTCATGCATGAGGTTTACACTTTATTACGGTTTTAGACTCTTTTTCTAACTCTAATATAAATTTCAGTTAAGATAGAGGGTATTTTAATTATTTCATATTTCAGAAACAAAACCTTTTATAAAATGCAAACTTCAATGTGTGACATAATAAAAAAATAATCTTTTGATTGGAATGATTAAACAATGATCAAACCTTTACACTTTATCAGGCGTGAGAATCAGTATGTGTTTTAATGAATGATGTATAAGTGTTAGAGGAAAGTACAACTTACCTGAAACAGTCACCTGAAATGGGTATTTATAGTTCTTTTTGTCAGAGATTCTATCAGATGGTACTTGTCATACCATTCTATCATATGTGTCACTCATTTTCTGATTGGTGGAGACCGAAAACGAGGTCATTTGTTTACCATGTGTTTTGATCGTGTACCTTTTGTTTATTGAACTAGGCCCTTCATTATACATGATATTCCAAAACTGGGGCGTTACATTTGTCTGGGCTTTTACGCCTTTATTTATCTGAAGTCCATATATGGCGCCAATTTGCTAATTGCGAGAATCCATTGTGGCGCCGTTCCATTTACGTCGGTAACCCACTTTGGCGTCAATCTATTTATAGGCAGCAATTTACTTATAGCGGAAATGTGTTTCTAGCGCCAATCATTTTGGGCGGGATACTTAAATGACGGAAGTATTACTTATATATAAAATCACACATATTTTGGTTTTTTTAATATTAGTGACTTTATGACGTGATACAAGAATGTGTCTATTCATCTTAAATAAGCATGTAAGCAACTAACAATAATGCAAGGCAATGTATGGATATACTATAAGATTATTTTGTTGTTTAAAAGTTAATAAACTTTTCCATATCAGAAAACAAATGATTGTCTATGTGCTAAAATCAAGGCATGTTAATGACTCTAGCTACATTCTTCCAATAGACGCACTTCCTATCACCTTATAAAAGGGTTGATAGTGGTTAGTGCAATAATATATGACTGACAACGTTAGTATAGGTATAACTAAATAGTTGAAAATAACAAAGTTTATTTATTACATTAAATGCACATTTAGTCCCAAAAACACGAGACTAAATCACACAAAAACAACACAGTAGAAGTAAAGCATATATATATATATATATACACTCTAACTTTTGACTTTAACACTTCTTGTAGCAGGTACAACGCTCTGCTATACCATCACATTTTCCCTCAACAAAACCTTTTTCTATGCACATACTGCTGCAGTTCTGATGATACTCGCAATTAAACGTGCGTACGATCGCCTGACACATCTTTGCTTCAGTCATCTTCACCATCATCTCTTTTGTGTGTCAACAAATCACAAGTGTTGCCGTGTATAAACAAATACATAAATCTTGTTAAAAACGGCAAAAACAACTACTCTAAATTTATTGTGTTTGTAAAAACATTTTAAAAAATAATTTACCCAGTAGATGCACAATGAACAACACAAACTTTGTATAAGGAGTATTGGATCTTAACAGTCCTAACTAATTGTTATTGGCAGCTACCGGTCCCAACTTTTATCATTTTTGTCAATAATGGACCGTCGTTAAAAAAATTTGAGGTGTAATGTTTTCTTTGAATTACATACCATGTTTTAGGGTTTTTGATCGGAATGAGATTATGAGTCGATTGACGTAAAAATTACCTCGAAACGGTGCTCCAAACGACGAAAATTGTACATCCGATTAAAGAACCATTATGTTTAAACAACCCGGTGAAGCATCGTTTTGTCATTTGGAGCACTGTTCCGATGTAACTTTTATATCAATCGACTCTTATTCTTCTAATTACGATCAAAAACCCCAAAACGACGGCCAGAAATTCTAAATAAAAAAGTTAACGTCGTTAATTTTTTTAACGGCGGTCCATTAGTGACAAAAATTATAAAAGTTAGAACCGCTAGCACATATTTTAAAAGTTGGTATTAGTAGCGGCAAAAAACTAATATTTGGAACTGCTAAGATCCAATACTCTTTTATGTAATGATCACTAGGTTTAATTCTCGTGTGATACACACGGGTTAAATAACAATATTTTTAAAAGATATAACTATTATATTTAAGAATCTGTAAATATTAAATATTTAAAGATTTATAAATATGTTTAAAAAATACCATAGTCATAATATTTTTTCTTTATCAACTATTCGCTTAATTTTCCTCTCTTAAATTTTCCTTTTAATCTTTGCTCTAATTTCCCTTTTATTCCCCCCCCCCCCCAAAAAAAAAGGTTTTAGTGGCTCCCCCTAAAACATTGATTTATTACGTAGATTATATAGATGTACTACCAAAAATGTTTTGGATGTATATGTATGTCATAAACTCAAAACACTCCTTTATGAAGAAAAAAATATAAACGTTAAGCATGAGGAAATTACATTTTTCTTCTAAGAGAAAATTAAAATTTTCATTTCATTAGGTTCACCTAAAAAAATTTCAGTTTTTGTCTTCACACCAATAAAATAACAAAATAAACATCATTTATGTCTGTATTTTTACTGAGAGTTTAGGTCCTTTAAAAAAACAAGCATGTCTGAAGTTTTGATTTTGGTCTCTACATTTGGCCTTTAAACAATTTTAATTTAAAGACAAAACTACACTTTTGGTCCTTTATGTTTATACAAGCATGCACTTTCAGTCCTTTAAGTACAAAAGTCATAATTAATTTATGTCTTTAAATTTGTTGTATTATTGGTCCTTTAACACTAGCGGAGTTAAATATTCCAGTTAAGTCAAGGGTAAACTAGTCTTTTTACCCCTAAAATACTAATTCTGTAATTTTAAACTTAAAGGACTATTTCTATAATATTAATATCTTTTAATTAAAACATTAGTTTATTTATGTATTTATAAAACTTTTATGAATATTATCATATAATTAAAATGTAGACAATATATATATATATATATATATTTCTAATGTATTTATTATCATAAACTTGAGAGAACATTTACGAGAAAAAATTAGTTCGTTCATCATAATTTATGTTCAACATACGCATATATTTACACAATATAACCGACAGTATATTAAGCATGTTGTTTACTCAACATAATGGAGGTACTATGTCTTTACTAAGTGTACAATCTATAACATTTATGTAACTACACATTTTTTTGTACATTTTAGTATAAAACTTTAAAGTAATGTGAAGTTAACGATTATATTTTTTGTAAATTTAGTTTTTATGTTTGATTAAATATTTCTTATGATACGGATGTAATATTGTAAATGTCACTATAGTCTACAAATACATTTAAAATCAACGTGATTTTTTGAGAATTTTCGAAACTTTTCGGTTATTTTCAAAACTTTATGAACAACGTAAATTATATTGTAAAATTTTTGTTATTCAAAAAATGTACACATATGTTACTTTAATATGTACAAAAAGTATGCTTATAAAAATTGTCAACATTTTAATTCTATGATGATATTCATAAAAGTTTTAAAAATACATAAATAAACTAATATTTTAATTAAAAGATATTAATATTACAGAAATAGTCCTTTAAGTTTGAAATTGCAGAAATAGTCCTTTAAGTTTAAAATTACAGAAATAGTCCTTTAGGGGTAAAAAGACTAGTTTGCCCTTGACTTAACTAGAATATTCAACTCCGTTAGTGTTAAAGGACCAATAATACAACAAATTTAAAGACAAAGGATGTTAGTTATGACTATTATACTTAAAGGACTGAAAGTGCATGCTTGTATAAACATAAAGGACTAAAACTACAGTTTTGTCTAATTTAAAAACAATTATTTAACACATCATGTCATAAGGTTTGCATTTTATAACAGTTTTAGCTAACTCTAATACAAATTTTCAGTTAAGTTAAAGTGTATATTATTTTACGATTTAAAGATCAAAACATTAATAAATTGCAAACATCAGTACGTGGTATATTAAAAATTAATTTTTTGATTTGAATGGTTAAAGAACTTATCAAACCTTAGGAACCAAAACCAAAATTTATATAAGACTAACTTGGAAGGTCGTTGAGACCTTCCAAGCTAATCCTTCAACTTTGTATTTTTTACAACTTTGGCTCATTTACATAACTTTAACATATTTATGACTTTGACCCTACTGCTTGATTGATTATCATTTTGACTCTGATAACTTAGTCAATTTACAACTTTAACCCCTACCTTACTTTGACCTATTTACGACATTAGCTCTCCGACTTTGAGTTGGTTCGTTTTAACCTCTATTTTAGATATATTCTTGATTTTTAGTAAGTGACACAATACGACTTACACTGTAATGTGCAAGACAAAACTTTTTTTCTATCAACGTGTGTAAAGAAATCACATACGTGAGACCCAACCCCCGCATCGTGCGACCCGTGCGGCCACCCGATCAATATCTAGTTAATTTACTCTTAAAAAAAGGCATACCGGAAGCAAAGAGAACGATCACTAACATAAACACGAACAAACTTTTTCCCATCTTGAAATTTGATTTTACAAGTAAGAGATACAAGTGGGAAGAGCTGGTATATATAAACACATATTGGTGGTAAATGATGACTTCTTTACGTCTACGTATCATATATTAAAAATAAAAGATTTTAACAATAGTTATCTTGGTTTGCAGAAAAAAGTATCACGTGGTAGAAATATTTTTTATTTCAAGTATAATTTATAACCTTCCTAGTAAGAAAGGTCGGTTACTTTTGGGTCACTTACGTAGTCACACATGGTCCAACCACGTGTTGCTGCGTATCTTTATAATTTTTTTTACTTTTATATATTTATGACTTTAGTCCTTGACTTTTAGTAATTGATATTTTAGCCTCTGATGAGTTTTCGACTTTGTTCTCTTACTCTACTTTGACATAAAATAATACCTCAACATTCCGAATTTGACTTGGTTATCGTTTTGACTTCTAATTTTCAAATTTCTTTGCCTTTTAATGTGTGACATATTTCGGCTATGTGTCGTGACGTACGAGACCTGATACTTTTTCTTATTAACGCAGTGACAAAGTCACATACGCAAGACCCAAACGCGTGACCCGGTCGCTGCAACACGTGGCCTTATCTAATATCTAGTTACATGTATAGTTTTTGTTTTATGTTGATATTACATGGTGGTGTCACTAAGACCCTTGATACCGTTGTGGCGTTGCATCTTTGATAAATTTTCTTTAGAACGACATTGATAACAATTTCAAGTGTGAGACTTGATAAAGATCGAGGATTCTCTTTGATTTCATAACTGACATTGATAACTGTTAACCCGAATGCAAATACAAATGTTTGTTTAAAACTCACACGACCCTTTCAATATACTAATACTCAAAACCCACTTTCTCATACTAATTTACATGACCCTAGACTTGCTTTTTATACTAGAAAAACTTTCAAGAAAAAAATTCATTTAGTCTGACGGAATACTTAAGAATAAATTCCATTTAGTCGGGTGTAGGTCTAGGATTGCCCCCACTAAAACTTTCATGGGCGCTATGGTGGTCACGCTTGGAAGGACGACGCCCAAGATCACGGAGATCCAGTTAGGGCGCTATGGTGGTCACACCTAGCTGATCACGACGATTTAGTTAGGGAGCTATGGTGGTCACACCTAGAAGGGTGGCGCCTGATCATAACGATTTGGTTGTGATGTAGCAATCACAGCAGTGGATTGGAGGGCATCCTAAACCCGTAAACCGTCAAAATGACTACTATAAAGTCTATTATAAAAAGCCTCTTCTACTCGATTTTGTTTTACTCATTTAAAAATATAAAACACAAATTCATCCTTTCACAGGCGCTATGGTTGTTACGCCTAGAAGGGCGGCGCCGATCAAGCTCAGTTAGGGTGCTATGGTGATCACGCTTAGAAGAGCGGAGCCTGATCACCATGACGATTCAATTATGGCGTAACAATCACACTAGTGGACATGGAGGGCACCACATGCTTTCACCATCACCACCACAATGTGAAGAACTAAGTTGGCTTGTTTAATACAAATACTAGGTATAACTAAATACTTGGAAATAAGTCAATAACAAAATAACAAAGTTTATTTATCATATTAAATGCACATTTAGTCCCACAAACGTGAGACTAAATCGCATAAACACAACATAGTAGAACTAAAGCATATATATTCTAACTTTTAACTTTAACATTGCTTGTAGCAGGTACAACGCCGTTGCATACCATCAAATTTTCCCTTAGCAAAACCTTCTTCTTTGCATGAACCATTGCACGTGTGATCATTCACGCAACTCAGTGTGTGTCCTATCGTCTAACACCTCGTCGCTTCCTTCACCTTCACCATCATCTCATCTGCACATTAACAAAAGCACAAACATTGTCGTCATTGGTGGATCATTTAAAGGGCCAGAGGGGGCGTCGCTCCTCCGCGTTTTTACGATAGTCCGGTACCTTAAATTTTTTTTATAAGTATTGATTTTGTCCCTTTAAAGTGGTTTTTTTCATGTAGTATTGGTATAAAAAAATTCACAACGTTCAAGATCCGAAACTAGTTAATATTTTTTATAAATATTGTTTTCGTCTCTTCAAAGTGGTTTTGTTGTGTACTATTGTTATAAAAAAATTCACAAACGTTTAAGCCGCAACTGATTTTCGTGTAAAACAATCACCAAAATGTTGTTATGAAACAAAAAAAACAACTACTTTAAATTTATAGTAAATGTAAACACACTTCCAAATTTTTTTAGTCAATAGATGTACAATGAGTAAACAAATTTTACATAATGGTCCTTATATAGATGTACTATCAAATATGTTTTAGATGTATATATATATATCTGAGCCAAATTAAAGTTTCATCTTTAATTAAGTTCCTTAATTAAAAAAAAATTTCTTCAAACCAAGAAAATAACAAAAAAGACAAACATGCCTAAAGTAATTGTCAATCGTTGTTGACAATACCCTTCATACCGATTTTGACGATCTAACTCACATGAACCAATTGCGAAATATACCATTATTAATAGAAAAACTTAGTGATGGCAAGTGTCAACCGTTGCTAAAACCCTTTAACCCAACCCGAAAATATATTCATATATGCTTTAAACATAGTGACCAAAACCCTTTAACCCAACCCAAAAATATGTTCATATATGCTTTAAACGTAATGAGTTTACATAAAATGAAAACACTTACTGGATGCAAACAAAATCAGAACCAACATGAACACGAAGAAAACTTCAATGAAAAATAATCTTTTGATTGGAATGCTTAAACAACTCAAACCATTGGAACCAAAATCAAAATTTGTATAATACTAACTTGGAAGGTCGGTGAGACATATTTAAGACTTTTATCAGTTTGGCTCCTCTACACAACCTTTTGATTGGAGGGCATTTTTAACAAGTTTGGGTTCTCTACATAACTTTGACACATTTAAGACTTTGACCTCATAGTTGTGACACCCCACCCGATGACGGAAACACCGGGTTGTCATAGAAATGGATATCGTTAGTTACCAAAGCACATGACATCATTTTATTAAAGTCTAATAATAGAACTTATAAGTATGGAACATAATTCATAAATAGAAAACGACAAAAGTCATAATTAATAGGAGTATTGGATATTAACGGACCTAACTATTAGTTTTGACCGCTACCGGTCCCAACTTTTGAAATATGTACTGACGGTCCCAACTTTTATCATTTTGGCCACTAATGGACCCGCCGTTAAAAAAGTTAACGGTGTTAACTTTTTTTTTTTAATTTCAGGTCGACGTTTTATGGTTTTGATCGGAATAAGAATACGAGTCTATTGATATAAAAATTACATCGAAACGATGATCCAAACGACGAAATTTGTACATCCGGTTAAAGAACCGTTAGG
Source organism: Tagetes erecta (assembly GCA_030867185.1). NCBI lineage: Eukaryota > Viridiplantae > Streptophyta > Magnoliopsida > Asterales > Asteraceae > Tagetes > Tagetes erecta. The sequence goes on from CM061487.1 coordinate 2,429,274, forward strand.
TTTAAACACCCCGATAAAGCATCGTTTTGTCATTTGGAGCACCGTTTCGATGTAAATTTTATATCAATCGACTCGTAATCTTTTTCCGCTCAAAAACCATAAAACGTCGACCTGAAATTCAAAAAAAAAGTTAACGCCGTTAACTTTTTTAACGTCGGGTCCATTAGTGGCCAAAATGATAAAAGTTGGGACGCTAGCACATATTTCAAAAGTTGGGACCGGTAGCGGCCAAAAACTAATAATTAGGTCCGTTAATATCCAATACTCCTAATTAATATAGTAAATACAGTGAAGTCTTTATTATTAAACTAAGTGTAAGGCACCCTATGTTTTGGCAATTGCAATAACTATTAATCAAGCACCACCTGAATATGTGAAAAATAAAGTTAGCTACACAAGCTAGTGAGTAAAAACACAATTTGATAACACTAGTATTGAAATCCGAGATCAACAAGATATGCTAGGCAAGCTTACATGATAGCCATTTCATAATATTACTCAACCATGACCCCTATACTAGTACACAACCACATAGAATTCATAACTTCTCGTTTTAGCCATTTTGACATGAGGAACCAACTTATGTATTTGATTAAAGATAACTTTTAACCAACTGTCAATTAACCGTCTCGTTTTGTAAGTTATCAATAATCAATTAGAAACTTAGGGACATGACATAGCAACTAGCATCATAGTATAGCAACAACCGTCATAGCATAGCAAACATAGTAAACATAGAATTAGAATGGCCGGGTTAAATCACCTATCGATGTTTTCCAGGCATGTGGGTTTGTCAAATCATTAGCGCTAACATTGTATTGGTGGGATTACCAAGCAATAAACTACTTTAATCTACCACATAAGTTTACATCTTGTCGCGAGTCAAGACTAACATATTTGTATGATCTCTTTTGGAAAATAGTAAATAGAAAACAAACACATATTTCGGCCCCAAAACATAAAAGTAAAAAGGAGAGTGAGTTTACTCACCTCAAATACGAGTCTGAAATAATATAGCAAACACTTAGATGGAACCGAGGACTTTCCAAATACTAGAATTACCTAAGTAATGAAAATCTTAACTTAGCAAACACATAGCATAGAAAACTAGAATAGAAACAATAGTAAACTACGGAAATTGGAATTCTAGGATTTCAAATTCGGAGATTAAGGGTTTTCAGTAAACGATATAAAAATATATAAATTTATTTAATCGTTACGACGGAAAATGATAATAGTATTTCAAATAATATATTTTGATGATACGTATATAATGTCATAGAGTACGTTATACATTTTTACAACCCACTTTTCATGAAAATCTGTATCGGTATTTTCGGTATTGGTATGGTACCAATTTCATCCCTATTTAAAAGTATTAAAATATATTTTTGTAGCATCTTTAAAGTATTAAAAACACTTGTAATATCTAGATTCATAAAACTAGGTTTATTTAAAATGATGATTTTTATCCATTTTATAAGACTTTTAGTATTTTACAATATATATAATATAGTATTAGTATTAGATTAAGTTAATTAGTAAAAATGGTTAACTATGGAGTTTAAAACAATTAATAGATAAGGGTTGGGTCCCCAGTTTCGAACACATGACCCTCTACTCAAAACAGAATGAACAAAGCAGTCGCGCTGCCTTTGGTTTTTGTTTTAAATTAGATCATAATTGATTTTAAAACATTCTGAATAAAAACCCCAATTCTCATACAAACCCTAGAATACAAATTCCCAAATTAATTTGAAATGGATCAACGAAATTAGAAATTGATTGAGGGTTATGAATCTAGACATGATAAGGAGCATGTTATATGGAAAACCATACTTGATATCTTATGAATTGATCGAAGAACAATGAAGAACAAAAAGTGACAGGTTGAAAATCAAAGTAGCACTTAGAGATTGTTAAAGCTCAATTCATTTTGCAGAAACGATCATTGAGATGTGACAAATGAAAGCCCTAAATCAGTTTAAGATCACATAAACGTTTTGATGATGAATTGATGAAGAACAAGAACGAATAAAGTGAGAATCGCTTACGGGTTTTTGAAGAATTTGGTTTGAAATTGAGATGGCAGGGAGCAAGAGCGAGTTAGAGTGAGTGGTTATGCTGATTGAATTGAGTTTTGGTGGTCAAGAAACATACTAACGGGTTCGAGAAATAGAACGAGTTAATTGAATTATATTAGTGATTAATTCGTTGTGTTTAATGAAATTAGATGACACCAACGGCTTCTAATTGATAACATGAACGTTTTGGTTGCTTAATTTTGCCGAATCATGGCGTTTCATGTTGATTTCATTAAGTGGGTTTTTAAATCCGATTAGTAATTTGCAATTAACACTTTGATGGTTTGATTAAAATGAAATTAAAACACGTGAGGAGGTTTGGAACGTGTATGGGAGCATTTTATATAGGTTGGATTTCGATTAAACGGATTAAAACCGGAATTGGTTGTCGGAAACACCGGGGGGGGGACAAGGGATGGTTTGGGTAAATTTCAATTTACAGTTTCGGTCCATGTTGTTTTGTTTTGTTTCTGTTTTGCGTTTTTAACTTTTATTAAGTTTCAGAATTGACACTTTTGACCCAAAGTTAATTTATAGATTATTTTAACTAACTAAATTAACCGAGTTGAGGCGTAACATTTATATAAGTCTCGTTTTCATATCTTTAGCTCGCTGTTGACGTTGAAAGGTTATTTTGAGACTTAGGAGTAATTTTCTTTGATAATTTTTATAAAATCTCGTGTATAAAAATACAATTAATACATATGTTTTTAAGATTTATATAATATGAATAGTAATTAAATTGTTTGCTTGCATATTACACAACTTGGATTCGAGTGATCATTTATGACGGAAATAACAAGGAATTCATTTTTATTAATAATGCAACGTTACATTTTCCAAAATTAAATACGATTACAAATATAAGATAGATTACTTTGGGTTCGAGTTTGGCATTTGGGTTCGGGTTTGGGGCAGATGTTACAGTCTTCCCTCCTTATAGAAATTTCGGCCCGAAATTTTTCTCAAACCGAAATAGAAGAAGATGAAGCGAAGAGATGCGGATATTTAGCTTTCGTTTGATCCTCACATTCCTAAGTAAACTCAGGTCCACGTTTAGATTCCCAACGAACCTTAACTATCAGTATCCGACTCCGCTTGAGTTGCTTGACTTCGCGGTCCATAATTTCCAATGGCCGTTCAATAAATTGCATAGATTCATCGATTTGGACTTCATCGAGAGGCACAATAAGATTTTAATCGGATAAACACTTCTTCAAATTAAAAACATGGAACACATGATGAACACTACCTAATTCCTCAGGCAGTTCCAGCTCGTAAGAGACTTTCCCGATTATTATTAAGAATTTTGAACGGTCCCACATATCGAGGAGCTAGCTTTTCCTTTTTGCCAAAACGGAAAACTCCCTTCCATGGAGACACTTTGAGTAACACCATATCACCAATTTCATACTCCATAGGCTTTCGCTTTTTATCAGCATAATACTTTTGGCGATTTCTAGCCGCTAGCAGATTTTCACGGATTTTTTGGATTTTATCGGTGGTCTCTTGAATCATTTCAGGCCCAGTGATTTGAGAGTCACCGACTTCGGTCTAACATAGAGGAGAACGACATTTACGACCATAAAGAGCTTCAAACCATATCAAGGCTAGCATGATAACTGTTATTATATGAGAATTCAATCAATGGTAGACGAGCATCCCAATTACCTTTGACATCAATCACACAAGACTGAAGCAAATCTTCGAGAGTTTGAATTGTTCTATCGCTTTGACCATCTGTTCGAGGATGATAAGTTGTACTAAGATTAAGTTTAGTACCCATAGCATCTTGAAGACCCTTCCAAAAACGAGACATAAAACGACCATCACGATCGGAAATAATGTCTAATGGCACCCAGTGACGACAACCAATTTCTTTCACATAAAGTTGAGCTCGCTTTTCACCCGAATACGTTTCTTTGATTGGGAGAAAATGAGCAGATTTCGTTAACCGATCAATTATAACCCAGATACTATCATAACCATTAGAAGGGAGAAGCTTAGTAATAAAATCCATAGCTATACTCTCCCATTTCCAAACAGGAATTCCGGTTGCTCGAGAAGACCAGAAGGACGTTGATGTTCGGCTTTTACCCTCGACCAAGTTAAACACTTAGAAACATACAAAGCAATATATTTCTTCATACTAGGCCACCAATAATGAGGGCGAAGATTCATATACATTTTATCTGAACCAGGATGAATTGAATAACGACTTTTATGATTCTCGTCCATAATGAGAGCACGAATACGAGAAGGCACCCAAATACGATACATAAAATAGAGTAGACCATCGATTTTAGTTTCCAATTGCAAATCGGTGCCAACGGTCATCTCATCACGAAAGGTACCCTTAGAAACAACGGCACGCTGAGCTGCAAGAATTTGAGACTTTAAATCAAAATGAAGAGAAACACAAGAAAGCATGACGTGTTCCTTACGACTAAGAATCGGCGACGACATGAACTTTACTAGGATGATAATGGATTTCACAATCATAATCATTCAACAATTCAACACAACGCCTTTGCCTCATGTTAAGCTCCTTCTAAATTAGAATGTGTTGCTAACTTTTATGATCGGTATAAACAAGACATTTAGTACCATAAAGATAATGCCTCCATATTTTGAAAGAAAAGACCACTGAACCCAATTGAAGATCGTGAGTGGCGTAATTCTTTTCGTGAATTTTGAGCTGCCTCGAGGCATAAGCTATCACTTTGCCTCGTTGCATAAGAACACAACCAAGACCCTATTTCGAAGCATCGCAATAAACAACAAGATCTTCATGACCGTTAAGAATTGGAGCTTTACACAATTTCTCCTTTAGAATATCAAACGCTTTTTGTTCTCGGGACCCCACACAAAAGGTATATTCTTACAAGTTAAAGCCGTAAGAGGAACCGCAATCTTAGAAAAATTAGCAATGAACCGACGATAGTAACCCGCTAGACCAAGAAAAGAACCGATTTCGGTTGGAGTTGAAGGCGCTGACCAATTCTTGACGGTTTCAATTTTCGCATGATCCACTTGAACCCCACTTTTATTAACAATATGACCCAGAAATTGAACCTCTTTAAGCCAGAACTCACACTTGGAAAATTTGGCATAGAGTTGCTCTTGCATAAGCAATTGAAGAATGGTACGAAGATGATGCTCAAGATCGGTTTTGGATTTAGAATAGATAAGAATATCATCAATAATAACGAACTTGTCCAAATATGGTCGGCATACTCGGTTCATTAAGTCAATGAAAACGGCAGGTGCATTAGTTAAGCCAAAAGGCATGACCGTGAACTCAAAGTGACCATACCGCGTACGAAACGCAGTTTTTGGTATGTCATCTTTGTGAGCACGCAATTGATGGTAACCCGAACGAAGATCAATCTTTGAAAAATAAGTTGCTCCCTGGAGTTGATCGAAAAGATCATCGATACGCGACAATGGATAACGATTTTTTACAGTAAGTTTATTAAGCTCGCGATAATCGATACACATACGGAACGAGCCATCTTTCTTTTTAACAAACAAGATTGGAGCACCCCATGGTGAAGAACTCGGATGAACGAAACCTTTATCGGATAATTCTTGGAGTTGACTGGCTAACTCTTGAAGTTCAGAAGGTGCAAGACGATAAGGATCTTTAGCAATAGGAGTAGCACTGGGTACAAGATCAATACCGAATTTAACTTTCCGTGCGGGTGGAAGACCGGTTACGTCCTCGGGAAAAACCTCAGCAAAATTCTGCACAACTGGAATATCTTCGAGTTTCTTTTCTTCCTTTTTCTTCACATCAACACGAGCCAAGAACGCGACATAACCTTTACACAAATATTTCTGAGCTTCGACACAAGACATGAGTTTCAAACCAACAGGATATCTCTCCCCCGAAATGTTCAGAATTTGACCCGATGGAAGAGGAATACGAACAATCTTTTCCCGTCACAAAATTTATGCGCCAGTAGTGGATAACCAATCCATACTGATAATAACGTCAAAACTACCGAGAGTCATAGGCAAAAGATCAATATGAAAGACGTGACCCTAAAGATTAAGCACACACCCCATATTTGATGAACTAATGGAAACACTCTTCCCGTTTGCTACTTCTACCACATAAGGACTATCAAGGCCAATACGACTAATAGTAAATGATGAAGCAAACTCTAGAGAAACAAAACTCTTATCGACACCCGAGTCAAATAAAGAAGAGGCATAACGATCATTAACGAGAAACATACCGTTCACCACATCGTTGTTTGCTTGGGCTTGATTAGCATCGATGTTGAAAGTTCTAACATGACCCGCTTGATTAGCATTAGCATTAGCCTTGGTGTTCACATTCACATTAATGGGCTGAGGACAATTGTTGCGGAAATGATTTGGATCGCCACAATTAAAACAATCACGACCCTGATTATTACCTCGGTTATTATTAGCATTATTCGGAGCGTTCCATCAACCTTTAGCCACATGCCCTAAACGTTGACAAATTCAGCACCTGTGGCATGGAGTATTAGGAGCATGATGAAGAGGACACTTGTTACATTTGGGCAAGTTTCCCATATAAGGCTTTCGGTTAACATTACCTGTAACACCCCAGTCTGGAGAGGTTGAGACATCACTATTACAGATATCAAACCAAAGTCAATCCATAAGATAAAAAACACATCCAATGTTGTAGGTCCGACAACAACAAAAATGGTAAAGAAATCCTAAATAAGTATTCATTACATTTATTGAATTAAAAGCAAGGTCTTGATCTCCTAACACTCTCTTCACTTATTCCTCCGATTTCCCCGATTACCTACACATAAATAAGAAACACCACAAAAGAAAATACAGCTGAGCCAAACATTGCTCAGTAACAGAGAGAACAATAGTAAATAAAGAGAGACGAATAAGTTGAAGCAAGTCCTTATAATTGTTAACGGAACGTATGGTACTGAACATATAGCTGATACTGAACTGAACTTTTCACTGATACTGAATATAAAACTGAACATGTGATGCGTGCAATATATATATAAAATAAATAACAAAAACACCTAATTTTAAATTTATAAAACCAAGACGAACCGACTATTTCACACACAACCGGCAGTGGACCGGTCGAATGTAATATAGTTAAAGTAAATCCGTGTGTCGACCCACAGACTCTATATACTACGTTATAATTAACTAAATTAAGACTCACTAACTAGACACGACTTTGTGAAATAAAGATTATTTAAAAGGGGGGGTTTTTATGTAAAATGGCTAAATTTGCATAAAAGGTAAATGACTCAAAAGACGAAGGTTGAAATCAGTGATTGAAATGAACCACCTAGACCCGACTCCTCTATGTTGCAATTATCACTTGAAAATGGACGTTTTAATTATGGAACTAGTAGCAAAATATTTTCACTTGAAGACACCACAAATAAGACTCTCGACCCTTTTCAAGAAGACACCTACGGGTTTCTAGCAAGTTATTAACATATACCAGTTTAGCAGTTAAACGCTCTCACGATTGTCCAACTAAAATATGACTAAGTGACCTTATATGAATTCTAACCTCACAGTTTAAAACTCAAAGCCAGTTCAATGCATTCAATTGATTTATTAGACATGTTTGCTAAACAAAACCTAGATCGAATTCTCACGAATACCAAATCTTAGCAATCAAACAAACAAGACCTAACAATAAACTAATCACCCCACGGATATCTTAGACAAGCTAGCACATTTTCATTATATTGGTTTCTATTATATTTCTTATGGTTTTTTAAGCATGCATTCACCATAACACTTTTCACAACACAAAGTCAATAAACGTGAATTGAATCATATTCTATGACATAGACCATCACCAAGCATTCAATGGAAAAAATATTATTAACCAAACCAATTCCAATATACATACAAGCATCAATCAAATTAAAGCATCAATCAAATTAAAGCATCAAACTTTTACTTAGAACATAAACAAACCATAATAAAAAAACGTCATAAATCCAAGTTTAAACGTTAACACAGATTCATCATGAGTCTAGGCGGCTTTAGAAGCTTAGCCTAGCATGTTTATAACAAAAATAAAATGGAAATGAAAGTCACAAAACATGGTAGAAAGAATCGAAAACAAAGGATTAGAGAAACCCGGAAGATGCAAGAAACTATCCTTGAACCCACGTGCTTCTGTCGCCTTGATTTCGTGTTCTTAGCCTCCAAATCACCTCAAAAACCCTGAATTTCGACTTCTATTCATCCCCTAAGTTTCATGAGAGGCTAGGGTTTGAGAAAATGTGTTTATATAGCGAATGTTGGGGTTATTTGAAGATGTCACTTTCCAAATATAAGCGAGTGAAGATATCGAGCATCATCACGAGCAAGCACGGGTGAAGACGTTCATTAATTGTATTTGTCTTAGAATATTTGTGTAATTGTTTTGTGCTTAATTGCACGTTTTTAGGTTACATTGTAAGGTGAATGGTATGGACTATAAATACCATCACCTAGGTCATTTGTTATGTGAGTTGCCTACATTTCATTCCATATTCCTTGTAACCTCTCTATTGATCTAATACAATTCACCTATTCTTATTATCATCAATCTTCATCATACCTTGCATTGATCTTCATGAACATCAATACGTGATCAGTGAGATTCCGCATCACTGATTGCAAACAACATCACCAAACAATCTCAGATCTAGATCCAAGCTCGGTTCGTCTAGAACTATCAATTGGTATCAGAGCTGTTGGGTGATCTTTGATTGTTGTTGTTATTGATGGAATTTTAGCTACCATTAGCTTTGATTCATGTTTGTGTAAAGAACTGCAAAGTTTGAGATCAATTGGTGAAGATTTGACTGAGTTTTTGAAGAAATTATACATGTTCATCATATTCACTGCTCAAAATTAAGATCCGAAATTTTGTTGATGATTTGAGAAATTGATGATTGAGATATGTTAGAAATCATAATCCTAAGCCTCGTTCATGATCAAACCATTCAGATTTGTTGATTTCAATCCATATTTTGTCATTTTTGTCAAAACCCACTAGTTGTGTTCATCACAAAAAACCCAGATTTGAGTGAGATTTAGCTTGATTCCAGGTAGAAAAACTTTGAAGGAGTGTTAGAAACATCATTCCTAATCTAATACAAGTATTGAATTGAACAAAAACAACAAATATTGAAGAATTGATCTAGTGTTCATCACAATTTTGACTTTGAAAAGTCAATCTGATATGAAGATTTGAAGAATTGATTGATATTTGCCCAGAAATCTGAAGAAGAATTGAAGAATTAAGTGATTGATTCAAAGAAAATTTTTCCTAAGTGTTGATAATCTTGAAGAAATTTTCAGACGGGTGAAGAAGTTTTCAGCCGGGTAAAGAAGAAATCACTGTTCAGCCGGGTCAAAAGGAAGAAAAACACTATTCAGCCGGGTGAAAGAAGAAAAACACTGTTCAGCCGGGTGAAGTACTGTTCAGCCGGGTGACGTACTGTTCAGCTGCGTGAAGTGTTCAGCCGGGTGAAGTTTGACACTGTTCAGCCGGGTGAAGCACTGTTCAGCCGGGTGAAGCATTGATCAGCCGGGTGAAGCACTGTTCAGCCGGGTGAAACACTGTTCAGACGTCCCAAGTTGTTGACCCGTCTCTACAGTAAAAAAAAAAAAAAAAAAAAAAAAAAAAAAAAAAAAGTCTGGAAAATCGAAAAATTCATTTTTCCAAAATTTCAAATTAGTCATATTTAGCCACCATGACTTCCCAGAAAAATTATCAAAATGACTTTGAAAATTCAAGAAAAATGTCAACGGGCATGTTAACCGTGATCCGAGAAGAAAATAAAAGAGAAGATATCAATGAATTTATTACAGAATTCAATCATATGTTTGAAACAACATATCTTCAAGTTGCAAAAGCCTGTGATCAAAAGAGAAGAGACTTTCTTGAACATACAAAACTCGCTCTTGTGAGTCAAGCAAATTCTCATGACAATCAGGAAGAAGAAGAGTATGATTGGAGTGAAAACAATGATGTTGTTTCCATTCAAGAGATTGAAAAGAAAGATAAAGAAATTAGCAACTTGTCAGAAATCATTGCAAAGCAAGATGAGACAATTGCTCAATTGAAATCAGAAATGGAGAAATTGATGTCTGAAAAGGAAATCAAGAAAGATGAGAACAGTTCTTATGTTGAAATGCCAATTGAAGTCAGAGAAAAGATGTGCACCAAAGAATGTTTTCAACAAGTTGAACACTACAGAATATACTCTTTCAAGATTTGTGATAAACTCAAGAAGGAAGAGCAAATGCACAAGAATTTGAAAGAACAGCACGAAATATCTGATCAAAGAATCACATCTCTTGAAGTTTCACTCAAGCAAAAAGAAAAAGAAGCAATGAACATCAGAAATGAAGCTGCAAAATCAAATGAACACTCATCCAGTGTGATCAAAGATTTGCAAGAAGAGATTCTAAAGTTGAAGAAGTTGTCTGAGATGTTCAATTCAGAGAACAACACTCTGAAAAACAAACTGCAAGAAGAACAAGAGAAGCATGCAAGTCTTCAAGAAGATCACAAACTGTGTGAAGATAGACTCAAATCTCTTACACAGAATGTTGATTCAATGCTTACCGAAAAGCATAATCTGAATGTTCAACTCATGGAGCTCACTGATAAACTCAACAGATCACAATCTGATCTTGTGCTTATCAAAGAAGAAGTCGAAAAAGAAAAGTCTGTTGAAAAGAAAGATGAGAGATTAGTGCCAACCGGAATTGTTGGATCACTATCTTCTCAAGAAGAAGAAGAAAAGACACAAGAGTTTCAGTCGAAGAAGAAGAAGAAGGTTAGAAGAAAGAAGAGCAAAGCCAAGAAGAACAAGACAAAGGCCGGTTCATCTGATTCTACACCACAGCCTCCTTCTACTCCAAAGTCTCAAGATTCTGAATCCCCGAGTGATTCAAACAGTGACATTTACTGTTTAATATGTGACTCTGAAACTCATCATGTTTCTGATTGTATCTACAGTCAAGGTGTCTTTCCTTATGGTTCAAAGGCCAACATGTTCAAGACTCCTGCTGCTTCAAGAAAGATTCAACAAGATTCAGAGGTCAAAGCTTCTCAGAAACAACAATCTTCAACAGCAAAGACTTCTCAGAAGAAAGGAAAGAAGTCTCCCTTCAAGGCTCATCAGAAGTACTGCGAGATATGTGAGATGTACAATCACATGACATCAGAATGCTGCTACAACAAGTACTGCATCAACTGTCAGATGTACAACCATGACACAATGGAATGTTACTACAACAAGTATTGCTGCATTTGTGACATGGTCAATCACAACTCTCAGGATTGCTTCTACAACAAAAGATCAACGATGAAGCCGAGAAGGTATGTCCAAAGAAATTCATCATCTGCAAATTTTGCCAGGTATGTTTCTAATTTTAAATTCTCTGATGGTGATCATTCAAGTGATTCATGGAAACCAAGATCTGTAAGAAAACAAAATCAAACAAATCCATTTTTGCATAAGCAAAATAGTCTACAAAACCAATTTTTTAAAAATAGGTTTAGAAATGACTATGACAGATCTTCCATGAATAATTCTAGACGGGTGTCCAAACCAAAGCATTCCTTTGGTCCCATACAAAAACAGTTGTGGAGAAAAACACCAGTTAAGAATCAAGATGAGCAACGTGCTTCATCAATCGATGGTCCACCAAAAGATGCAATTTATCAAGAAGTTACATATATTGATGATTTCGGACAATCCAAGACCGCAATGGCTTGGATTTCACCATCTAACTAGTTTGTTAGTGTGTTAGGGACAGTTATGGAGGCCGGTCAAACAAAGAAAAGAAGACCGTGGTTGATCCCTTATCATGACAAGATACCGAATCTTGTTCATGATGTCTTCGATGCAACTGACGCCAAATGGAGTTGGAAACAAAAAGGAATCATTGAAGGAACTTTTAAAAACATTTTCAAAAATCAAACAATGATGGCAGTGCAAGAAACAACCGATGTTTCATTTCGTCTGTTTAGATTAAGTACATTGCATGCACTCTTCATACGTTGATAACATATTTGCCATTTTCTTTTTATTAAACTTTCAATTTTCTTAGAAATTTAAAAGTTTAGGGGGAGAAATCATTATTAAAAAAAATATATGTTGAATCTACTTGCACGTACATGAGAAATGATAGTACACTAGAGTTATTCAACGCATCATTTTAAACAATAAAGACTAAAGCGTGAAAATTGATGTGCGAGACGGCTCAGACAATTATACTGAACAAGTATATTCTTTGATGATTTAACTAAATTCTAATGAGTTTTTGTGGTTGAAACGTCTTAGTGCATGTGAAACGTTTATACAAATCAAATAGATATCTCGTGAAGCATCTAAATTACATCTATCTCTTCAGTCTCAATCACATTCGGTTCCTCTACAATCACAGACTCTATTACTGGTTTCGATCTTTTTCTTCTAACATACTGAACCGTAATATCCTTTGGAATTTCAGCTACTTCTTTTTCAACAGAAGCAACCTCAACAGGTTCTTCTATCACAACAGGCTCAATGACTTCAACATTCTCAGTCTCCAATTCCATCGGTTCAGTTGTTTCAACAATCTCTGCCTCCTCTGAATTAGATTCAGATTCAGCACCTTCATTACCACCATCATCATTATCATCATCTTGACCATCACCACTGTCACTGTCACCATTTTCACCATCATCACTATCATCTTCTTCTTCATTCTCAGACTCATTTTCATCCTCTGGATGACGAGCAAGGTACTCATCATCATCTAACAAATTATCAGGCATCTCATCCACCAAATCATGAGGATTTACAATCTCACCATGAGAAATATGATAATAAACACCTTCAACATCTTCTTCATTATTTGCTATATCTCTCATATAGTCAAATAAATCCACATTAGGCACATTCCCGATACTCATCTTTCTGTAAGATAGATCGTTCATGTCCTCAGTATATAATATACCTCCATCATAACCTTCAGTTCTGATGATAGGATAGGCAACATTGATCATCAGTTGTAAGAATCTCGGGTACATGAGAAACTTAAACCTCTTGCCCTTAACCAAGTTAAATACAAATCCATTCAAAATCCATCTTGACATATTGAATGGTTTATTCTCTGCTATGGCAACAATCGGGGATGCTATATCAGATGGGAAATTGTCAAAGCCTGCACTCCTCCTTGACATGCATTGTTGGACAACATAGCATAACAACTTAAACTTCTTTCCCAACTTTGCCCTATAGAACTGTGACTTTGGAAATACAGGTGGATGACCCATATTAACAAAACACGATTGACACTCAGCCATGGTCAATTCATCATTAGCTCCCACTTCATCATCATCTATTCTCAAGGCAGTTCTGATTGCTTCTTCAGACACTGTTAACACCATATCTCTAGTTATGTTGCCTCGAACAACAGTAACACCATTATCTGCTCTAATAACTTCTGCTGTTCTCCAAAAACTCTTTATCAACCTTGCATATATGACCGGTTTGGCACACATAGCATACACATACTTTGTCCTCTTTATAAACTTGATCATATCTCTGTAACCATCGGTTTCAGGGATAGATTCATCCAAACATGCCACAAGATTGTGCTTAGGTTCAAACTTGAGATTCTCCATCTGTTAAAACAAAAACAAACACAAACAAGACAAATGTGTTAGATTCTTCATTAATACATATCAAAATTTTCATAAGTGTTTGAGTAAAAGTTAGAAAGAAAAACATTCACATAATCATTTTTAACCCTAAATTGATCTAACAACTTTGAATTTTAATGATTACACAAAATTTATCAATCTAACAGTTAATCACTTAAGACATAATTTTGACATTTGTATGATGAAATTGTTTAACATGTTAATCTTAGTTTTAACAGTGATTGGTTAATGTTCAACACATATTTTGTCAGTTTGAAGTTAACACTTAACAACTTTCAAAGTTCATCAATGGCGGTTTTATCAGTTATGAACAATTTTGATTGATTCAGTTGGTTTTAAGGTGTTTTGGTGCAAATGAGTTATTGATTGTTGATGATCGACAGATTTTATACATAAAACAACATTCGATTTAGGTTTTAACACACACAATCAAAGTGTCGATTCAATGATCAAAAACACTGTTCATCATCGTTTTTCATTTTATCGGTCGATTTGCAGGTTAATCAAGCACAAAACATGTAAATTATACCTTATTCAATCAAAATAACTTGTTACAGAACGATTGATTGAATATGATAATCAACGATTTTGAGTACAGAGTGTTTGCTTGAAAGTGTAAGTGAAAAATGATAAGTGTTTGTGAAGAGGCGGGTTTTTAAATCGTTAAGAATTAGGTCAAACTTGAGGTGCCGGTCAACAAAATGGGACGGGCAAGCTTAAAAAGCCCAATAAGCCTTGCCGGGTCAAGCACTGTTGATCCGTGTCATGCACTGTTGTGACGGGTCATGTACTGTTGGGACAAGTCACAAACATGTGAAACACACTTGACGGGTCAAACACTGTAGAGACGGGTAAGTCACTGTAGTGACGGGTAAAGGTTAGGAACAACTACACCTGATGGGTTTTATACATCACCCGGCAGAATAGTAGTCTTCAAAACATCACCCGGCAACTTTTCTTCATCACCCGGCAACACAGTTGCTTTTCCTTCATCCGGCTTGCTTTCTTCATCACCCGGCAACATAGTTGCTTTCACTTTCACCCGGCATGCTTTCTTCTTCACACGGCAACATAGTTGTCTTCTACATTACCCGGCATGCTTTTCTTCATTACCCGGCAACACAGTGTTATACTCTTACACGGCAAGAAGATTTCTCTTTTACCCGGCTGTATAGTGAACACTTGTCACCCGGCAGATATCTATGACTTCTTCACCCGGCTGTATTTGACATGATCTTTGCCCGGCTGTACAGTAGTCATAATATCTTCACCTTTTTCTCAATCACCCGGCTTGTATCAATCTTACAACATTACCCGGCTGAACAGTATGTTCATTACCCGGCAGAACAGTTGTGTCTGATATCTTTGCCCGGCTATAACACTTTGAGATTTTTCTTCACTTTTCTCGTCTGTTGACTTTTTCAACGGCATTTATTGCACCTGCAAACATTCTCGACACATTAATTAGACAAGATATCCTTAAAAAGAATTTGTCACATTAATTATCAACAACATTAAAACAAGTCAATAACATTGAATCTTCAATTAAATTCATTTTTCTTTTTCTTTTTCAAAAATGTTTTTGCACAACCAATTTTTCTATATCCCGAAGCAATTTCTTAAAAACAATTTACAAGACCTTGGGTTTGTTTTTAACACATCCAAAACCTTTGCTTTTCATACCACATAATCTTGTTCATTCAAAACACATTTATTCATGATATTTTTGGATTTTTGCAAGTAATTTTTTCTTTTTCAAATTATTCTCCCCCTAAACTTGAAATTTCTTGAAATTTTTAAGTTTAACAAGGATGTCGATGTTTCAATAATGATTCCAAAAGCCTGCACACACAAAGCACACACATTAAAATAAAGACATATGCAATGCAATGAATCAAAATATCGCAGTGAGATCATACCACACATTATCTGAACATGTTTTGCAAGTTTTGAATAGACATTTGACTTATGTTTGATTGAGTGATATCTCGTGAAGCATCTAAATTACATTGGGTAACGATGCAATCTATTCAGTGTGATGAACCGCATCGTGAGCTTCTTTGTTGTGGTATCCACAGACCTGAAGTCTCACACGAAGTCTCTTTTGAGCTTCAAGGTGCAGCAAAAGATTCCAAAATGGAACAAAAAGAGTCCCAAATGCGGACCGTCACCAAACAAATTCCAAAAAGGAATTCAGAAAAAGAAAAAAATTCCAAAAAGGAATTCAAAAGAAGTCCCAAAGTGGACCAAATCCAAATAGAACCCAAATTCCACACTTTTTATGATTGTAAGTGACCTGACGTGTTGAGATGTTCTCAGGATATTTAGATGAAGTGTATTAACTTTCTAATGTGCAAGGTATGGGTCACTCAAAACTTATTCCTAATCAACCTAATTGATCATCAAGAATAGAAAAAGTAAGTGTGTCACTTCGAGCTAATTGATTTGTTCAACAATTCATCACTCAATTACTTCACAATTCAAATGTCTATTCTCAAAACTGCAAAACATGTGTTGGATAAATTGCTGGTATGATCTCATTGCAGGTTAAAGATTTAGAATGTAAAGAGAAAATTCCAAAAATATCAAAAACATTGAAAAATTCAAAAACACCAAAAAGATTGTCATTTTAATCTTTTTCTTTTGTGTTGGCAGTTTAACATGTGTTATTGATGCAGGAGTTGTTGATCGAGCAATATCTCATCCGGTTGAGAACTTAATCTTTACATTGATGATAAATGCACATTATTGCCTGAGTTTTAATGTTTTTCTTTGAGTTGCAGGAACAGTTTCCATTGCAGAACAAGCTTCCACGCGACTTGAAGATGTTCCTGTTCAAGCTTGATTCCAATCCAAAGTTCTCCAAGTCAGATTGCTGAGTGTTAAGAATCCTCCTCTTAATATCTCATACACAGATCCCATTAACCTCTAAAGCAAAAGTTGAGGGGGAGTATTCTAAGTCAAAGAAGTCTTCTCATTCTACTTCAACCGTTGAAGAAGATCCCGTTGCTGATATATAGATTCACCGGAATCTACTCTCTGCTTATTTCTTTCCATAGCCTCTGATGTTACTCAAAAGGGAGAGAAGGATGCAGATTGCTTGTTGAAAGACAGAGTTTTGGCAGCATCATCTTAGGGGGAGTACTGTTGGGTCCTCTTGAAGATAATGCATACCAAAACTTTAAGTTGCTCTCTATACTCGTCACATGAAGATTTAAGCTGATATGTCAGATTTGTAAAGTGTCATCTTAGGGGGAGTACTGTTGGGGTTATTTGAAGATGTCACTTTCCAAATATAAGCGAGTGAAGATATCGAGCATCATCACGAGCAAGCACGGGTGAAGACGTTCATTAATTGTATTTGTCTTAGAATATTTGTGTAATTGTTTTGTGCTTAATTGCACGTTTTTAGGTTACATTGTAAGGTGAATGGTATAGACTATAAATACCATCACCTAGGTCATTTGTTATGTGAGTTGCCTACATTTCATTCCATATTCCTTGTAACCTCTCTATTGATCTAATACAATTCACCTATTCTTATTATCATCAATCTTCATCATACCTTGCATTGATCTTCATGAACATCAATACGTGATCAGTGAGATTCCGCATCACTGATTGCAAACAACATCACCAAACAATCTCAGATCTAGATCCAAGCTCGGTTCGTCTAGAACTATCAGCGAACCGGGCCAAAAAACGTCGAAACTTTCTGCCGAAACGTCGTCACCGAGCCGCGCAGTGATGAAATGAATGTGTGGACGCGTGGTACAGCTCAGCACACCACCATGGAGGTGGCACGCCACGCTGCACAGCCAGGGGGTGCCATGTGGTCGCGGGGCATGGTGAAGGGTAGTTCCGGCTCTCGGTTTCGTTCGGTTTCTTCGTTTTCGCGTACCGACTTGCTCGTAACTCCGTTCCGCACAAGTTTTCGCCTACGGATTCGATTTTCTGCAATCTTTCCGTTTCTTTATCAACATGGGACCTACGAAACATAAAAACATCAGTTGTGTCAAGAATGCTATAAAAACCGTACTGAAACGACACGAAACGTAAGCAAACACAACACGGGGTTTATGTATGTTTTGTACGTTATCAACATGTAACTGATAACTAATCTGAACATATTACTGATAAAAACTGATCTACACGACAAAACATATAAATAAACAGATAAATAAGTCGTGTAATATAAGAAGTACCCAGAGCCAAAACAGACGTGTACACAGCTAGCTAGGCTAATATACTAATGAGATGGTGTGTGGGGCGTACACAAATTGTTCCATCCCCCAGAAACATAACTGATCAGAAACTAGGATATATCCATGCGCCTCCTAGCCAGATGTGGCCAATGTACTCCTTGAGTACTAACATATAAACGGAGACGTCATGAACTATTTATTACACATTGTCACGAAAAGTGTCACGCCATTGACGCCAAAATGACATGTCAGACAGCTCGGGTAACAGAGTACAAAGTCAAAGTGGTAGTAGTATAACTACCTAACATGTAACATATAAAGTCCAAACTATCATCTATGGGAACATACAATAATAAGTACGTTTATAAAACTATCGCATGCTAAAAGCCTCAACAAATATAGCTAAAAATCCAAACGGTTCAAAACAAAATAGACCAATTAACTACTGATGCCCTAAGGCCAAATGGGTCGAATCAGCGGAAGTAACAACGGTGACACTACTATATAAAATACCAAAACTCTGTACTACAAATTAAGTAACAGAGATAGAATTTATACTATGAGAGTGTGGACACGGAATCCGTACCTTAGCCTAGTAGATCCAAACAAAACAAGTCGAGTTCTCTTTAACAAACATAAAGCACCTAAAATCTATTTATAATATCATCAAATTCCAAATTCACTTATTTTATGACTTACTTGATGAATTGTTTTCCGACGACATGACCCTTTTGAAATGTCTATTATTACCAACTTCTATAATTTCAAAAGTATTAACTCATCTATCCAAAACATTTATACACATAAAAGTGATTCTATGCATGCATAATGACTTCATAAAATCATAAAAGTGATTCTATGCATGTAGTAGTATAAGAAAATATATGGTTAAAAAAACAATTTGGATATGTCTCCATGTTTAACACAAAACTTTCAAATTCAGGTGTGTGCGGTCTAGAACACCAAAACTAACCGGTAGAAAAATAATGAAACGAGTGTGAACTCAACGAGGCGTTATCATTGCAAGTGAATATTTATATAACATTTTAATTAGTACATGTTTCAGTCAGGAACTTAAGCAATGTCTCCTTACGGCTTGCGGCGGCGACAGTTGATTTATTTGCGGTTAAAGACTCGTCGTTATCGGTAGTGTGGTTCAAAATAGATAGTAAGGCATAGGGTTTTGTTGGTGTGTGTGTGTGAACGAGAGTGTAGATGATGCCTTATAATCTTATATATATATACATATTTGATATGTGTTGTTGCAAAGAAATCACCCCATCCCAAAATTGTTGCGGAAGTTCAGTATGTTTTCAAGTTAATTGATTAGTTCAATATAATTGTATACATATTTAATTTAAATTACTACTATTAAAATTCCGTTTTACGGGTATTATAATTCTACACCTCTTATAAAAATTTCGTCTTCGAAATTCCTACGTACGGATAACTAGAATCAAGCTTTACAGGAAACAAATAACAGATCATTATTCATGTACTAAAACCGAACTGAACCGATAACCAAACATGTAACTATCAAACGTGTAGTTGACAGCTAGTCAGATAACAGAGAGTACGTAACTAAAAATAATGACTGAACTATCAAATCAAGTAAGCTGAAATACTAACCATTAAGATGAAAACAGAGTCGGATATAGAGAACGGATTGAGTCTTCCAGTTCCCATGTAGCTTCACGAAAATCATTTAGAAACCTTACAAATATTAGTAAATGAATCTTGAAATAACAATTGAAATAATAAAGAAATTCATGGAAATAACTAGAAATCATAGAAATGAAAATCATGGAATCATTAGGAAAGTAGATAAATGGAATTTTAAAGGCTTAGGAATGTGTCTTGGTTTTAGACACTTATGACTTATCAAAGTGTTAAGTTCGTTCTCAGAGTATTCGAGAAAGGCGTGTTTTAGCCAATAGCTTCACACTCATCTCGTCCATCCCCAGGTAAGCATACATCTATGTTAAAGAGATTTAAATGAAATGTTTTGCCTTAGACGGGATGTCCGTGATACAGGCGTTCTCCCTTCCAGATTGCACACGTTTCCCCACGTTTTGAACTTACTCAAGACAAGATTTCACAAAGAGAAAAGATCATAATCTTACAGACGAGTCTCTTGTAACTCATTCGCGAAATCGAGTAAGAAATGAGATGAAGAAAAGGTAAAGAAAGGTTCGTAGAAGGAAAAAGAAATAAGTTTAAGTTATCTAGGCATAACTATTTGTACTAAGGATTCTTAGGTTAGTCTTGGTCGGTGTGTTTCTAAACCATATCCTAGTTTCCTATAACCATCGCTCTGATACAGGGACGGCCCTGGACAGGTGCGGCATGAGCGACCGCTCAGGGCACCATATCTCCGAGGGGCACCATCACCGGATGCTGTGAGCGCTTTGAGTTTTTTCTTTTTGTTATTTTTTGTAGTTGAGAGTTGTATACTCTGTTTTATTGCATTTCTAGTTGATAGAAGCGAAGAAAGTGAAGTTTGGATAATTGGATTAGTTGTGTTCTTTTTTCGGCGAAGATCGTTACAGGTGTGAAGAAATAGACATGAAGAAGATGAGTTTTAAATTAAGGGCATATCTGTAATTTCACTTTATATTTTAAACTCATGTTTCCGAGGTTAGTCGGTTACCCAAATATCATTGACTTTTAAGTCAAAATTTTAATATGCATGTCTACATTTATTTGTTTTTTAAAAACATATACATATATTCATTTATTTACTCTACTTAATTTATTTACTTTGAATCAAAACAAATCTTAATACCAAAAATAAAATTATATTTATATATACACACACATATAAATGTTGACCCTCCTATAAAATATTTTTGGTTCCGACACTAACGAAGAATAATTGAAAAAATAGCTCATTTATTAATATAATAATTTGATTAAAAGTCCAAAAGAACAAAAACTCATTAAAGCCAATGGCTATACCCCGAAACACCATCAAAACAAAATTTGGGGGGGGGGGGACTATTTTTAATGCCTCGCACAGGGCACCGGATTTCTCAGGACCGGCCCTGCTTTGATACCAAACTGTGACATCCCACCAGATTGCGGAAACACCGGGTTGTCATAAAAATGGATATCGTTAGTAACCAAAGCACATGACATCATTTTCCTAAAGTCTAATCATAGCACTTATAAGTTTGGAACATAATTCATAAATAGAAAACGACAAAAGTCATAATTAAAACAATAAATGCAGTGAAGTCTTTATTATTAAACTAAGTCTAAGGCACCCCATGTCTTGGAAATTGCAATAACTTATAATCAAGCACCACTTGAAATTTATGAAAAATAAAGTTAGCTACACAAGCTAGTGAGTAAAATTTGATAATACTAGTATTGAAATCCGAGATCAACAAGATATGTTGTGCAAGCTTACATGTATAGTCATTTCATAATATTACTCAACCATGATACTTGAATAGTACACAACCACATAGAATCCACAACTATTCGTTTTAGCCATTTTGACATGAGGAACCAACTCATGTATTTGATTAAAGATAACTTTTAACCAACCGTCAACTAACCGTCTCGTTTTTTAAGTTATCAATAATCAATTAGCAACTTAGGGACATGGCATAGCAACTAGCATCATAGTATAGCAACAACCGCCATAGCATAGCAAACATAGTAAACATGGAATTAGAATGGTCGGGTTAAATCACCTATCGATATTGTCCAGACAGGTGAGTTATTCAAACCATTAGCGCTAACATTGTACCGGTGGGATTACCAAGCAATAAACTACTTGTAATATCTAGATTTTTGTAGCATCTTTAAAGTATTAAAAAACATTTTTGTAGCATCTTTAAAGTATTAAAAACACTTGTAATATCTAGGTTCATAAAACTAGGTTTATTTCAAATCATGGTTTTGATACATTTTATAAGATTTTTAGTATTTTACAATATATATAATATAGTATTAGTATTAGATTAAGTTAATTAGTAAAAATGGTTAACTATGGAGTTTAAAACAATTAATAGAAAAGGGTTGGATCCCCAGTTTCGAACCCATGACTCTCTACTCACAACAGAAAAAACAAACCAATTGCGCTGCCTATGGTTTTTGTTTTAAATTGGATCAGAATTGATTTTAAAACATTCTAAATAAAAACCTCAATTCTCATACAAACCATAGAATACAAATTCCCAAATTAATTTGAAATGGATCAATGAAATTAGAAATTGATTGAGGGTTATGAATCTAGACATGATATGGAGCATGTTATATGGAAAAACTTACTTGATTTCGTATGAATTGATCGAAGAACAATGAAAAACAAAAAGTGACGGGTTGAAAATCAAAGTAGCACTTAGAGATTGTTAAAGCTCAATTCATTTTGTAGAAACGATCCTTGAGATGGACAAATGAAAGCCCTAAATCAGTTTAAGATCACATTAACGTTTTGAGGATGAATTGATGAAGAACAAGAACGAATAAAGTGAGAATCGCTTACGGGCTTTTGATGAATTTCGTTTGAAATTGAGATGGCAGGAAGCAAGAGCGAGTTAGAGTGAGTAGTTATGCTGATTGAATTGAGTTTTGGTGGTCAAAAAACATACTAACGGGTTCGAGCAATAGAACAAGTTAATTGAATTAAATTAGTGATTAATTCGTTGTGTTTAATGGAATTAGATGACACCAACGGCTTCTAATTGATAACATGAACGTTTTGGTTGCTTAATTTTGCCGAATCATGGCGTTTCATGTTGATTTCATTAAGCGGGTTTTTAAATCCGATTAGTAATTTGCAATTAACACTTTGATGGTTTGATTAAAATGAAATTAAAACACGTTAGGAGGTTCATTGCTATGAAACCACGGATATATCCCGATGACCAATTCTAGGAAACAAGGATTCGTTTGATAATCAAAACACGATTTAGATACAATTGAAACAATGCAATATGTTTGCAATGATACCGAAGATGTTTTGGTTCAAGGAAATTAATGGATTGAGCGTTAAATTGACGAGTTGATAAATGGGTTTAAAGTTTCGGTTTTGAATCGATTAAACACGGGATATTGACTGGTTTTTAGATGTTTAAAGATTCATTACAGGTTCGAAATTAGTGGAGGAACATTTTACCATGATTAAATTGGATTAAAACGGCCTAAAAATGGGGTTTTGGACTTCGCCGGATTCCGGCATCCGGCGAAGGTTGCCGGAAAAAAGGATCGGAAACACGGGCTGGTATGGTTTGGCCGTTTGGGTGATTACATGTTTCGAAAATTACACTTTTGGTCCTTTAAGATTAGCTTAATATTTATTAGACTATAAAACTTTTTAATTCAAGTTTTAAAGTTTAGACATTTTACCCAAAGTTAATTAAATACTTATTTTAACTAACAAACTTAACCGAGATGAAACGTAACATTTATATAAGTGACGTTTTTATATCTTTAGCTCATTTTTTTACGTTGGAAGGTTATTTTGAGATTTTAATAGTTTTTATCTATATTAAATCTCTTTTATAAAATACAATATATATATATATATATATTTGAGATATAATTTACTATAACTAGTAATTAATTAGTATACATTGTATAATAACTTGGTCGTTACATGTTAAAGACGAGAAACAACGTAACGCTCAACATATTATATAGATGTCTTTATTAGCAAAGCGTTACATTTAAAGGAAAATAAATACGAATACATTTAAGATAGATAATTCCGGGAAGTCAGGCATTCGGGTTCGGGTTTGGGGCAGATGTCACAAATATAACCTTCCAATGAAAAAAATCGAGCTAAAGATATAAAAACGTCAATCCTATAAACGTTACAAGTTATTTGATTAAGTTAGTTAGTTAAAATATATATAATTATTTAACTTTACATCCAGCAGACCCTCGTCGGCGCCGGACAGAAACTGCGGCATAGCTTCGGTGAACCCAAACTAGCGTCCCTTGACCATTTTAAAGCCAAATTAGACCGTTTCTGTTATCATATTTTTTACATAAAAATCATTTTTCCTCTTTATTCTATATAGCTAGAATTTGTATTTTATATCTCAAGATTTTATAAAATATAAACCTTATAAACTATAAGACTAAGATTCATTTATCACACCATAAACGTTTACTATTAATACATGGCTTATAACAATAAAATATATTATAAAACTACTCTATAAATTCTAAATTTCTAAAACGTCGACAACTAATCCTTGAACTACTTATTTGGCGAGTTAGTTGATCACAACACAATTGCTTGGACATATATATTATTACTACCACAATACGCAATTTATTTACCAAACATTATTTCTTCAATTATCTAACAACTAATATCCATTATATTATTACCATGGAAATTAGTAGATACTTATTTGATTAACCTTATTAAAAAATGCATTAGTTTCATTTACTGATGTAGCTACTAATTCCCATTTAAAACCCTAAATCTCAAGTCTTAATTTGGAACCTTAATTCCAAAATCTCAATTCAAAACCCTAGATTCCTAAAATCTAATTCCAATACTATTCTATATATTTTGACTATTTGTACTAAGTTTAGGATGCTTAAATTTACTAGGTGATTCTAGTAGTTGGGCAATCCTCGATTCCATCTAGTTAGGTTTTCTATTTACCATACGATCATATTTCAAGGTGAGTATACTCACTCCCCCTTTTTTTTTACTTTTACATTTTGGGGCTGAAATACGTGTTCTATTACTATACAATGTTTTCCCTTTTCAATTTGTTTTCTAAAAGAGATCATAAAATGTGTTACTAGTCTTGACTCGCGACAAGATGCAATCTTATGTGATAGTTCAAAGTATGTTTGTTGCTTGGTAATCCCATCGGTACAATGTTAGCGCTAATGGTTTGACAAATCCACCTGCCTGGACAACATCGATAGGTGATTTAAACCCGACCATTCTAATTCCATGTTTACGATGTTTGCTATGTTATGACGGTTGTTTCTATACTATATATGATGCTAGTTGTTATGTCATGTCCCTAAGTTGCTAAATGATTATTGATAGCTTATAAATCGAGACGGTTAATTGACGGTTGGTTAAAAGTTATCTTTAATCAAATACATGAGATGGTTCCTCATGTCAAAATGGCTAAAATGAGAAGTAATGGATTCTATGTGGTTATGTACTATTCTAGGGGTCACGGTTGAGTAATATTTACGAAATGCTTATGTATGTGAGGTTGCGCAGCATATTATGTTAATCTCGGATTTCCATACTATTATTTACAAATTGTGTCTTTACTCACTAGCTTTCAATAGCTAACTTTATTTTCACATATTTCAGGTGATGATGTTATTAATATTTATTCAAGACATAGGATGCCTTGGACTTAAAAATACATAATAAAGACTATTGCATTTACTATTTTAGTTATTGATTTTGTCGTTTTCTATTTAAATCTTATGTTCCAAACTTATGTTAATCATTATCAGACTTTAATAAAAGTGTGCAATGTGCTTTGTTTACTAAGATATCCATTTCTATGATAACCCGATGTTTCCGCCATCGGGTGGGGTGTCACATTTAACACGGTAAAAAGCTCGTTGGATCCGAACCTTAACGAGCTCGAGCCTGGTCTCGAGTCTAAAATAATGTTCATTTTATCATCGAGTTTGAGCTTTGCATTTAAAACTTGTCGAGCCTTTAACGAGTTTTCTATTTAAATCTTCTTGTTTAGTTTTATAAATATATATTCATAATATGTTTAAAAATACTTAAAAACTTAAATAAGATGTATCATAAATATAAATATATATTTAGCTCGAGCTCAGTTATAAGCTAACGAGCCGAGCTCGGGCTCTGGTTGCCTCATTTACAGCCCTTCTCTCTGTTTGGGTAAGGTGTTTTTTCCCTAATTTTGTATAGTTTTTATCCAGGTAAACCTTTCTTCGATAGAATCCTGTGTTTTTCGACGGTCACTTCAGATTTCAATATATAAAACTTTTACTTCTGATTTTTATCAAATGGGGGTGTTTTGATAATTGTAGGTGCAAAAGAGTGCTTTTGCTTCAGTTTAAAACTAGTTTAGAGCTCGTGCTACGCTCGAAAACATAACACACAAATGGTGATTTTAAATATATTCATGGGACACAAATGATTCTAATCAGTTTTGAAGCCGGAACACAAGATTTTATTCAAAAAAATTGTTTTTTAGTAAAATGATTTAAATACTCGGTTTATGGTGTAGTTTTTTTTTAAATAATGTCGTATAAAAAGTTATGTATGTTTAAAAAATATTGAGTTATTTAATTGTAAATTAATAACAACTTCATCCCATTTTATTATTATACACTATCAAATATAAGATGATCTCATACACCCCTAGTAGGAAAGGGTTTAAAACGTAAATATTCTTACATTTCTAAAGATTCTCCTAAATATTATGGAACAAAAACATAATTTAGGTTATTATAATATATTATTATTATTATAAATATATACATACTTAAAATATAAAAAATTATTGTAAGAAAACTCTCTTATGACGTCAAATAAGCAAATTAATATCACGACGCCAACTAAGCAAAATCTATTTTCCTATATTATATAAGGATTAATTCTCGTGAAATGTTGCGCATCGTAATGGTAAGATTTCAAAATGCTACATTCACCGCCATGATTATAATGGATTTGAGGTCTAGGTTTATGCTGTATAAAAGTTATTTGATGGAGCTAATGTGTGGATGTAGGTTTAGGGGAAATAGAAACAAGGGCGACTAAATTGAGTTTTTTGAATTGTGACTTGGTTGTTTTACTTATTTTTTATCTTGTTTTAATCATGGCGTGGACACACATGTGATTAGAAGTCGTCTCTATAGGTGATAGACAGCTCTTAAATTCTATAGAGACGAAAAAATTGTCCCTATAAATGATTTTTAGTTTCAATTTACCTTTTTTTTGTTTGAAAATATATAGAGAGAAATGCTATAGGGGTGAAAAGTCGATGTTGTGGACTAGCTATAGCGACAGATTTTTTCAGCTATTGCGACGAGGGTATGCAATTGACTCTATAGCAACGATACTTGTCGCAATAGCCTGTAGCGAGAACATAAGGGGCTATTGCACAAAAAATCGTCGCTAAGAAACTAAGGACGATAACAACGAAACAATCGTCGTTGAAGACTATTTTTCTTGTAGTGCTTAAACATTGATGACATGTTGGTGTCTACATATCAACAATGTAGGCTGGCCATTAGGTCTAGCATGCTTTCTAGTTTCTTCAAAGCAAATTGTCGCAACAAGTTGTTTATATAAATAAATAGGTTTTCTTATTCTTTTTCACTACTAAAGAACGATGTTTATTTATAACAGTTTCCGACAACTCAATATTTATGACAAGTTACAATAAATTTTTTACAAAAAAATAAAAACAAAAAAAGGTCATAGTTTATATCAAAATTTTCCGACGAAACAACCATAATTTTTAGTTATTTTGTCGCAAACCGAGAAATATACAACTAAATTATAAAAAAAAAACATGTTTGTGGTTAAGTTGTCGCAAATGTTGCGACAACCAACCCATATTATCGCAACTTTATAACTAAAGTTGTAATATTATCGGCATGATTTGTTACAACTAAATTTGCTACAAGCTTTTTACTTATAATATGATTTGTTAGAACAATTGTCGGTATTTAGTCAGCCGACTATATTACGACAACTATGTATTTTTAAAAGTGCATATTTTTAGTAATCTTTATCATGTTCGCAATTGTATAGCACTTTAGGAAAAGGAATAAAAAGTAGAAAATACGAGCATTAATGCCTTTTACTTTGCTTTCTAGAGCTGGTATATGTCACGGTGGTTTAAAACTTTGAATTATGGATGCACATATCTCTTTTGTGTTCTTTTCAAAATTGTCCATCAAACTATGTTGTTATGCCTTCACGTTTCCATGCATGTTTTTTTCCTTTAGTAATGCTTTGGCGGAACTTGTTTGACGTGTTAAATACATGCGCAAAGTAGCAGCGCGTTAAGGCACTACAAGGAATAAGGAAGGGTGTTCCTTTTGATACCCGTAGGCGTGAGAATTAGTATGTGTTTTAATAAATGATGTATAAGTGTCAGAGGAAAGTACAATTTACCAGAAACTGTCATCTGAAATGGGTATTTATAGATGTTTTTGTCAGAGATTCTATTAGATGGTACTTGCCATACCATTCTATCAGATGTGTCAGTCATTTTCTGATTCGTGGAGACCTAAAACGAGGTCGTTTGTTTACCACGTGTTTTGATCGTGTACCTTTCGTTTATTGAACTGGGCCCTTGATTGTACATGATGTTCCAAAACTGGGGCGTTACATTTGTCAGAGCTTTTACGCCTTTATTTGGCGGAAGTCCATATATCGCACCAATTTGCTAATGACGAGAATCTATTGTGGTGTCGGTCCATTTACGACGGTAACCCACTTTGGCACCAATCTATTATAGGCGCAATTTACTTATAGCGGAAGTGTGTTTATGGCGCCAACTCCGTGGCGCCAATCGTTTTGGGCGGGATACTTAGATGGCGGAAGTATTAGTTGTATATAATCACACATCTTTTGGTTCTTTCAACATTTGTGACTTTATAACGTGATACAAGAATTTTTCTATTCATCTTTAACAAGCAAGGCAACTAACAATAATGCAAGGCAATGTATGGGTATACTATAAGATTATTTTGTTGGTTAAAACTTAAAAGTTAATAAACTTTTCCATGTATCAGAGAAAGATGAATGCCTATGTGCTAAAATCAAGGCAACTTATGACTCTAGCTACAGTCATTCCAATATACACACTTCCTATCACCTTTTAAAATGGTTGATAGTGGTTAGTAGAACGATATGACCGACAATGTTAGTTAGGTATAACTATATAGTTGGAAGTAACAAAGTTTATTTATTACATTAAATACGCATTTAGTCTCAAAAACACCGAGACTAAATCGCATAAACACAACATAGTAGAAGTAAAGAATATATATATATATATATATATATATATATATATATATATATATATACTCTAAATTTTGACTTTAACAATTCTTGTAGCAGGTACAACGCTCTAATAGAGAATCGCATTTTCCCTCAAAAAAACCTTTATCTATGCACATACTGTTGCACGACTGATGATACTCGCAACTCAGCTTGATTACGGTCGTTTGACACGGCTTCGCTTCAGTCATCTTCACCATCATCTCTTTTGTGTGTCAACAAATCACAAGCGTTGTCGTATATAAAAAAATACATAAATCTTGTTAAAAACAGCAAAAACAACTATTCTAAATTTATTGTATTTGTAAAAACATTTTAAAAAATAATTTACCCAATAGATGCACAATGAACAAACAAATTTTGCATAAGGAGTTCTGGATCTTAACAATCCTAACTACTTATTATTGGCAGCTACCGGTCCCAACTTTTATCATTTTTATCAATAATGGACCGTCGTTAAAAAAAATTAGAGGCGCTAAGTTTTCTTTGAAGTACATACCATGTTTTAAGGTTTTTCATGGGAATAAGAATATGAGTCGATTGATGTAAAAATTACCTCGAAACGGTGCTCCAAACGACGAAAATAAAACATCCGATTAAAGAACCATTAGGTTTAAACAACCTACTGAAGCATCATTTTGTCATTTGGAGCACCGTTCCGATGTAACTTTTATATCAATTGACTCTTATTCTTCTTACGATCAAAAACCCCAAAACGTCGGCCTAAAATTCTAAAAAAAAAAAAGTTAACGCCGTTATTTTTTTAACGACGGTCCATTAGTGACAAAAATTATAAAAGTTGGAACCGCCAGCACATATTTCGGAAGTAGGTATAGTGGCGGCAAAAAACTAATAGTTGGAACTGTTAAGATCCAATACTCCTTTATATAAGGTTATTGGTTTTCACTAGTCCCAACTATCACCTTTTTGTCTTCTACCGGTCTCAACTATTGAACTGGCTATCAATGGTCCCAACTTTTATCACTTTGTCAACCAATGGTCCGTTGTTAAATTTTTTTTAACGCCGTTAAGTTTCTTTCAAATTCAAGACCGATGTTTTAGGTTTTTTGATTGAAAGGATAATACGAGTCGATTGATGTAAAAAATTTATCGAAAAGGCTCTCTGAACGATAAAATTTTTACATCCGATTGAGGCACCGTTAGGTTTAAACACCCGATTGAAGCACTATTTCGTTGTTCTGAGCGCCGTTTCGAGGTAACTTTTCCACCAGTCGAATTTTATTACCCGATCAAAAGGTTTAAAACATCGGTATTGAATTTGGAAAAAAAAAAACTTAACGGCGTTAAAAAAAAAATTAACGACGGACCGGTGGTTACCAAAGTGATAAAAGTTGGGACCTTTAACAACCAATTCAATAGTTGGGACTTGTAAAAGACAAAATGTGATAACTGAAACCAATGAAAACCAATATACCTTTATATAATCTTCATTATATAGATGTACTACCAAAAATGTTTTAGATGTATATGTATGTCATAAACTCAAAACACTCCTTTATGAAGAAAAAAATATATACGTTAAGCATGAGCAAATTACATTTTTCTTCATGAGAAAATTATAATTTCGTTTATTTAGATTCACCTGAAAAGAATTTCAGTTTTTGCCTTCAAACCAAGAAAATAACAAAATAAACATCATTTATGTTTGTATTTTTGCTGAGAGTTTAGGTCCTTTGAAAAAAAAACATGCCTGAAGTTTTGATTTTGGTCTCTACATTTGACCTCTAAAAAAATATTAATTTAAAAACAATTATTTAACACATCATGTCATGAGGTTTGCATTTTATAACAGCTTTAATTTTTTTTCTAACTCTAGTACAAATTTCAGTTAACTAGTTTTTTTTTTTGAAAGGCAGAATGATTTATTGAAACAACAAAAACAGCTCAAGCAAAAGCAAAGAGCAAATACAGCAAACACAAGTACAACAAAAAATTACAATTTGAAACTACTTCAATTCAGTTAACTAGTTAAGTTAAGATTCAATTGCATATTTACCCCTATAAACACCCCCTAAATACATATTTTCCCAACTAAAAAATCAATTGCATATATACCCAATGTTAACTAAATGTCTTTATTAAAAATGGGTATATTTGCAAATTAAAGTTGTTTATAGGGGAAATATGCAATTGATTTTTTTGACTGGGTAAATATGCATTTAAAGTGTTTTAGAGGGGGAAATATGCATTTAACCCTTAAGTTAAAGTGTATATTATTTCATATCTTAAAGATCAAAACTTTAATAAAATGCAAACATCGGTATATGCTATATTAAAATTTAATTTTTTGATTGAAATG
Organism: Tagetes erecta; assembly: GCA_030867185.1. Classification (NCBI taxonomy): domain Eukaryota; kingdom Viridiplantae; phylum Streptophyta; class Magnoliopsida; order Asterales; family Asteraceae; genus Tagetes; species Tagetes erecta. The sequence continues at coordinate 2,460,610 of CM061487.1, forward strand.
GTTAAACAAGTTGATCAAACCTTACGAACCAAAAACAAAATTTATATAAAACTAACTTGGAAGGTCGTTGAGACCTTCCAAGCTAATCCTCCAACTTTGTATTTTTTACAAATTTGGCTCATTTACATAACTTTAATATATTTACGATTTTGAACCCAGAGTTTGACTTATTATCATTTTGACTCTAATAACTTAGCCAATTTACAACTTTGGCCTACCTTACTTTGACATATTTACGACATTAACTCTCCGACTTTGACTTAGTTATCTTTTTGACCACTATGTTTAGATATATCTTCGATTTTTAGTATGTGACGCAATACGACTTTACACTATAACGTGCAAAACATAAAATTTTTCTATCAACGCGTGTAAAGAAGTCACATACGTGAGACCCAGCCGCCGCATCGTGCGACCCGTGCGGTGGCCCGATCAATATCTAGACTCTTAAAAAAAAAAGCATACCGGAGGCAAAGAGAACGATCACTAACATAAACACGAACAAACTTTTTCCCATCTTGAAATTCTATTTTACAAGTAAGAGATACAAGTGGGAAGAGGTGGTATATATAGACACATATTGTTGGTAATTGATGACTTCTTTACGTCTACGTATCAAATATTAAAAATAAAAGATTTTAACAATAGTTATTCTGGTTTGGAGAAAAAATTATCTAGTGGTAGAAATATTTTTTATTTTGAGTGTAATTACATGTATTAGTTTTTGTGCTATGTTGATATTAGATGGTGGTGTAAGTGAGACACTTTTACTACCGTTGCTTCTTTGATAAATTCGTTTTAGAACGGCATTGATAACTATTGGCCCAAATATAAATGCAAATGTATAATCCAATCTTAGTCATCAACACATACAAACAAATATTATTGTCTCTCTATATGATTTAATCTTGTCTTGGCCATTCTTCTCCAAAGACAAATTGTCACAACAACTTGTTTATAAAAAATAGGGTTATTGGATTTAATCATCTTCAACTATTGGTTATTGGCCGCTGTCACCCTCAAGTATCACTTTGGCCAATATAACTCCCAACTAAACACTTTGGTGTCTGTATCACCAAAATTTAACAAAAATTAACCAAAAATTAACTAAAAGTGACTTGAATTGGTTAACTTTTGGTGATACGGTGTTCGTAACACCAAAATCTAACCAAAAAATAATCAAAAGTTAACAAAAAGTGACTTGAATTGGTTGACTTTTGGTGATACGGACACCAAAGTGTTTAGTTGGGAGTTATATTGGCCAAAGTGATACTTGAGGGTGACAACGGCCAATAACCAATAGTTGGAGGTGATTAAATCAAATAACCCTAAAAAATAAATAGGTTTTTTATTCTTTTTTTAACTGTTAAAACAACCACAGTCATTATTTTAATGCAAATCAAAAATATATAATTAAGTTATAAAGAAACTAGTTTTATGGTTAAGTTGTTACAAATGTTATGACAACCCATATTATAGCATTTTCGTAGTTAAAGCTCTCGTAGTGTCAAAAGTAACTTTGCTACGAGCTTTTTACCTACAATAGAAATTTTTTTAAAAATTATCAGTGTTTCATCTAGCGATAACATTGCGACTATATTACGACTATTAAGTTTTCTCAAAAATTGATTATTTTTAGTAGTCTTTATCATGTTCGACATAATTGTGATTTTATGATAACAATATTGCTTATATACTAAAACTTTAGTATATATGCTTTACCAAAAGGCACGCTAAATGTGTTGTTGGAGGTTGATAGTGATTAAAAGGTGTCGTGGTTGGGTAATAGTGATAATCATACAATGTTATATAAGGTGTGTTGTTATTAGGTTAGTATTAAAAATAATATAAGGTGCATGTGTTGCTATCAGGTAAGGATTAAAATAAACAAAAAAAAAAAAAGAACACATTCATCCCTTCACGGGCGCTATGATAAAAAAAAGAAAAAAAAAAGAACACATTCATCCCTTCATGGGCGCTATGGTGTTCATGTAGGCGCCCGATCACGGCGATTCATTAAGGGCGCTATGGTGGTCATGCCTAGAAGGGCGGGACCTGATCATGACAATTCAGTTGGGACGTAACAATCACACTAGTAGACGTACGTGGAGGGCATCGTGTGCTTTCACCACACGTCCACCACCACAATGTTAGAAATTAAGTTGGCTTGTTTAATATCAATACTAGGTATAACTAAATAGTTGAAAATAACAAAGTTTATTTATCATATTAAATACACATTTAGTCCCACTAAATTGCATAAACACAACATAGTAGAACTAAAACATATATATTCTAACTTTTAACTTTAGCACTGCTTGTAGCATTTTCCTTGAGCAAAACCTTGCTTTTAGCAAGAACCGTTGCAGGAGTGATCATTCACGCAACTCAACATGTGCCCTGTGGTCTGACACATCTTCGCTTCCGTCACCTTCACCATCATCTCACCTGCACGTTAACAAATTCACAAACGTTGGCGTCAAGGATGGATCCTTTAAAGGCCACGTTTTTATGCCAGTATTGTTAATTTTTACTATGGTAACTTAAATTTTTTATAAATATTTACTTCGTCCCTCCGAAATGGTTTTTCCAAGTACCATATTGGTATTTAAAAAATTGTGCCCCCAAAACATAGATGTTCAAGATCCGCCACTTGTCGTGTAAAAACAAACACGAAACTGTTGTTATAAAACAACAATAACTACTCTAAATTTATTGTATTTGTAAACACATTTCCAATTTTTTTTTACTCAATAGATGCACAATAAACAAACAATAATGGTCCTTATGTAGATGTACTACCAAAATTGTTTTATATATATATATATATATATATATATATATATATATATATATATAGGGGATGGCTAGAATGAAAACCCACTCATATTGGAAAAACCCTAGAAACCCCATATTAACCATTGATTTGATTAGATCTATGGCTAAGAATTGATCTTCCTTTTTTGTCATTTTTTAATAATATAAAGTACTAAAAGGGTATTTTAGACATTTGTTATATTCATCTCATTCTCTCTCTAGTACATTCTCTCTCCTACTTTTTTTATTTAATATAATTTCTCTCTCCTACTTTTCAATTTAATATAATTTCTCTCTCCTACTTTTTTAATTTTATTGACACTATCTGATCCGTGTGTTACACATTGTTACACTGGTTGATAGGTTTGTTACATCTTGTTACATATTAACAAAAATGAATGGACTACGTGTCACTCAAGACATGTTACGTTTGTTACATCATGTTACACATGTTACAACGTGATACATATTATATAAAAACAAAACTCCATGGATTATGTTTGTTACATCATGTAACATATGTTACAACGTGATACATATTTTATTAAAAACTGAAGGATTACATTTGTTACATCGTGTTACATACATTTTAAAAAAACAAAACTATACGGATTGCGTTTGTTACATAGTGTTACATAGTTTCAATCATGCTTCATACATCTTCGTTTCTTGATAATCTCTTCATCTTTGATACAATAGTTCATTTACCTACAAAAAAGAACTAGATGGATTAAGTGTCAATCCGAAAAGTTACATATGTTACATCGTGTTACATATTTTATTACATCGTATTACATATTTGGATCTTTAAAAAATCAAAGTTACATATGTTACATCGTATACATATTTGAATAAAAAACAAAGTTACATAGTTAACTTATATTTAAAAAAACAATAAAGCAAAATCACATAAGTTACATATTGTTACACATTTAACTGAAATTTGAACAACCTGTTGAAAACTAACCAGCACGTATGTCAAGCACTCGAACAGCAAACACAAAACTAGATGGTTAAAAACACTTGAAAAAATAACTAGTACATTTGTTACATTGTGTTACATATATTTTAGTAAAAACAAAACTAGATAGTTAAGCTTCAGTCAGACATGTTACATCGTGTTACATATTAAAAAATGAAAAACATTACATGTCAATTCTGACATAGTATTACATATGTGCATTGTGTTACATATTTTAATTGGAACTATATACTTATAGAAAGTTGTTATAAAAGCTGATAATGAATACAAAAAATCAAAGTTACATATTGTTACATATTTAACTTAAATTTAAAAAACAACAAAGCAAAATTACATAAGTTACATACTGTTACATATTTAACTGAAATTTGAATAACCTGTTGAAAACTAACCGGTACATATGTCAAGCACTCAAACAGTAAAAACAAAACTAGATGGTTAAAAACACTTGAAAAAATAACTAGTACATTTGTTACATTGTGTTACATATATTTTATTAAAAAAAACTAGATGGTTCCGTTCATAAACGGTTCCTTTTTTTTAATAGGCCGGAATTATATATATATATTGCTGTTATATTGGATAATATAAAAAATCAAATTACGTAAGTTACATATGTGACATACTTGTGTTACATATGTTATATCGTGTTACATATTTGGATAAAAAAAATCAAATATCTAAAAGAATGTTACGTAATGTTACATATTTAACTAAAAAATTAAAAACCAATTAAGCAAAGTTACGTACATGTTACATAGTTTTACATATTTTGTTAAAAACTAAAATACATTACATGTCAATTCAGATATAGTGTTACACATGTTACATCATGTTATATATTTTATTAAAAACGAAAAAAATTACATGTCAATTTAAATGTAGTGTTATCATCTAATTTTGAATAATAAAAAAACAATTCATACCAAATTAACATCCATATTATCACCTAATTACCAAATATAAAATTGGTTAAAACTAAAATAGATCTAAACATTCCAAAAACTAAAACCATATAAATAAAATTGGTTAAAGTAAAACAAAAAAAATCAAATACTATTACAATTGTGTTGAATTTGTAAGATATAATGCTTGGTGGGCTCAAGCCCAAAAAACTAAAAACATAAATAAAAAACGCAATCTGTAAACACAAATTTCAATCTCAAAAGTCAAAACAACAAACTCCAATCAATCTCAAAACAAGTCCGATTTATATGCGTGCGATGCATTTCATCAAACATTTTTATGCTTGTCAATAACTTGAAATAAAACGAACCTGATAATCTTGCTACACTGATAAAGTTGCAGCGGCGACGAAGTTGACAGAGATGACCGCCACACCGAAGCCAGATCTGACGATGAACAACGATTCCGAAACAGCCGGTGACATAGATGGGTTTGTTGACGATGGTGACGGTGACGTTGAACAACGATTCCGCATTAGTTGTTAACATCAGTCTCAGATCTTGTGGTTGTTGATCGTCGCATTAGTTGGTAACACCGGATCTCAGATCTGAACAGCAACAACGACGACCATGGATCTCAGAGCAAAAGTGACAACGGATCTGGCAACGGAGTAACGAAGCCGGTGACGGAGTAACGGATCTGGATTTACATAAAAACGTGGTGGTGTAAACGTGGTGGAAAGATCCCAGATCTGCCATCATCACAAACGAAGATCTAGATGCTTGATTTTGTTCATTTTCATCTTCGTGAATAGATCCAAAAGCTCATGAAATCGTAATACTTTTAAGAGAAAATGTTCATATTGTTTAGATCTGGAAATTGATGTGGGAGAATTTGTTAAGAGAGGGATTTGATGAAATATGAATTTGAATTGTTAGAGGGAGAACCTTTTTAGATATAGATCAGATTTGAAGACAAAAGAGATGGTGGGTGAAATGTCCGATTTACCCTCAAGAGGTAAAAGACAAATAATGGTAAAATTGTAGATGTGGCACATTGTAGTCCACTCATAGAGTTTTTAGGGTTTTTATAATAAAACAAGGTTTCTAACCTATACATCTCCTATATATATATATATATGACCAAAATTAAAACTTTTGTCTTTAAACCAAGAAAATAACAAAAAGGACAAACATGCTTAAAGTAACTGTCAACTGATCTTGACGGTACCATTCATATCGATTTTGACGTTCTAACTCACGTGAACCAATTGCGAAACATTCCATTATTAATAGAAAAACTTAGTGATGGAAAGTGTTAACTGCTGCTAAAACCCTTTAACCCCTTTAACCCGACCCGAAAAAATATTCTTATATGCCTTAAACATAGTGACGAAAACCATTTAACCCGACCCAGCGGTCCTAAAAGCCCCATAAACTTCCTCAGCCGACATCATCACTTCATCCCCAACGTCATCCTCTAGCCTCAAAATCCTAGCTAGATCAGCTTCTGTAAACTCCAAGTCAAATCCACTGACTTTGGCACATATACGTGATGGCTGTACCGACACGTTCAACACCGCAGTTCGCCAGAAATCCCGAACATGCAGCTCATATATAGTGGGTGAGTGAGATATGGCGTGATGTATATGAGATGACTTCAGCCACTTGATACAGTCTCTATAGCCGCCGGCCTTATCATGATTTTCATCAAGCAAAGCGCACATGTTGTGCTTTCTTTCGAAGAATAGAGTCGACATTGTGCCTGAAAAAATAAACGAAAATTGATTAGAGACGAAGATTTGAAAAACAGTTAATAGATTCGCTGGAAAATAGATTCGCTGATATAGCGAACCTGAGATTTGGCACCAGAACCTATAGATTCGCTGACTTGAAAAATCAGTCATTTTGGTCGAGCGAATGTATAGGTTCGCTAGAAACAGTCGGGCGAATCTATGTTGTTGCGTGGGCAGCATAACGACATAGGTTCGCTCGAAATTTTGAACTTTCGTTCAGATTCGCCAGACGAACACATAGGTTCGCTGGAAACCCTAGTTTTTGAAAAACGGCCAGAATCACAGACAAAACATCATTATCAAGCATACAAGGCAACAAACAAGTAATATAAGCATTAAACAAGGCTATTATGAAGTAAATCCCTAACAACGAACACCAAATCAGTCATTTAATCAACACACAATCATAGATCGACAGATTTAACGGGTTTATGGTGCGATTAAGGGTTTAAAACAGAGATTGAGATGAGGGCGATCACATACCGGACTATATTTGTTATGTTTAAGTGTGAAAAAGCCGGTTGAAAGTGAGAATCGAACGTTCGGCGTTTGGATTTTGAAAAGCCTTGCTACAGTGGTGACAGCGAAATTGTGAAAAATTTCGCTGTCACAACCTATATATACAGACACAGGTTCGCTGGCAGACAGTCCAGCGAACTTCAGATTCGCTCGTATCCCCAATGGTCAAGCCAGCTTGCGGCGGTGGTGCAAAGAGGTTGCGGGCGAACCTGTAGGTTCGCTAGCAGGTTCGCTAGCACATAAATTAAAATATTTTTGGTTTTTCTCAAATTTTAAATTCTTTGTAGAACCATGAAAACGTCCCACGATTTCAACGCTCCAAAAATAGACATATTATCCTAAAGATATAAATAATAACAAGATAGAATTTAAAAAAAATAAAATGAAATAAAAGGACAAGAATTTTAAACGCTAAAGAAGGATATATATATATTTATCATGATGTTTTGAGCAGAATCCGGAGAATCATCGATTGGCGGGATTGCAGATATGTTTGTCCATTTAAACCCATGCCTTAGTCCTTTCAACAAGAGATCAGCAGCTTCTTTTATCATGTTTTTGGTTTGATTGAAGAAGCTCAGACAACTCGGTCCCCACAGACATCTAGGTAAAAAGAACAAGTTCTGTCATCAGGGTATATCTGAGCAATACGATTGACTTTGCTTGAATTTCAATGATCAACTTTTGAATGTTGATCGATGCGTTTGCTTCTTTTGACACTTGTGCAATTTTTGCATCTTTTCATTGTGAGTGGAGCTTGTCAGCAATTGATTCATTTGAACCCAATGCGACTTATTATTTGGGAAACTCAAATAGTTCAGAGCTCCAGGTCTATACCGACGTACAACGGAGGAGATAAACATTTGAGCATGCTCGGTGAATCTTCAGGTCAATACTTCCGTATAGCAGAGAAGATTCACCAACTCCAGGTCAATACTTCCGTATATCAGAGGAGTTAAGCACTTGACTCAATACGTTCTGAGGAGTTAACAAGTAACTCACTCAGAGGCTTTTCCGAAGAGCATCACTAGCAGCTTTTTGCAAACTAGAAACTCGATTCGGGGATAGGGCGAGGGTGATTTGGGATGTTTAGGGAAATCAAGGCAAAGATTTGACGCTCTCAACCCATTTTTGACAGAACCCTTATCTTTGTGCAATCCGATCATGTCAAGGAGATAATCCTTGTTGTCGAGATCTTGAACGTTATGTTTGGCTGCACAATCACTGTTTACTTTGTTTTCGGGCTGAGCCTATCTGACATATCCCAAACGCAATGCTTCTGACCTCCTTCAACGTCTCTTCAACATCAATCAAAACGGAGATCCTGAAATAGCAAAATTTGAAAAACTATAAATAGTTAATCTTTTATATCTCCCCCAAAATTTCTATATTATAGCTATCAAATAAGAAATTTTTGTTTTTCATATTTTCTTAATATATATATATGTACAGAATGAAAAGAAGGATAAAAGAAAATAAAAGAAAATAAAAGAAAATAAAAGGAAATAAAATAAAATAACGGAGCGATGAGTTGAGTGACCCACGGATTTTTCAAAGAAGAAAAAGAAAAAGTTATTTACATATTTACAAATGGATTCTCACAGAAAAAGGTTTTCAAAAAGATATAAGTCCCAGCATGGAGATCAGTTCATAAAAACGTGGTTTGTCAAAAGTTTTTGTGAAAAGATCAGCTTTTTGCTTTCGAGTTTCAATAGGAATAATATCAATAAACCCATTTTCCTGTGCATCCCTGATTGCATGAATTCTTGTTTCAATGTGCTTGGTGCGAGTGTGATGAATAGGATTCTTGTCAATTCCAACAGCAGCTTCATTATCACAAAAGAGTGGCGTATGAAGAAAGTTGATGCCATAATCCATCATCTGATGTTGAATCCAGAGCACTTGGCAGCAGCAACTTGACGCAGCAATGTATTCTGCTTCTCCTGTGGACAGAGAGACGGTTGTTTGCTTCTTGCTTTGCCAGGAAACAAGACATTCTCCAAGGTATTGACATCCGCCAGTGACTGATTTTCTGTTAATCCTGCAACCAGCATGATCACTGTCAGAAAAAGCATGTAAATCAAAGTTCCCACCTTTTGGGTACCAAAGTCCCAAACGTGAGGAACCCTTAAGGTAGCGAAAAATGCGTTTGATAGCTTTCTCATGTGATTCTTTTGGGTTGGCTTGGAAACGAGCACAGTAACACACGGCAAATGTAATATCTGGTCGGCTTGCAGTCAGATACATGAGAGATCCGATCATCGAGCGGTACCGATGAGCATCCACAGGATTCCCATTATCATCGGAAGTAAGGCATGTTTGAGCTGTAAAAGGAATCAATTCAGGAGAAGAATCATCCATGCCAAACTTCGTGAGGATCTCTTTGATATATTTCTCTTGGTGGATCAGAATTCCATCAGGCTTTTGTTCCACTTGCAGCCCCAAGAAGAAACACATCTCCCCTATTATTGTCATCTCAAAACGATCCATCATCACCTTCTCAAATTCTCTACACAGCTCTTCATTAGTGGAACCAAAAATGATATCATCAACATACACTTGAACGATCAGCAGCTCACCATTCACCTCCTTCTTGAACAATGTCATATCTATAGTCCCACGAGAGAAACCTTTGCTGAGAAGATACCGTGTCAAGGTTTCATACCAGATACGTGGAGCTTGATGCAGCCCATACAAGGATTTATCAAGCTTGTAAACCTTTGACGGGAAATCTGGATCCTCGAAACCTGGTGGTTGACATACGTAGATCTCCTCATCGATATCTCCATATAGAAATGCACATTTCACATCCATCTGATAAACTTTAAAGTTTTTGTTCGCAGCATGAGCAAGAAAGATTCTGATGGCTTCCAGGCGGGCGACTGGAGCAAAAACTTCGGTGTAGTCAATCCCCTCCTCTTGTGCGAATCCCTGAACAACCAATCTCGCCTTGTTTCTGATAACAACACCGCGATCATCAGGCTTGTTTCGGAAAACCCACTTGGTGCCGATTGGACACTTATTAGGAGGAAGATCAACCAGTTCCCAAACTTTGAGCTTCCTAAATTGCTGCAGTTCCATTTGCATGGCATCCACCCAACTTGGATCTTCAAGTGCTTGTTTATAATTCTTTGGAACAACTTGAGACAGAAAGGCAGCATAGAGACATTCATTTATCAAACCACTCTGACTCCGAGTTCGCACACCATCAGTAATTGATCCGATGATATAATCATGAGGGTGATTTTTCAGGGTTTTGAAGTCAGTGTTGAGGAGTAAAGGATTGGTTTCGGTTGAGGGTGGTGGATTAGATGGTTGTGAAGGTGTAGTATGTGAAGTTGAAGGAATTGTATTAGTGGTAGATGATTGAATGGTAGTGGATGAGGATGGAATATCTGATGGAGAAGTTGAAACAGTTTGAGGTGGTGGAGGTGGTGGAATGTCAAATGAAGTGGGAGGTAGTTGTGTAGTTGAAGGTTGTGGTTGTGGTTGAGGCGGATGGTTAAAGATAGAAACTGATGTGTGTGGAATGATGTCATCATCGTCAGAGTCAGGAAGATTAAATGATTTGAAAATAGTGGTGGAATCATAAAACCATGCCGGTTCACTGCCAATACTGGTAGTGTTTGACTCTTGCCAGTCAACATAGTAGGACTCTTGCATAATCCGCGTTCGCTTGTTGTAAACACGATACGCCTTTTGTGTGTTCGAGTATCCTACAAAGAAGCATTCATCAGAAACAGCACCAAACTTCGTCTTCTGATCTTGAGTATTCAAAAGAGTACAAGAGCATCCAAAGGGGCGCAGAAAGTCAATCAGCGGCTTAATCCCTCGAAACAGTTGGTATGAAGTCTTCATCTTTTCCTTGACAATCAGTACCCTGTTCAGAACATAAGCTGCACAATTAACTGCCTCAGCCCAGAAAATAATTGGAAGCTTTGACTCAATCAGCATAGTTCTAGCGGCCTCCACAAGGGTTCGATTCTTCCTTTCAGCAACACCATTTTGTTGTGGTGTTCGGGCGGCGCTAAACTGTCTGAGAATACCCCTTTGTTCACAGAAAGAGTTGAAGATGTGGTTTCTGAATTCAGTTCCGTTATCGCTTCTGATGGCTTGAACCTTTCTCTTTCCAAGAACCTCGATTTGAGGGATCAGCTTCATTAATTCTTCAGCAGTCTCACTCTTGTATGCCATGAATCTCACCCAGGTGTACCTAGAGTAATCATCTGTGACAACCAAGCAATAAGACTTTTTAGCAATAGATTTGACACTTATTGGACCAAATAAATCAGTATGTAACAATTCGAGGGGTTCTGAGATGGTATTTGTAATTTTAAGTTTATGTGGCTTTTTGTGTTGTTTTCCTTTAGCACAAGCCATGCATTTCTCAACCACTGAAAAATCTTTGAGTGGTAAACCCCTAACCAAATTGTTCTTAACCAATTTATTCAGAATTTTAAAATTAATGTGCCCTAAACGTCTATGCCACTGAAACGATTCAAAAGATGAAGCTTTAGACAGGAGACAGGTCACGGTGGAGTTTGATTCCTTTGATCCCATATTTAGCATATAGGTATCATTTTGTCTCGGAGCTCGCATGATCACCATTTCTTCAGGAATATTAAACTCTGGCTTCAAGAACAAACATTCATTTGGAAGAAACATCACTGGAATATTCTTATCACAGATTTGTGATACACTGAGAAGATTGAATGCCAGTTCAGGAACATAGTTCACGTCTTTCAAAGTAAGTGAACCATTTGAGACTTCTCCTTGACCAATCATCTTGCCACCTTTCTTGTCTCCCGCAAAGGCAACATATCCGCCATTTATGATCCGATAGTAAGTCAGTAGGTCCTTTAACCCTGTCATATGTCTGGAACATCCGCTGTCAATATGCCAATGACTATTTACAACGGCATTGGAATGTTCATGACATTTATTAAAAAAATGAAAAGTTAGACCTTTGAAATGGGCACCCAAGCCTTTGTGTACTTGGGTGGTGGAGCAGATGAAGAATTACAAAAGAAATTATTTACAAATGAGTTTAATCTTTTTCCGAAAGATTTTTGCTTTGAGCTGTTTTGGATTAACTTAGTGCATTGCTTAACAGTATGACCAGTATTCCCACACTTAAAACAATGAGACTTCAAACCAGTTTTGGAAACTCTGTTAACAGGAATCTTATCCATCTCTATTTCCTCATCACATTCAGACATTTGAGAGTTGCAGTCACTGTAAGAGTCATAAGGTTCTTTTAACTTAACTGTTGTGACTTTTACTTTTTCAGGTTCAGATTTAGGTTTAAGAATGTATGAAAAAGATGATTCCTTGTCTTTTGGTTTTGAAATTCTCACTGGTGTGAAGGATGGAATTTGATGAGTGAAGAACTTTTGAAAACAGTTTGTTTTGGTTTGACTTTCAGAGACATGACCTGAAAGTTTGTCTTTGCCATTTTCACACACATTTTCAAACAAAACATCATTCAACATATTAGAGTTTGAAGTAGAGCACCCTAAATTACTATTAAACATGGAATTGTCTGAACATGACACATTACTACAAACAGAATTAATTAAGCTAATGTCTTCAAAAGACTTCTTGGAATCAGAACTAGAGCAATCACTACTGCTAGAACAACCGAGCCCAACACTCCCACCATATGCGTAATCTTCTCTAACCTCCTTAAGATTTACTTCACTTAAACCTGCAATGGAACTGTCAGTATCATTCTGTATAATCTCATGTATCAACTCATTTGAGGGATGAGGAATAGGTGTAGGAGAGTAACAGAAGGTACTAGGTGGAGGATATGCATATGTTTCATTGTTACTAAGACCCAAACCAGTCTTAACTCTGGCCCCCCTTTGTTTCTTGCAGAGTTCCTCCCTTTTCATACTAGATATTGTCCACTGCTGCAATTTGTTTTTAAGTTTTCTTGCTTCAAATTCAGCAAGTGTAACTTGCTCAATCAAGTAATTTATTTCACAGTTCTTTTCCAAAAGAGTTCTTTTTAAGTGTTCATTTTCTTTTAAAGCTTCTCTTAATTTGACAAAATATTTTGATTCACTTAATTTAAGCTCTTTGATGGTTCTTTTTAATTCGTTTTCGTTTGACATTAACAATTTATTAGCTTTGTATATGCCAATTAAACGAATTTTGCAAGCAGATGAACACATATCTTCAATAACATCATAAGGAAGACCAATTACCAGTTTTTCGGCAGCAAGAGCACGATCACACTGGCAGTAGGGAGTGCTCCTTTTGAATTCATCAACTGCATCAAGCCTTGCCTTCTCAATCATTGCCTCCAGGTTGAGTTTTGACTCCTCCTCATTCTTCACTTCATTAACAGCAGCTTTACAAACCAATCCTGAATGATTCAGATGCCCTTGAACAATAGCATCTGATTGATCTTTATCAACATTCTCCACTTTCTCTTCCTCATCATTACCATAAAATTCTTTGAACGGATCAAAGCAATTTATATCGTTGTCATCAATTTCAACAATCTCAGCAACAAGGGCATGATTAATCTCCTCCTTGGTTTCTTCAATTTCTGCACTCCAATCAAAGTTGGTGAGCAGTGCAGTTTCATTCTTTGATTTTGCTTCCTCAAGCCTTTCTTGATTTGGAGTAGATCTAGGATTTGCAGAGTTTACTGGTTCAGTAACAATTGGCAAAGGACATTCCCTTTTGAAGTGACCCAATTGTTTGCAGTTAAAACACCTCAGCTTTCCCTTGTCATATCCCAGCTTGCTATTTTGTCCCTGATTTCCAAAGTTTCTTCTACCTGTTCTTTCCATAAATCGTCTGGCACGAAGAGTAAGCATGGCCATTTGCCATTGGATGTCGGTTTCTTCCAGATCATCAGGATCCACCTGATACATATCTTCTACAGCAACAAGAGCTTCATAGCTATGAACAAACATTCCAAATAAAGCCATAGTGTCAGATGGAATCTGAGTGGTGATCGATGCATTTGAGCTTGAACCAGCATTTGTGGATCCACCAATAGATTTAGCAGACATATGACTCAATGATCCTCCAGGTGCAGCACTGTAGATATAAGAGTTTGCAGCGGATGAAATAAGTGCAGCATTCTGAGAAGGAATGTTTGGAACCATCATAGACTGATTATATTCTCTTCTCTTCACATCAAGATCGAATGACTTAAGCTTGTTTATAACATCCATCAGCTTGTAGTCAGGAAAGTTTCTCTCTTGTTTCAACAGCTTGATTTGAAGACTCCACTGAGGGGGAAGAGAATCTAACAGTTTTGCGACTTGTTCATGATTGCCCAGCTTATCATCGTACTTCTTCAGATTACTTGATACAGATAGGAATCGATTTGTAATATCAGTCAGGTTCTCTTGCGAATATCCCACGAAAGAGTTAAACTCTTTTTCAGCTTGAGCTTTTCTATCCAGTTTCAGATCCTCATTACCATCATAGAACTCGCACAATGCATCATACAAGCTTTTTGCAGTTGTGTGTTCAGCAAACCTGTTGAAGATATCCTGATGCAAGCAAAGTATCAATGCCCCGAGTGCCTTTTTGTCACGATCAAGTAACTTGGTATCTGCTTCAGTGAAAGTACTTGGATCTGTGTTTATTGAAGTGACAGTTCCTTCAACTGTTGTTGGCACGTGCGGACCATTTACAATAGATTCCCATTGGTTGTAGTCCGTGTAGTAAAAAAAGGCTTTCAAACATCTTTTCCAGTCCTCAAAGTTTTCACCACTAACAAGCCTCGGTGGCCTGTTAGGTTGAACACTATCCAGATCATTCATATTCAGTGTTGATGAAGTCATAATTTTGAACAGATAACAAATTCGCTGAAGACAAATAGATTCGCTGGCTAGATTCGCTCAAAGAACACAGCAGATTCGCTGGTAGATTCGCTGAAGACAGATTCGCTAGACAAACAAAACAGATTCGCTGACAAGCAAGCACAGTTTCGCTCGTCTGATTTTGGCAGCAGTTTCGCTTGCACAATCAGCCAAATAAGTGAACTTTCGTTCGATGAAATGTCAGATTCGCTAGCCACAACACAAACCAACAGTACAAAAATTTGAAATAGATTCGCTGGATGAACAGCTAGATTCGCTGGAAGAACAGATAGATTCGCTGGGTTACGAACCAACCTGTAACAGTACGAAAACAACCCGAACACCTTCAAAACTTGACCATTTGCAGACACGTTTGTTTTAAAAGCTTCCTATGACCAAATAACACAATACTTGAGCAAAATACAACTGCAAAACACCAAAACAAGCCCAGAACAGAATCAAATAGTGTTTCGACCCAAAAACCCCAAAATCAACACAAAAATCACTAGAATCAAACAATCAAGAGCACTAAGGCTCTGATACCATATTGTTGGTCCATAATGATCGTGATTTCAGTGCTATATTGACTTGTTTAACTACAAAACACACAAGACTTGAACAATAAGGTGTATAATAACCAAACAAACCCAATAACAAGATTACACCACACAACCGAGGTATATAAGCTACAAAGATAAGTAGAATATGCTCCTAGCACCTCAGATGAACGATTACACAACACAATCAGTAGATAAGAGTTTTGGTTAAAGATGTGCAAAAGTTGTATTCAATTGTAGATAAGGTTACATTATATATCAGTGTTAGGTTCGCTGATAGATTCGCTATAGCGAATCTATCTAGCGAACCACACAGGTTCGCTGGGCACATACAGGTTCGCCCAGTCGACACCATAAACAAAAGCTAACATGAACTGCGGGCGAATCTATAGATTCGCCCGTAGGTTCGCTAGAACAAACTACAATCAAAAGTCATACAAATACATACAAAAGTAACACCGACAAGCCGGTGAGTCCGACCTATACATGTGACTATCAGAATTACCTAAGTAATGAAAATCTTAACTAATTAGCAAACACATAGCATAGAAAACTAGAATAGAAACAATAGTAAACTAAGGAAATTGGAATTCTAGGATTTCAAATTCGGAGATTAAGGGTTTTCAGTAAACGATATAAAAATATATAAATTTATTTAATCGTTACGACGGAAAATGATAATAGTATTTCAAATAATATATTTTGATGATACGTATATAATGTCATAGAGTACGTTATACATTTTTACAAGCCACTTTTCATGAAAATCTGTATCGGTATTTTCGGTATTGGTATGGTACCAATTTCATCCCTATTTAAAAGTATTAAAATATATTTTTGTAGCATCTTTAAAGTAATAAAAACACTTGTAATATCTAAATTCATAAAACTAGGTTTATTTAAAATGATGATTTTTATCCATTTTATAAGACTTTTAGTATTTTACAATATATAATATAGTATTAGTATTAGATTAAGTTAATTAGTAAAAATGGTTAACTATGGAGTTTAAAACAATTAATAGATAAGGGTTGGGTCCCCAGTTTCGAACCCATGACCCTCTACTCAAAACAGAATGAACAAAGCAGCCGCGCTGCCTTTGGTTTTTGTTTTAAATTAGATCATAATTGATTTTAAAACATTCTGAATAAAAACCCCAATTCTCATACAAACCCTAGAATACAAATTCCCAAATTAATTTGAAATGGATCAACGAAATTAGAAATTGATTGAGGGCTATGAATCTAGACATGATAAGGAGCATGTTATATGGAAAACCATACTTGATATCTTATGAATTGATTGAAGAACAATGAAGAACAAAAAGTGACAGGTTGAAAATCAAAGTAGCACTTAGAGATTGTTAAAGCTCAATTCATTTTGCAGAAACGATCCTTGAGATGTGACAAATGAAAGCCCTAAATCAGTTTAAGATCACATAAACGTTTTGATGATGAATTGATGAAGAACAAGAACGAATAAAGTGAGAATCGCTTACGGGTTTTTGAAGAATTTCGTTTGAAATTGAGATGGCAGGGAGCAAGAGCGAGTTAGAGTGAGTGGTTATGCTGATTGAATTGAGTTTTGGTGGTCAAGAAACATACTAACGGGTTCGAGAAATAGAACGAGTTAATTGAATTATATTAGTGATTAATTCGTTGTGTTTAATGAAATTAGATGACACCAACGGCTTCTAATTGATAACATGAACGTTTTGGTTGCTTAATTTTGCCGAATCATGGCGTTTCATGTTGATTTCATTAAGTGGGTTTTTAAATCCGATTAGTAATTTGCAATTAACACTTTGATGGTTTGATTAAAATGAAATTAAAACACGTTAGGAGGTTCATTGCTATGAAACCACGGATATATCCCGATGACCAATTCTAGAAAACAAGAACGATTTGATGATGAACAAGTGTGCGTTTTTGTGGTGAAGAACAAGGATTCGTTTGATAATTTTTTTTTAAGAGATATATAAACTTTTTATCAAAAGAAAAAATATTGCAACAATAGGATCACAATATATTTGATCACAAACCACACTACATCCGGATAACGGGTAAGCGAGCAACAAGCTGCGCCGCTATCCCCTTTTGATAATCAAAACACGATTTAGATACAATTGAAACAATGCAATATGTTTGCAATGATACCGAAGATGTTTTGGTTCAAGGAAATTAATGGATTGAGTGTTTTGACGAGTTGATAAATGGGTTTAAAGTTTCGGTTTAGAATCGATTAAACACGAGATATTGAATGGTTTTTAGATGTTTAAAGATTCATTACAGGTTCGAAATTAGTGGAGGAACATTTTACCATGATTAAATTGGATGATAGGTTCAATTGGATCGTTCAATCGCTCACAATGATCAGAATAACAAGTACAAAACAATCGATTCAATCACAAACACAATCCATACTAATAATTCTCTGTATATTGATGATCAAAGCAATTCGTAGTACAAGGTGCAGGAGAAAATAAATCACACATAGTTAATTCTCTCTCTAACAGTGTAAAAGTGATCTAGCCTCTCTCCTCACACACACAAACTACATGCCTATATCAACCAATTACAAGTTTAAGGAATATAACAAAATAGACCCTAAACTATTTACAAACATATAAACAATAAACAAAATACAAAGTAAATCTTAACAAGGAAATAGCCCTAACAGTACTCCCCCTAAGATTTATCTTTGGATCTTCAAAAACTTTAATCTTTTTCTTCTTTTATCAGCATCAATCTTCAATCTTTTTCTACCATTCTTCTGGTTCTTCTTTCACAGTCAGCAACTCTCGACCTTTATACTCTTCCTTTTCCTTCAAGGCTTCTTCAATACAGGATTTGAATTTTTCAGCGATCTTAGCTTGTCGAGGCTTGGATTCATTCGTCAGAATTGGCAAAGCATTCATGCGTCTAAGCGAATCCAGATTCAAACCTGCAAAATCGATATTAGCATAAAACTCAAACGGCAACTCTTGGCCTTGAACTTTCACCTCCAAAGTACCCTTCCTACTGATCCGCATATATTCTATCTCTGGTATATCAACCATCACGAGATTAGAATTTAGTAAAGCCTTTCTCACACGAATCTTCTCCGAAGCAGCAGCAATCACTTCTATCATCACAGTGAATAACTTTCTGTCAGCTTCAGCAAGTTTGTCTTTGCATTTCTCAATCTTGTAACTTCGCAAAAATTCAATATAAGAAGGATGCAGCAGTTTCAACTCAAAGGTACTGAAAAGTGTGATCATATCCTTGTCCCAAACCTCCAAGTTCCGAACAAGCTTCAGTTCAAACGTTTCCTGATTGTAGAATACTCTGAGTATTGGCTTCGTTGTCTGACTTCCATCAATCACCTTCAATCCAGGATCTGTAATCTTGTCAAAATACTCATCCGAGAACTCTTCCAAGTACATATCTTCAGTTACCACCAACCGCTTCTTCTTTCTTTGTTTCTTAGCTTGCACATATGCGGTATCTTCCTGTTGGCCTCTAAAGTCCAGAAACTATGCTGTTCTACTCATTCCAGCATCAAGAAGTATCACGCATTTATCACCACGCTCAGCATGCGTGTGATTAATTAACTTCAGTTTGTGCAGCTCTTTCAAATCCTGAACCTCCAGTTTAAAGATGCTTGAGTAGTAATGATAAACGTCACATAAACCATTTACCCTCTTAATCATAAACGCATCAAAAACTTCATCATATTTCGAAGCTATTATCTTCACCTTCTTATTCTTTTCAGGCACAATCATCGAATTCAGTAATTCAGCAATCGATTGTCCTTTACTCAGCAGTGACCTAACAATATCACCTGCTGTTGCTGCTTTATGCCACGACTCACGCACCTCCATTGGTATATTGTAAGATTTAGCTTCGCTTGGAAACATGTCCATCAGTTCATGTCTTTTCTTATGTGCATCTTCAGGTAAAGCCATTACTGGAATCTCCTTTGGTCCAAGTACTTTAAATCTCTTTGTCAACTCGTAATACTGAGGATTGTTATAATCCAAGTAAAACATTCTGTTGTACATCTTCTCCGTTTTCATAAAACTGACCACTATCTTCCTCAGTGACTCAGACTTTAACCTCTGCAGCGTCTTATATGGATAGTTCCTCGAACTCAACCAACTACGCATATTTGATACAGTCATTTCATCTGGGTTTTGATGGTAAAGCTCAGTTGGAGGTAAGTCTTCTATATTTAAGCTTTCTTGCATCGGAGTCCATTCACCCATCTCAATCACGAACTCTTTCTGATCAGCTTCGGCTTTATCTTGGGCAGTAATGCACTTCTCATACTCTTCGTTTATCTGACTTACTGTCAAACCATTTAAAAACACCGAATTGTACTTCATTCTCTCAAGATATGCAAACCTCTGATCCAAATCATCTGGTAACTCTTCAGCAACATTTTGTTCTGGTTCTGGCTCCGCTTCATTTTCAGACTCAGTCCAATCTATGTCATCTAAATCATCCAACGCTTCTATCATAGGTGCTTCATCAGTTTGAACCGGCTCAAACTGACTAGCAACTTCAGCTTCTATTTCAGGCACATTCACAGCTTCAGATTGAAACGGCTCAATCTGAACTGTATCCTCAGAACCAGCTTCTTTTTCACTCTCAGTGGCAACAAACTCTTCAGTCTTAGCTACAGAATCAGATTGAATCGGCTCAATCTGACCTGACTTAGCAATCTCAGCTCCAGTCATATTTTCAGTTTCAATCACAGCTACAGATTGAATCGGCTCAATCTGCACTGTTTCATCAATCTTTGCCTTTTTCGAGCTTCCTTCATCACCAAAAATTTCAGGAACAGCATCTATCTTCCTCTTTCCCTCAGCTTTGTCCAGATTGACTGTTTCAGCAGCAGCTTCATCGGGAATGATAATTGGTGATTCTACCAAAATACCAACATTCGAAGTTCCTCGAGCTCTAGTCAAATAAACTTTTGGCACATTCGATTCAGTCACTTCAACTATTCCATCAGAAAAGTCTTTGTCTGAAGATGAGCCAGCCTTCTTCGGTTTCATATCTTCCAACTCTTTTTCTAACATTTCTTTCTCTGCATTCAAAGTATTACACTCAGCTTGTAATTCTTTGTAATCAAATTTCAAATTTTCATGCTCATCCTTAAGTTTTTCATAATCTCCTTTCAACATCACATGTTCATCAACTAATTTCACATGATCCTCATCCAACTTCTTGAAAATTTTCACATTCTGATTATGTATATCCCAGTACTCATCCAATCTCTTCCTTTTTCGTTCATTTGAAGCTTTCATCAAATCATTCGCTTCAATCAATTTTGCCACCATTTCTTCTAATTCTGCAATACGTTTCTCTTTTTCATCATCAATCTTTGACACAACGTTTGGTGAAGACTCCAAACCCTGCTCAACGTTTTCAGCAACTTGTGGTGATGTGGTGGGAATATCAACGAAAATAGGATCAGTAATGCCAGCATCCACTTCATCTATCTGTGCAATAGATTCAGCTTCGGCCATTACTGTCTGAGCAATTTCTATCACATTAATCTCTTCAGGCTTTTCTACTGGTTTCGACCTCTTCTTTCGAACATACTGAACAGAAATATCTCTTGGAATCTCAGCAACTACTTTTTCAACCACATAAGCAACCTCAGCAGGTTCTTCTACAACCATAGGTTCAATCAACTCAACATTCTCAGTCTCCATTGGTTCAGCCTCCTCTGAATTAGATTCAGATTCAGCATCATCACCACCATCATTACCATCACTATCACTGCTATCATCATCATCATCATTATCACCATCACCATTTCCATCATCTTCTTCATCTTCTGGATGACGAGCAAAGTACTCGTCATCATCCAACAAATTATCTGGCACCTCATCCACAAGGTCCAGTGGATCAACAATCTCTCCATGAGATATATGATAGTAAATACCTTCTACATCTTCTTCATTGTTGATTATATCTCTCATATAATCAAACAATTCAATATCAGGCACATTCCCGATACTCATCTTTCGGTAAGATAGATCGTTCATGTCCTCTGTATATAGCATACCTCCAGGATATCCTTCATTTCTGATGACAGGATATGCAACATTGATCATTAGTTGTAAGAACCTCGGGTACATGAGGAACTTAAACCTTTTGCCCTTGACCAAGTTGAATACAAACCCATTCATTATCCATCTCGAAAAGTTGAATGGTTTGTTCTCTGCTATAGCTACTATTGGTGAAGCAATATCGGATGGAAAGTTGTCAAACCCTGCACTCCTCCTGGACATGCATTGCTGTACAACATAACATAGCAGCTTATACTTTCTTCCCAATTTTGCCCTGTAAAACTGTGACTTTGGAAACACAGGTGGATGTCCCATGTTCACAAAACAAGTTTTACATTCCTCCATGGTCAGTTCATCCATCATACCAACTTCATCCTCATCTATCCTCAGGGCATGTCTAATAGCATCTTCTGAGACTGTCAACACCCAATCTCTAGTAATATGCCCTCTGACCACAGTAACACCATTCTCATCTCTCACAACCTCAGCTGTCCTCCAGAAACTCTTGATCAACCTTGCATATATGACCGGCTTGGCACATATAGCATAAACATATTTAGTCCTCTTAATGAACTTGATCATATCCCTATAACCTTCTGTTTCAGGAAGTGATTCATCTAAACATGCCACTAGATTATGTTTAGGTTCAAACTTGAGATTCTCCATCTGTTAAAAACACAAACAAACACAAAACAAGACAAATGTGTTAGAATCTTCATTAAAACATATCAAAATTTTCTTAAGTGTTAGAATAAAAGTTAGAAAGCAAAACATTCACATAATCATTTTAAGCCCTAAATTGTTCTAATAACCTGATTTTCATCATTTTAATCAAACAATTTTGAATTTTAAAGGTTATACTTCATGTTTCAATTTTAACTGTTAATCACTTAGGCAAAATTTTGACATTTGTATGATGAAGTTGTTTAACATATTTTAGTTCATTTTTATCATGCATTTGTTATGTCTAACACACATTTCATCATTTTGAAGTGAAACATTTAAGAACTTTCAAAGGTCATCAATGGCGATTTTTAACTGTTATGACCATTTCACTTGATTCAGTTGATTTTAAGGTGTTTTAGTGCAAATGAGTGATTGAATGATGATAATCGAGTGTTTTTACACCTAAATCAACATTCTATTTCGGTTTTAACACACAAAAACGAAGTGTCGATTCAATGTCCAAAACACTGTTCATCATCGTTTTTCCTTTAAACAGTTGATTTGCAGGTCTATTAAGGTCAAAAACACTAAATCACTACCTTATTCAATCGATTAACCTTGTTATAGAGCAAAACGATTGAATATGATAACACGGCGATTTTTCGTTCAGAGGATTTTGTGTGAAAGTGAATGTGTGAAATGATAAGTGTTTGTGAAGAGGCGGTATTTTGTATTGTCGAAAATTTTAGGTCAAACTTTGAGTGCCGGGTCAACACAAGTGACGGGCAAGCAAAATAGGCCCAATAAGCCTTGCCGGGTCAAGTACTGTAGTGACGGGTTATGTACTGTAGTGACGGGTCAAGTACATAAGTCAAGTCACCAAACATATGAAACACACTTGACGGGTCAAGCACTGTAGAGACAGGTAAGTCACTGTAGTGACGGGTAAAGATTAGGAACAACTACACCTGATGGATTTTATTCATCACCCGGCAGAATAGTTTCCAAACATCACCCGGCAACTTTTCTTCATCACCCGGCAACACAGTTGCTTTCCTTCATCCGGCTTGCTTTTCTTCTTCACACGGCAACATAGTTGTCTTCACACTGCGACCTTCTTCACACGGCATGCATTCTTCTTCATTACCCGGCAACATAGTGTCATACCTTTACACGGCAATAAGACTTCTCTTTCACCCGGCTGTATAGTACACACTTGTCACCCGGCAAGATAACTATGACCTTCACCCGGCTGTATTTGACATGATCATTACCCGGCTGTACAGTGGTCATAATACCTTCACCTTTTCCTCGATCACCCGGCAAGTATCAGACTTACAACATTACCCGGCTAAACAGTTCTTTACCCGGCAGAATAGTTGCATCTGATATCTTTGCCCGGCTATAACACTTGAACAATTTTCTTCATTTTTCTCGTCTGTTGACTTTTTCAACGTCATTTATTGCACCTGCAAACATTCTCCGACATATTAATTAGACAAGATATTCTTAAAAAGAATGTTGTCATATTAATTATCAAACAACATTTAAACATTGCAACAAATTTAATTTCCAATTGAACTCATTTTTCTTTTTCTTTTTCAAAATGTTTTTGCACAACCAATTTTTCTATATCCCGAAGCAATTTCTTAAAAACAAATTACAAGACCTTGGGTTTGTTTTTAACACATCCAATACCTTTGCTTTTCATACCACATAATCTTGTTCATTCAAAACACTTATTCAACAAAATATTTTTGGATTTTTGTAGATATTTTTCTTCAATTTTATTCTCCCCCTAAACTTGAAATTTCTTGAAATTTTTAAGTTTATCAAGGATGTTGATGTGTCAATAATGATTCCAAATGCCTGCACACATAACACACACATTAAAGTAAAGACATATGCAATGCAATGAATCAAAATATCGCAGTGAGATCATACCACACATTATCTGAACATGTTTTGCAAGTTTTGAATAGACATTTGACTTATGCTTGATTGAGTGATGATATGAAAACATACCAATTAGCTCGAGTTGACACACTTACTTTTTCAGTATCATGATGATATTTAAGGTTCGATTAGAATGACTTATGTGACCCACATGTATACATATGTCAACATATTTCCTTATCAATCACTACCTGAATGTATATTGTACAAAACCTGGTCACTTACAGTCATACACAGTGTGGAATCTGGGTTCTATTCGGATTTGGTCCACTTTGGGACTTCTTTTTAATTCCATCTTTGGGAATTTTTCTTTCCTATCGTTCCCCTTGGGAATCTTCTGAATTCCATTTTGGAATTTTTGTTTGGTGTTGGTCCACATTTGGGACTCTTTTTGTTCCATTTTGGAATCTTTTGCTGCACCTTGAAGCTCAAAAGAGACTTCGTGTGAGACTTCAGGTCTGTGGATACCACAACAAAGAAGCTCACGATGCGGTTCATCACACTGAGAAGACTACATCGTTACCCGATCATGCACAACTAACATCACAAGCAATGTATCAAAAGATATATATCTAGACATGTATAACAATGGAACTTAACACAAATATCATTAAGTTTATGTTTGTCAACAATCAACTTACTTTTTCAGTCTAATTGCCTGAGCTGTCTAGCACATCAATTAACATTCATCAGTCTTTATTTAAAAATGATGTAACACATAATGTCTAGTGTAACTATCATTTCTCACTTTGTGCAATATTGATTCTTATGAAATGATATTTTCTTTTCTTTTTGCTTTTATATTTTGTATTTGCTTTTCTATTTTTCTTTTTCACGCAAGCACACACAATGCAAAACATAAAGTAAAAGACAAAGGAATCAAAATATAACATCAACTTATTATATTTTTGGCTTTTATATTTTTCTGATTTTTGTTTTGTTTTGAAAAATAGAATCAATCATGATTGATTAATCCTATGGATTGAATTAAGAATTCAAACCGGCCTGACAAAAAAGATTTTGTGAAAAGATCTGCCAGTTGTTTGTCGGTATGAACCTTAATCAAAATTATTAAACCCTTTTCAGAGTTGTCTCTTAAAAAATGATATCTAATTTCGATGTGTTTGGTTTTAGAATGTTGAACAGGATTAGCAGTTATAAACATAGCAGCAGTATTGTCTATGTAAATAGGAGTTTTTAGAAAGTTAAACCCGTAGTCCAGCAACTGATTTTGTAACCATAAAACCTGAGAACATCCTGCAGATGCAGCGATATACTCTGCTTCAGCTGTAGATACAGAAACATTGGTTTGCTTCTTGCATTGCCAAGAGACAAGCCTTGGACCCAAAAATTGACAACCACCAGTAGTCGATTTCCTGTCAAGAGCACAACCACCAAAATCACTGTCAGAATAGCTATATAATTCAAAATTTCCTTCATAAGGATACCATAACCCAAGATTTGGTTTCCCTTTGAGATATCTGAATATACGCTTCACAGCAACAAGATGCGACTCTTTCGGATCTGACTGGTATCTAGCGCACACACACACAGCGTACATGATGTCTGGTCTTGATGCAGTAAGATACATCAGAGAACCGATCATTGATCTGTATCGTGTTTG
Organism: Tagetes erecta; assembly: GCA_030867185.1. Taxonomy (NCBI): domain Eukaryota; kingdom Viridiplantae; phylum Streptophyta; class Magnoliopsida; order Asterales; family Asteraceae; genus Tagetes; species Tagetes erecta. The sequence goes on from CM061487.1 coordinate 2,486,328, forward strand.
ATCAACTGCTTTGCCCTTTGGATCCGGTTGAATCTTGCAGTTCACATCAGATGGAGTTCGGATTGTTTGACAATCTTGCATCTTGAACTTCTTCAACAATTTCTCAACAAATTTTGATTGATTGATGAAAATTCCGTCAGCAGACTGTTTCACTTGTAGTCCAAGAAAGAAGTTAATCTCCCCCATAGAACTCATCTGGAATCTAGACTTCATGATTTCTTCAAATTCTTTGCACATTGACGCACTGGTTGAACCGAAAATAATATCATCCACATAAACTTGAACACACAATAAGTCGTCATTCTCCCTCTTCATAAACAAAGTTGGATCAATCTGTCCTCTTGTGAATCCATGTTCTAGTAAATGCTTGGATAATGTCTCATACCAGATTCTAGGAGCTTGGTGTAGACCGTATAGAGCTTTACTCAACTTGTATACACGATGAGGATAGTCAGGATCTTCGAAACCCGGAGGTTGTCTGACATATACGTCATCTGTAATTGGTCCATACAAGAAAGCACCTTTAACGTCCATTTGGAATACTTTAAACTTCATGAAAGAAGCATATGCAAGGAAAACGCGTATGGCTTCAAGTCTTGCGACCGGAGCAAACACCTCTTCATAATCAATGCCTTCTTCCTGAGTGTATCCCTGTGCAATCAGTCTTGCTTTGTTTCTCACCACAATGCCACGTTCGTCTGGCTTGTTTTTGTACAACCATCTTGTACCTATTGCGTTCTCTCCTTCAGGTAAGTCCACAAGTTTCCAAACTTCCTGTTTGCGAAACTGAAGTAATTCCTCCTGCATAGCCTCAATCCAACTGTTATCTTTCAGCGCCTCTGAAATATTCTTTGGTACCACTTGAGATAGAAAACACGAGTAAAGACAAACATTTGCTTGCTCTGTCTGACTTCTTGTAGTTCTCTGATTCAACGGCCCAATAATCTGAGAGACAGGATGTTTCTTGTGAATTCGATGAATAGGAATATCACCTCCTTGCACTTGCGTCTCTAGATTAGAAGTATTCAGATTTGGTAGATCTTGAAATATGGTCGAAGTATGCGGTGTGAAATTCGGGACTTGATCCGGTGAATTGATGAAGTAATCAAAAGGTTCTGGAATAACTTCAGCATTCGGATCCGATGATGGTTGATTTTGAACGGATCCACCATCATTAGGAGAAATCACATCTTCTTCATGATTGTTTGATTCTTGATCTTCATTCGAACCAGAAGGACCCGGAGCTTGACTGGATTTGACATGATCAGGATTGTGAAAAGACATAAATGGATATTCAGAGTTGAGATTTCCATCTTCGTCATTATCAGAATCGTCACTAAAGCATCCTAAGTCGCCTGATTCCTTCCTTGCGTTTCCTGAAAAATCAAATAAGTTAGAATTGAAGGATTTCGATAATGAATCTAAATCAAATAACCATTCGGGACCATGAGCCACTAAAGGAAACGAATTTTCTAAAAACTTGACGTTGATAGTTTCAATAACAGTATTTGTTTTGCTATTAAAAACCCGATAAGCTTTAGAAACAGACGAATAACCTAAGAAAAATCCATCGTCAGATTTTGACTCAAACTTCCCGAGATGATCATTCAAATTTAAAATCGATACCGGACAACCAAATGCTTTCAAGTAAGAAATATTTGGTTTCCTTCCAAACAACAACTCATAAGAAGTTTTCTTTTTATCTTGTACTAATAATGTTCTATTTTGTACAAAACACGCAGTAGCAATAGCTTCGTCCCAAAAAGTGATCGGGATTTTGGCATCTGCGAGCATGGATCTTGCTGCTTCAATTAATGTCCGGTTTTTCCGTTCCGCAACCCCATTCTGTTGAGGCGTTCTAGGCGCACTAAATTGTCGAGCAATCCCCTTTTCTTCACAAAATAAATCAACGTTAGCATTCTTAAATTCCGTTCCATTATCACTTCTTAATACTTTAACTTTGCATTCCAATTGATTTTCAACTTTAATGATAAATTCTTTTAATAATTCAGCTGTTTCAGATTTTGCATGCAAAAAATAAACCCACGAAAATCTTGTAAAGTCATCTATGATTACTAAACAATATGATTTTCTCCCGATGCTTTGAACGTTGGTTGGTCCAAAAAGATCCATATGTAGCATCTGCAAGGGTTTTGAAATGGAGTTTTCGAGCTTGGACTTAAAAGACATCCGATGCTGTTTTCCCTTCAAACACGCTGGACACAGATCAGTTGTGGAGAATTTCTTCGATGGGATTCCCACAGCGTGATTTCCAGTTACCAAACGGTTCATGTTTCTGAAGTTGGAATGTCCCAGCCGTCTATGCCATAGCTGACTCTCATCATTTGAAGCATGGGCAATGAGACAGGTTGTTTCGGTTTCAGCATCAATCTGCGACATATCCAATTTGTATACATCACGATCTCTAGGCGCTTTAACCACTACCCACTCATTGTCAATCTTGAAACCTGGTTTCAGAATATAACAGAAAGAATCATCAAAAAGAGTTGAATAAGATTTATCACAGATTTGAGATACACTAAGTAAGTTAAAGTTCAACTGTGCACAGTAGTTGACTTTATCAAAACTTATAATCCCATTCGAAACAGTTCCTTCTCCTGTGATTTTACCACCCGCATCACCTCCAAAAGCTACGTGAGTACCATTCTTTTGCTTGAAATCCTGAAGCAAGGCATGGTTGCCTGTCATGTGCCGGCTACACCCACTATCAACGAACCACGAGTTGATAGGTCTTCTTGGGCGAACCTGCAATTCAAACATTTTCAGTTAGTTTGGTCAACCCAGGCCCACACGGTCTTGGGTTTTCCGAATTTATCTGCAATTGTAACTTGTTTGTATTGAATATTTTGAAAATTTGTTTCATTCATAAGATTTTGATGCTGATAACTGTTGTTTCGCCCATTGGCGTTCATTGACTGCTTTCTTCTTAAAGCCCTGAACCTTTCCTCCAACTGAGGATCAAGGTTGTTTTCAAAATTTTGGTTTCTTACCAACAAAGCTCTCGGCTTAAAATTGTTAACCTGCACACTTCTTGACAAGTTAGAAACAGAATTGTTTCGATTGAAATTTCTCAAAACCGGAGAATGACTTTGACTCATATTTTGAAAACCAAATGAATGATTTCTATTAAAGTTTGAAAACGGAGTCATTTCTCTAGTTGAGTTTGATCGAAAGAAACAATCCTTTGTGTCATGGTTTCTTCTCTCACAAATATCACAAAATTTGTTATAGTAACATTCTTCTGAAGAATGGTTTCTTTTGTCACAGAAACTGCAGTACCTGTTAAAGAAACATTCAGCAGTTGCATGATTATACCTATTACAAATTTCACAATGTTTCTTGCTAATCCTAAAGAGCCGATTGTTAACTTTTGATGTTGAACCAAAACGTGATTCGTTATCTTGGTTATTCGGTTTTAGATTAACGCTTCTTTGTGGAGTCGTTGTTTGCGATTTTGATTGCATGGGACTTTGGTTCGATTTTAAACTGTTCTGTTTGGTTACCTTTTTGTTTTCAATTCTCTTATCATTGACAGCGGAAGACTTGGGACCTGAACCTGTTTTCAGACCAGAGTTAGATTTGATTTGAGCATTGATTTGGTTACCATAAGAACCGTTCATGTCGAAAGTACCTGCAGACACAAACTTGATTGTCTTACCTTTTGACACTTTCTTTACAGGTTTAACTTTGTCAGTTTTAACACTTTGAACTTTTGTGTTTTCATTCGATTTTAAGACATTTTTGCCTTTTGATTCTTTTGTTTCAGATTGATTTGTCATTGTTTTCGCTTTCTGCTTCTTTGCAGCTGAAACTTCAGTCTTTTTCACTTCTTGTTTCTTGATCAACTGAGCAGCAACTTGCGCCTTTTGTTCTTTCTTCCACTTGATATACTCCGGATCATTGAATCCTGAAAATTCACCTTCTTCCTTCACCGATTCTGGTTCTGGATTAAGCTTTGGATATTCAATCAGTTGAATAAGAACAGGCTCCAGTTTGTTCTCGGATTTGTTGCTTGCTTCATCGTCAGCTTCAGTTGTCATTCCTTCTTCTTCTCTCAAACTTTCAATCAACACCTCAGATCCTTCGGACTCGGATTTACTTCTTTGAATTTCTTTGAATTTACGTTCATTTTCAGGTGAATGATCAAATTCATTAAAGTTTTCCGGTAAGGTTTGAGTGATTGAATTTGGCATCGGTTCATGAGTAAAACCCAACCCGGTTTTGTTTTTGTTACCTCTTTCATTAATGAGTTGTTCAACCATTGTTTTACAACTTTTAACTTTCTTTAATTCAACTTGTGTGACAGCATGTTCAACTTTTTCTTGTTCAAAGTTCTTTGTCATTTCTTCAAGTTGTTTGGTAACAAGTTCCAATTCTTTCAAAGTTTTGTTCCATGATTCAGTTAGTGACAAAATCTTCTCATCAGAAATTTTGTGATCAATTTTAAGTTGTTCATGAATCTTTTCATGTTTGCTTAATTTGTCACCTATTTTAAATGAATGAGTTCGATAATGTTCCACTTGTTGAATGCACTGTTCAGAACACAACCTTTCTTTCACATCAGCAGGTAATGGAACATAGTTAGGAGGGAGTTCAGAATTAACCTTTGGTTGCTCAGTGGAAGATGAAGACTCATTAGATGTTGCCATTAACGCAACTTCGGTTTCAGTCTCTTTAGTAGGATCTGCTTTTGCACTCCAATCATAATCTTCAGAAACTTCACTGATATCTTCAACCATTTTTCCATCCCCTTCTTCCGACCAGTCTTCTTCTTCAATTTCACACACCAGTGCCAGATTTGATGTAAGATCAGATGTAAACTGTTCTGCATATGCACTCCAGTCGTATCCGTCTTGTACACTTACAACTAACGCTTTAGTCTGGTCTTCTGGCTTCTTTTCATTTTCCTTCAATTCAGGCATAGGAAGACTTTGGTACGGTTTCTGAAAGAAACGCTGATTTCTGCCTTGATAACTCGTAGACTGTTGAGAACTTTGACCTTGACCTTGATTGCTTGAACTAGCTTGGTCATTAAAATTCTTTGGAGCTTTGCATTCTCTTGAAAAATGACCATACTGGTTACAATTAAAGCACCTGGCCTTAGATTTGTCAAATCCAACTGTCTTGTTAGCATGAGGTTTGTAACTTCGATTAACGTATGCATGCTTTTGAGTTCGATACGCAACCATAACCATTTGCCAGTTAAGATCCATTTCTTCAACATCAACTGGATCCATTTCAAATAAGTCTTGAAGGACCACGTCCATTTGACTTAAATGACTTCCTTGATACGCTTGAAAACTTGCCATAAAAGCAGTAAAGGCAGTTTTAGTTTCGTCATCTTGAAGCAGAATATTCATTACGTCTTTCACCTTGGCTTGAACAGTTGAATTCTGATATTCTGATTGACTTTGAACTTGCGCTCTTGGTGGAGATTGAGGTTGAGAATAAGTTGGTGAATTTGGAAAGTATGCTGAATCAGTAAAGAAACTTGCACCAACAAATAAGTCACCCTCATCTTCAAACTTTGTTACATCTTGTGCAAGAAAAGCGTTATCCACAGTATTGGCAGGATTTACCACATACTTATACTGAGTTTGTGAGCTTGATCTATCAGTATTTCTTGATCCTTCATCAATCTCAACTTCTTCAATTTTTCCAATAAGCAAATCAAGTTCCATTGGAAATTTCTCAGTATGTTTCAACAAGGTAACAGTTTGTTTCCATGATGATGGTAAGGCACTCAACAATCGATCATTCAAGTCTTGAAGTTCAGTCTTCACTCCGAGATTTGTCATCTCAGTAGTTAAGTGAACAAACCTGTTCATCATCTGGTGTACTGTCTCTCCATTAATGTGTTCAAACAACTCCAATTGTCTTTTTAGTTTCGACTTCTTCAAACTTCTCAATTGTTCTCCTCCTTCACATATAGACTTTAATGCTTTGAAACATGTATACCCAGTCTGATATGCATCCAATCTAGACAGAACTTGAAGTGGCAGTCCCTTGCACATTAAAGAATAAGCCTTGCTATCATTCTTTACTTTCCTCAGATCTTCTGCTGACAAATTATCTTCTGGATAAGGTTCAGTAGAGTCTTTTGTGTAGGTACTAGCACTGTCTGGAGCAGTCTGAGTTGGAATATGAGGACCCTTCTCAATTGATTTCCATAAGTCATTGTCAATTGAACACAAGTGATGTCTCAACCTGATGGTCCAGTTCTTGAAATCTGCACGATTCAAAAGTCTAGGAACACGGTTATCAGAATCATCATTAGGAGCCATTTTTAATAATTTTTTTAAAGAAAATATTTTTGGTTTTTTTTTTTTTTTTTGTTAATTTTGAAAAGAAATGATTAAAATACTAAAATAAAGACAAGTAATTAAAGACAAGACAAGAAACAAGTATTTAAAAAAAAACAACTAAAGTGAGTCACACTGCAAAATAGTGAAAATCCTTCTTCACCCGGCTAAACAGTGTCTTTGTTCTTCACCCGGCAAGAAAAAGTCTTTACACGGCTGAACAGTTACCCGGCTCAACAGTTGTAATAATTTTGTTCTTCACCCGGATGAACAGTTACCCGGCAGCAAGAAAAACTTCACACGGCAATAAATCTTTAACCCGGCAGAATTTTGACACGATAAAAGGCTTCTCCGGCTGAACAGTACTCGATCACACGGCAGAATTGTTTACCCGGCAACACAATTGATGATTACCCGGCTGTATTTTGTTTATCACCCGGCGTAACAGTGTTTTACCCGGCACAACAGTGTATCACCCGACTGAACAGTAACACTTTTTCAAGTCAATTTCTTCACCCGTCAAGCACAAATTCCCTTACACGGCAATACAGGACCTAATTTCTTCTCAAATCTAAGTCCAAGGAATTTGTCTAAGTCAAAAATATTCACCCGGCAAGTTAATCTTCAACCAACATCATACTGTTCATCATTTTCTCCATGAGAATTTCTGGGTTTTGTCTAAAACTTGTTCAAATTGTCCAAAATTCACACACAAGCTGTGAAATAGTCCGATTATCAATCCCTTTTATCAATCAATCCAAAACATGATCAAATCTGATGAAATTGAGCAAAAATTTGATCGGACAGTAACTTCTTCTATTCTTCTTAATTCTTCAGATCTGATGATGATCTGATAGAATCTGCACAATCGTTGTGTATAGAAGTGATTGCGATGATAAATCACAACTAAAAACAGCAACAATTCATTCAGATCATGATTTTTGAGCAATTTTGATGTGTTTTGCTTAAGAACAGCGAACAACACAATACCGAAAGCTCTGATACCAATTGATAGGTTCAATTGGATCGTTCAATCGCTCACAATGATCAGAATAACAAGTACAAAACAATCGATTCAATCACAAACACAATCCATACTAATAATTCTCTGTATATTGATGATCAAAGCAATTCGTAGTACAAGGTGCAGGAGAAAATAAATCACACACAGTTAATTCTCTCTCTAACAGTGTAAAAGTGATCTAGCCTCTCTCCTCACACACACAAACTACATGCCTATATCAACCAATTACAAGTTTAAGGAATATAACAAAATAGACCCTAAACTATTTACAAACATATAAACAATAAACAAAATACAAAGTAAATCTTAACAAGGAAATAGCCCTAACATTGGATTAAAACGGCCTAAAAATGGGGTTTTGGACTTCGCCGGATTCCGGCATCCGGCGAAGGTTGCCGGAAAAAAGGATCGGAAACACGGGCTGGTATGGTTTGGGTGATTACATGTTTCGAATATTACACTTTAGGTCCTTTAAGATTAGCTTAATATTTATTAGACTATAAAACTTTTTAATTCAAGTTTTAAAGTTTACACATTTCACCCAAAGTTAATTAAATACTTATTTTAACTAACAAACTTAACCGAGATGAAACGTAACATTTATATAAGTGACGTTTTTATATCTTTAGCTCATTTTTTTACGTTGGAAGGTTATTTTGAGATTTTAATAGTTTTTATCTATATTAAATCTCTTTTATAAAATACAATATATATCTACCTATTCTAATAATTGAGTAACACATCCACATGTCACCATTTTAACTACTCCACATAGGATTTTGCTTAGGTGTCATGTTCTTAATTAATTTGATGGAGAATTTTTAGACGGGTCATGATATGCTCCATATTCGAAATAACCCGATATGTTTAAATTAAAAATTCACAAATTATCATCAATTATCTCCTAACCCGATATTTTCAAATACAAAATTTATCAATTATCATGATCTATATCTTAACCCGATATGTACCAAGTATCATGAATTATCTACTAACCTGATATGTTCAAATAAAAACTTATCAATTATTATGATTTATCCTAACCCAATATGTTCAAATTAAAGTTTTACCAATTATCATTAATTATTTCATAACTCGATATGTTCAAATAAAAAAATTAACAATTATCATGAATTATCTCCTAACCAGATATGTTCCAATAAAAATTTACCAACTATTATAAATCATATCTTTCATTGTAACATATGATTTTTTATATGAATATATTTGTAAATATCCAAATCGATTTAATAAGAGATATGTTAAAAATAAATTTGATATGTAAATTGAGTTAAAACTAATAAAACTAAAATCCGTGTAATACACGGGTACTAATCTAGTATATATATATATATTTGAGATATAATTTACTATAACTAGTAATTAATTAGTATACATTGTATAATAACTTGGTCGTTACATGTTAAAGACGAGAAACAACGTAACGCTCAACATATTATATAGATGTCTTTATTAGCAAAGCGTTACATTTAAAGGAAAATAAATACGAATACATTTAAGATAGATAATTCCGGGTTCAAGTCAGGCATTCGGATTCGGGTTTGGGACAGATGTCACAAATATAACCTTCCAATGAAAAAAATCGAGCTAAAGATATAAAAACGTCAATCCTATAAACGTTACAAGTTATTTGATTAAGTTAGTTAGTTAAAATATATAATTATTTAACTTTACATCCAGCAGACCCTCGTCGGCACCGGACAGAAACTCCGGCATAGCTCCGGTGAACCCAAACTAGCGTCCCTTGACCATTTTAAAGCCAAATTAGACCGTTTCTGTTATCATATTTTTTACATAAAAATCATTTTTCCTATTTATTCTATATAGCTAGAATTTGTATTTTATATCTCAAGATTTTATAAAATATAAACCTTATAAACTATAAGACTAAGATTCATTTATCACACCATAAACGTTTACTATTAATACATGGCTTATAACAATCTACCTATTCTAATAATTGAGTAACACATCCACATGTCACCATTTTAACTACTCCACATAGGATTTTGCTTAGGTGTCATGTTCTAATTAATTTGATGGAGAATTTTTAGACGGATCATGGTATGCTCCATATTCGAAATAACCCGATATGTTTAAATTAAAAATTCACATATTATCATTAATTATCTCCTAACCCGATATGTTCAAATACAAAATTTACCAATTATCATGATCTATATATTAACCCGATATGTACCAAGTATCATGAATTATCTCCTAACCTGATATGTTCAAATAAAAAACTTATCAGTTATTATGATTTATCCTAACCCGATATGCTCAAATTAAAGTTTTACCAATTATCATTAGTTATCTGATAACTCGATATGTTCAAATAAAAAAACTTACAATTATTATAAATTACCTCCTAACCCGATATGTTCCAATAAAAATTTACCAACTATTATAAATCATATCCTTTATTGTATAACATATGATTTTTTATATGAATATATTTGTAAATATCCAAATCGATTTAATAAGAGATATGTTAAAAATAAATTTGATATGTAAATTAAGTTAAAACCTATAAAACTAAAATCCGTGTAATACACGGGTACTAATCTAGTAAAATATATTATAAAACTACTCTATAAATTCTAAATTTCTAAAACGTCGACAACTAATCCTTGAACTACTTATTTGGCGAGTTAGTTGATCACAACACAATTGCTTGGACATATATATTATTACTACCACAATACGCAATTTATTTACCAAACATTATTTCTTCAATTATCTAACAACTAATATCCATTATATTATTACCATGGAAATTAGTAGATACTTATTTGATTAACCTTATTAAAAAATGCATTAGTTTCATTTACTGATGTAGCTACTAATTCCCATTTAAAACCCTAAATCTCAAGTCTTAATTTGGAACCTTAATTCCAAAATCTCAATTCAAAACCCTAGATTCCTAAAATCTAATTCCAATACTATTCTATATATTTTGACTATTTGTACTAAGTTTAGGATGCTTAAATTTACTAGGTGATTCTAGTAGTTGGGCAATCCTCGATTCCATCTAGCTAGGTTTTCTATTTACCATACGATCATATTTCAAGGTGAGTATACTCACTCCCCCTTTTTTTTTACTTTTACATTTTGGGGCTGAAATACGTGTTCTATTACTATACAATGTTTTCCCTTTTCAATTTGTTTTCTAAAAGAGATCATAAAATGTGTTACTAGTCTTGACTCGCGACAAGATGCAATCTTATGTGATAGTTCAAAGTATGTTTGTTGCTTGGTAATCCCACCGGTACAATGTTAGCGCTAATGGTTTGACAAACCCACCTGCCTGGACAACATCGATAGGTGATTTAAACCCGACCATTCTAATTCCATGTTTACGATGTTTGCTATGTTATGACGGTTGTTTCTATACTATATATGATGCTAGTTGTTATGTCATGTCCCTAAGTTGCTAAATGATTATTGATTGCTTATAAATCGAGACGGTTAATTGACGGTTGGTTAAAAGTTATCTTTAATCAAATACATGAGATGGTTCCTCATGTCAAAATGGCTAAAATGAGAAGTAATGGATTCTATGTGGTTATGTACTATTTTAGGGGTCACGGTTGAGTAATATTTACGAAATGCTTATGCATGTGAGGTTGCGCAGCATATTATGTTGATCTCGGATTTCCATACTATTATTTACAAATTGTGTCTTTACTCACTAGCTTTCAATAGCTAACTTTATTTTCACATATTTCAGGTGATGATGTTATTAATATTTATTCAAGACATAGAATGCCTTGGACTTAAAAAAACATAATAAAGACTATTGCATTTACTATTTTAGTTATTGATTTTGTCGTTTTCTATTTAAATCTTATGTTCCAAACTTATGTTAATCATTATCAGACTTTAATAAAAGTGTGCAATGTGCTTTGTTTACTAAGATATCCATTTCTATGATAACCCGATGTTTCCGCCATCGGGTGGGGTGTCACATTTAACACGGTAAAAAGCTCGTTGGATCCGAACCTTAACGAGCTCGAGCCTGGTCTCGAGTCTAAAATAATGTTCATTTTATCATCGAGTTTGAGCTTTGCATTTAAAACTTGTCGAGCCTTTAACGAGTTTTCTATTTAAATCTTCTTGTTTAGTTTTATAAATATATATTCATAATATGTTTAAAAATACTTAAAAACTTAAATAAGATGTATCATAAATATAAATATATATTTAGCTCGAGCTCTGTTATAAGCTAACGAGCCGAGCTCGGGCTCTGGTTGCCTCATTTACAGCCCTTCTCTCTGTTTGGGTAAGGTGTTTTTTCCCTAATTTTATATAGTTTTTATCCAGGTAAACCTTTCTTCGATCGAATCCTGTGTTTTTCGACGGTCACTTCAGATTTCAATATATAAAACTTTTACTTCTGATTTTTATCAAATGGGGGTGTTTTGATAATTGTAGGTGCAAAAGAGTGCTTTTTCTTCAGTTTAAAACTAGTTTAGAGCTCGTGCTACGCTAGGAAACATAACACACAAATGGTGATTTTAAATATATTCATGGGACACAAATGATTCTAATCAGTTTTGAAGCCGGAACACAAGATTTTATTCAAAAAAATTGTTTTTTAGTAAAATGATTTAAATACTCGGTTTATGGTGTAGTTTTTTTTAAAATAATGTTGTATAAAAAGTTATGTATGTTTAAAAAATATTGAGTTATTTAATTGTAAATTAATAACAACTTTATCACATTTTATTATTATACACTATCAAATATAAGATGATCTCATACACCCCTAGTAGGAGAGGGTTTAAAACGTAAATATTCTTACATTTCTAAAGATTCTCCTAAATATTATGGAACAAAAACATAATTTAGGTTATTATAATATATTATTATTATTATTATTATAAATATATACATACTTAAAATATAAAAATATTATTGTAAGAAAACTCTCTTATGACGTCAAATAAGCAAATATCACGACGCCAACTAAGCAAAATCTATTTTCTTATATTATATAAGGATTAGTTGTCGTGAAATGTTGCGCATCGTAATGGTAAGATTTCAAAATGCTACATTCACCGCCATGATGTATAATGGATTTGAGGTCTAGGTTTATGCTGTATAAAAGTTATTTGATGGAGCTAATGTGTGGATGTAGGTTTAGGGGAAATAGAAACAAGGGCGACTAAATTGAGTTTTTTGAATTGTGACTTGGTTGTTTTACTTATTTTTTATCTTGTTTTAATCATGGCGTGGACACACATGTGATTAGAAGTCGTCTCTATAGGTGATAGGCAGCTCTTAAATTCTATAGAGACGAAAAAGTTGTCCCTATAAATGATTTTTAGTTTCAATTTACCTTTTTTTTGTTTGAAAATATATAGGGAGAAATGCTATAGGTGTGAAAAGTCGTTGTTGTAGACTAGCTATAGCGATAGATTTTCTCAGCTATTGCGACAAGGCTATGCAATCGACTCTATAGCAACGATACTTGTCGCAATAGCCTGTAACGAGAACCTAAGGGGCTATTGCACAAAAATTCGCCGCTAAGAAACTAAGGACGATAACAAAGAAACAATTGTCGTTGAAGACTGTTTTTCTTGTAGTGCTTAAACATTGATGACATGTTGGTGTCTACATATCAACAATGTAGGCTGGCCATTAGGTCTAGCATGCTTTCTAGTTTCTTCAAAGCAAATTGTCGCAACAAGTTGTTTATATAAATAAATACGTTGCTTATTCTTTTTCACTACTAAAGAACGATGTTTATTTATAAGTTATAACAGTTTCTGGCAACTCAATATTTATGACAAGTTACAATAAATATTTTACAAAAAAATAAAAACAAAAAAAGGTCATAGTTTATATCAAAATTTTCCGACGAAACAACCATAATTTTTAGTTATTTTGTCGCAAACCGAGAAATATACAACTAAATTATAAAAAACATGTTTGTGGTTAAGTTGTCGCAAATATTACGACAACCAACCCATATTATCGCAACTTTATAACTAAACTAGGTTTAATACCCGTGTGTTACACACGGGTTAAATAGTAATATTTATAAAGAAATTATAACCATTATATTTAACAATTTGTAAATATATAACATTTAAGGAGTTGGCTCCATCAACTTACATGGTGAAAAATTTAGCTAAATTTTACCTCCCAAACTTCGTATTATAGAAAAAAAAATCCCTCCAAAAATTGCCCCCTAAAAGTTTGATTTACTAGATAGATTTGTAATATTATCGGTATGATTTGTTACAACTAAATTTGCTACAAGCTTTTTACTTATAATATTTTTTTTTTACTCTGGCAAGCTTGTATTTATAAATTAATAAAATATAAATTAATAAAATGAGGTTATAAGTTAATGCAAAAACAAAACCATTTGCTTCACATACAAGATATGGTCATGACAAACTTATCGGTTTTTTTTTTTTTAACCGACACTTTAATAGTTGAAGAAACGACAATTTACAATTTACAATATAGTGGCTGGTAAACGGGCAACAAGTTGCGCCGCAACCCCCTTTTGAATAGCAAAGCCAATCCCACCGTGACTTATAATATGATTTGTTAGAAAATTAAATTGTCGGTATTTCGTCAGCCGACTATATTACGACAACTATATATTTTTAAAAGTGCATATTTTTAGTAATCTTTATCATGTTCGCAATTGTATAGCACTTTAGGAAAAGGAATAAAAAGTAGAAAATACGAGCATATATTAATGCCTTTTACTTAGCTTTCTAGAGCTGGTATATGTCACGGTGGTTTAAAACTTTGAATTATGGATGCACATATCTCTTTTGTGTTCTTTTCAAAATTGTCCATCAAACTATGTTGTTATGCCTTCACGTTTCCATGCATGTTTTTTTCCTTTAGTAATGCTTTGGCGGAACTTGTTTGACGTGTTAAATACATGCGCAAAGTAGCAGCGCGTTAAGGCACTACAAGGAATAAGGAAGGGTGTTCCTTTTGATACCCGTAGGCGTGAGAATTAGTATGTGTTTTAATAAATGATGTATAAGTGTCAGAGGAAAGTACAATTTACCAGAAACTGTCATCTGAAATGGGTATTTATAGATGTTTTTGTCAGAGATTCTATTAGATGGTACTTGCCATACCATTCTATCAGATGTGTCAGTCATTTTCTGATTCGTGGAGACCTAAAACGAGGTCGTTTGTTTACCACGTGTTTTGATCGTGTACCTTTCGTTTATTGAACTGGGCCCTTGATTGTACATGATGTTCCAAAACTGGGGCGTTACATTTGTCAGAGCTTTTACGCCTTTATTTGGCGGAAGTCCATATATCGCACCAATTTGCTAATGACGAGAATCTATTGTGGTGTCGGTCCATTTACGACGGTAACCCACTTTGGCACCAATCTATTATAGGCGCAATTTACTTATAGCGGAAGTGTGTTTATGGCGCCAACTCCGTGGCGCCAATCGTTTTGGGCGGGATACTTAGATGGCGGAAGTATTAGTTGTATATAATCACACATCTTTTGGTTCTTTCAACATTTGTGACTTTATAACGTGATACAAGAATTTTTCTATTCATCTTTAACAAGCAAGGCAACTAACAATAATGCAAGGCAATGTATGGGTATACTATAAGATTATTTTGTTGGTTAAAACTTAAAAGTTAATAAACTTTTCCATGTATCAGAGAAAGATGAATGCCTATGTGCTAAAATCAAGGCAACTTATGACTCTAGCTACAGTCATTCCAATATACACACTTCCTATCACCTTTTAAAATGGTTGGTAGTGGTTAGTAGAAGACAATGTTAGTTAGGTATAACTATATAGTTTGAAGTAACAAAGTTTATTTATTACATTAAATACGCATTTAGTCTCAAAAACACGAGACTAAATCGTATAAACACAACATAGTAGAAGTAAAGAATATATATATATATATATATATATATATATATATATATATATATATATATACTCTAAATTTTGACTTTAACAATTCTTGTAGCAGATACAACGCTCTAATAGAGAATTGCATTTTCCCTCCAAAAAACCTTTATCTATGCACATACTGTTGCACGACTGATGATACTCGCAACTCAGCTTGATTACGGTCGTTTGACACGGCTTCGCTTCAGTCATCTTCACCATCATCTCTTTTGTGTGTCAACAAATCACAAGCGTTGTCGTATATAAAAAAAATACATAAATCTTGTTAAAAACAGCAAAAACAACTATTCTAAATTTATTGTATTTGTAAAAACATTTTAAAAAATAATTTACCCAATAGATGCACAATGAACAAACAAATTTTGCATAAGGAGTTCTGGATCTTAACAATCCTAACTACTTATTATTGGCAGCTGCCGGTCCCAACTTTTATCATTTTTATCAATAATGGACCGTCGTTAAAAAAAATTAGAGGCGCTAAGTTTTCTTTGAAGTACATACCATGTTTTAAGGTTTTTCATGGGAATGAGAATATGAGTCGATTGATGTAAAAATTACCTCGAAACGGTGCTCCAAACGACGAAAATAAAACATCCGATTAAAGAACCATTAGGTTTAAACAACCTACTGAAGCATCATTTTGTCATTTGGAGCACCGTTCCGATGTAATTTTTATATCAATTGACTCTTATTCTTCTTACGATCAAATACCCCAAAACGTCGGCCTAAAATTCTAAAAAAAAAAAAAGTTAACGCCGTTATTTTTTTTAACGGCGGTCCATTAGTAACAAAAATTATAAAAGTTGGAACCGCCAGCACATATTTCGGAAGTAGGTATAGTAGCGGCAAAAAACTAATAGTTGGAACTGTTAAGATCCAATACTCCTTTATATAAGGTTATTGGTTTTCACTAGTCCCAACTATCACCTTTTTGTCTTCTACTGGTCACAACTATTGAACTGGCTATCAACGGTCCCAACTTTTATCACTTTGTCAACCAATGGTCCGTTGTTAATTTTTTTTTAACGCCGTTAAGTTTCTTTCAAATTCAAGACCGATGTTTTAGGCTTTTTGATTGAAAGGATAATACGAGTCGATTGATGTAAAAAATTTATCGAAAAGGCTCTCTGAACGATAAAACTTTTACATCCGATTGAGGCACCGTTAGGTTTAAACACCCGATTGAAGCACTATTTCGTTGTTCTGAGCGCCGTTTTGAGGTAACTTTTCCACCAGTCGAATTTTATTACCCGATCAAAAGGCTTAAAACATCGGTACTGAATTTGGAAAAAAAAACTTAACGGCGTTAAAAAAAAATTAACGACGGACCGGTGGTTACCAAAGTGATAAAAGTTGGGACCGTTAACAACCAATTCAATAGTTGGGACTTGTAAAAGACAAAATGTGATAACTGAAACCAATAAAAACCAATATACCTTTATATAATCTTCATTATATAGATGTACTACCAAAAATGTTTTAGATGTATATGTATGTCATAAACTCAAAACACTCCTTTATGAAGAAAAAAATATATACGTTAAGCATGAGCAAATTACATTTTTCTTCATGAGAAAATTATAATTTCGTTTATTTAGATTCACCTGAAAAGAATTTCAGTTTTTGTCTTCAAACCAAGAAAATAACAAAATAAACATCATTTATGTTTGTATTTTTGCTGAGAGTTTAGGTCCTTTGAAAAAAAAAACATGCCTGAAGTTTTGATTTTGGTCTCTACATTTGACCTCTAAAAAAATATTAATTTAAAAACAATTATTTAACACATCATGTCATGAGGTTTGCATTTTATAACAGCCTTAATTTTAGTTTCTAACTATAGTACAAATTTCAGTTAACTAGTTTTTTTTTTGAAAGGCAGAATGATTTATTGAAACAACAAAAACAGCTCAAGCAAAAACAAAGAGCAAATACAGCAAACGTAAGTACAACAAAAAACTATAATTTGAAACTACTCCAATTCAGTTAACTAGTTAAGTTAAAGTGTATATTATTTCATATCTTAAAGATCAAAACTTTAATAAAATGCAAACATCGGTATGTGATATATTAAAATTTAATTTTTTGATTGAAATGGTTAAACAAGTTGATCAAACCTTATGAACCAAAACCAAAATTTATATAAAACTAACTTGGAAGGTCGTTGAGACCTTCCAAGCTAATCCTCCAACTTTGTATTTTTTATAAATTTGGCTCATTTACATAACTTTAATATATTTACGATTTTGAACCCAGAGTTTGACTTATTATCATTTTGACTCTAATAACTTAGCCAATTTACAACTTTGGCCTACCTTACTTTGACATATTTACGACATTAACTCTCCGACTTTGACTTAGTTATCTTTTTGACCACTATGTTTAGATATATCTTCGATTTTTAGTATGTGACGCAATACGACTTTACACTATAACGTGCAAAACATAAAATTTTTCTATCAACGCGTGTAAAGAAGTCACATACGTGAGACCCAGCCGCCGCATCGTGCGACCCGTGCGGTGGCCCGATCAATATCTAGACTCTTAAAAAAAAAAGCATACCGGAGGCAAAGAGAACGATCACTAACATAAACACGAACAAACTTTTTCCCATCTTGAAATTCTATTTTACAAGTAAGAGATACAAGTGGGAAGAGGTGGTATATATAGACACATATTGTTGGTAATTGATGACTTCTTTACGTCTACGTATCAAATATTAAAAATAAAAGATTTTAACAATAGTTATTCTGGTTTGGAGAAAAAATTATCTAGTGGTAGAAATATTTTTTATTTTGAGTGTAATTACATGTATTAGTTTTTGTGCTATGTTGATATTAGATGGTGGTGTAAGTGAGACACTTTTACTACCGTTGCTTCTTTGATAAATTCGTTTTAGAACGGCATTGATAACTATTGGCCCAAATATAAATGCAAATGTATAATCCAATCTTAGTCATCAACACATACAAACAAATATTATTGTCTCTCTATATGATTTAATCTTGTCTTGGCCATTCTTCTCCAAAGACAAATTGTCACAACAACTTGTTTATAAAAAATAAATAGGTTTTTTATTCTTTTTTTCACTGTTAAAACAACCACAGTAATTATTTTAATGCAAATCAAAAATATATAATTAAGTTATAAAGAAACTAGTTTTATGGTTAAGTTGTCACAAATGTTATGACAACTCATATTATCGCATTTTTGTAGTTAAAGTTCTCACAGTGTCAAAAGTAACTTTGCTACGAGCTTTTTACCTACAATAGAACTTTTTTTTAAAATTGTCGGTGTTTCATTTAGCGATAGCATTACGACTATATTACGACAATTAAATTTTCTCAAAAAGTGCTTATTCTTAGTAGTCTTTATCATGATCGGCATAATTGCGATTTTATGACAACAATATTGCTTATATACTAAAACTTTAGTGTATATGCTTTACCAAAAGCCACTGGCCGGATGTGTTGTTAGAGGATGATAGTGATTAAAATGTGTCGTGATTAGGTAATAGTGATAATTATACAATGTCATATAAGGTGTGTTGTTATTAGGTTAGTATTAAAAATCATATTAGGTGCATGTGTTCTTATCGGTTAAGTATTAGAAAAAAAACCAAAAAAAAAACACATTCATCCCTTCACGGGCGCTATGGTGGTCACATAGGCGCCTGATCACGACGATTCATTAAGGGTGCTATGGCGGTCATGCTTAGAAGGGCGGGGCCTGATCACGACGATTCAGTTGGGACGTAACAATCACACTAGTAAACGTGGAGGGCGTCGTGTGCTTTCACCACACGTCCACCACCACCACAATGTTAGAAATTAAGTTGGCTTGTTTAATACCAATACTAGGTATAACTAAATAGTTGAAAATAGCAAAGTTTATTTATCATATTAAATACTAGGGGTGTCAATTCTCGACACGACACGAAACACGACCCGAACAAGACACGAAAGTAATCAGGTTTTAGGTTAGCAAATATAACTCGTTTAAAAATATGGGTCATGTTTAAAAATACGGGTCATGTTAGGGTTGACCCGTATAAAAACGGGTCGTTAATTTTCGGGTTGAAAATCTAAAAAATGGGTTGACCCGCCAACCCGTTTAGATATCAAAATTAGTTCATCTATATTTTTCTCTTTCTAAAAATGAGTTTTAAATTATTTTTAGCTTTAGTATTAGTACTCACAATAAAGAAAATTCATTACCATTTAAGTTTTTACCTTTACATTTTCAAAGCTAAGTATTTATTATTGTTTTTGTTTATTATAAATAAATTTGATTTGAATAATGTGTTTTATGATTTTAAGTAAATATATGGTTACTTATAATATTTTTTAATTAAAACTCAATATACCTAGTTGTTATACGTAAAATCACATATTAAACATGTACTCTTAACTGACTTACACATCAACTCACTTATAACTCGTAAATTATTAGGTTCATTTTGATAAATGGGTTAAACAAGTCATATTCGGGTTGTCCCGAATTTATGTTATCCGGGTTAGGGTTGACATTTTTTACACGAATAGGAATATGGGTCGGGTTAGGGTTGCATAATTCAACCCGTCAACCCGTGATTCTTCAACTCACTAACCCGCCAACCCAACATATAAGTAGAACTAAAACATATATATTCTAACTTTTAACTTTAACATTGCATGCAGCAGGTACAATGACGTCGCATACCATCACATTTTCCTTGAACAAAACCTTGCTTTTCGCACGAACCGTTGCAGGAGTGATCATTCACGCAACTCAGCATGTGCCCAGTATTGTTAATTTTTACTACGGTACCTTAAATTTTTTAAATATATTTACTTCGTCCCTCTGAAATGGTTTTTCCATGTACCATATTGGTCTTAAAAAAATTTGTGCCCCCTAAATAGAAATGTTCAAGATCCGCCACTTGTTGTGTAAAAACAAACACAAAAATGTTGTTATAGAACAAAAAAACAACTACTCTAAATTTATTTTATTGTATTTGTAAACGCATTTTCAATTTTTTTTACTCAATAGATGCACAATAAACAAACAAATTTTATATAATGGTCCTTATATAGATGTACTACCCAAAAATGTTTAAACAAACAAATTTTATATAATGGTCCTTATATAGATGTACTACCCAAAAATGTTTTAGACGTGTGTGTATATAAGTCTATCTAATAAATCAAGGTTTTAAGAGGTAATGTTTTGGGGGAAATTTTTTTTTTCTATAATAGGAAGTTTGAGAGGTAAAAATTAGTTAAATTTTTACCATGCAAGTTGTTGGAGCCAATCCTTAAATGATATATTTTTACAAATCGTTAAATATAATGGTTATAATTTCTTTATAAATATTAATTACTATTTAACCCGTAACACACAGATATTAAACCTAATATATATATATATATATATATATATATATATATATATATATATATATATGAGCAAAATTAAAACTTTCATCTTTAACCAAGAAAATAACAAAAAGAACAAACATGCCTAAAGTAATTGTCAACCGTTCTTGATGGTACCATTCATACCGATTTTAACGTGAGTTAGTTCTTGATGGTACCATTCATACCTATTTTAACGTTCTAACTCACGTGAACCAATTGCGAATCATTCCATTATTAATAGAAAAACTTAGAGATGGTGAGTGTCAACTGTGGCAAGTGTCAACAGCCGCTAAAACCCTTTAACCCCTTTAACCTGACCCGAAAATATATTCATATATATTTTAAACATAGTGACCAAAACCCTTTAAGCCGGCCTGAAAATATGTTCATAAAACATTATGATTTTACTACAAATGAAAACACTTACTGGATGCAAAGAAAACCAGAACCAACATGAACACAAACAAACTTTTGCCCATCTTGAAATTTGTTCACCAATTGTTGATTATTAGTTTACTAAGTTATCACAACAAGTGTAAAGATACAATTTATATAGGAGACGCTATGGTTGTTACGTCTAGAAGGGAGACGCCGCCGATCACGCTCAATTAGGGTGCTAATGGTGATCACATGCACCAAGAAGGGCGGAGCCTGATCACCATGATGATTCAGTTATGGTGTAACAATCACTAGTGGACGTGAAGAACTAAATTGGCTTGTTTAATACCAATACTAGGTATAACTAAATACTTCGAAATAAGTCGATAACAAAATAAGAAAGTTTATTTATCATATTGAATACACATTTAGTTCCACAAACGTGAGACTAAATCGCATAAACACAACATAGTAGAACTAAAGCATATATATTCTAACTTTTAACTTTAACATTGCTTGTAGCAGGTACAACGACGCCGGATACCATCACATTTTCCCTTAGCAAAACCTTGTTGTTCGCATGAACCATTGCACGTGTGATCATTCATGCAACTCAGCGCGTGTCCGGTCGTCTGACACATCTTCGCTTCCGTCACCTTCACCATCATCTCACCTGCACGTTCACAAAATCACAAGCGTTGTCGTCAAGGGTGGATCATTTAAAGGGCCGGAGGGGATGTCGCTCCTCCGTGTTTTTACAACGGTCCAGTACCTAAAATTTTTTTATAAATATTGATTATGTCCCTTCAAAGTGGTTTTTTTTTGTGTACTATTGGTATAAGAAAATTCACAACGTTCAAGATCCGCAACTAGTTAACTTTTTATAAATATTGTTTTTGTCCCTTCAAAGTGGTTTTTTTTTGTGTACTATTCGTACTAAAAAAATTTCACAACGTTCAAGATCCACAAATGATTTGCATGTAAAACAATCACAAAAATGTTGTTATAAAACAACAAAAACAACTACTTAAATTTATTGTATTTGTAAACACACTTCCAAATTTTTTTTACTCAATAGATGTAAAATGAGTAAACAAATTTTGTATAATGGTCTTCTAAATTTTTTTACTCAATACATGTACAATGAGTAAACAAATTTTGTATAATGGTCGTTACATAGATGTACAACCAAATATGTTTTAGATGTATATATATGAGCAGAATTAAATTTTTCATCCTTAAGTTCCTTAATTTAAATTTGTCTTCAAACCAAGAAAATAACAGAAAGGACAAACATGCCTAAAGTAATTGTCAACCGTTCTTGACGATACTGTTCATAACGATTTTAACGCTCCAACTCATATGAACCAATTGTGAAACCATACCATTACTAATAGAAAAACTCAGTTATGACAAGTGTCGACTTTGCTAAAACCCTTTAATCCGACCCGAAAATATGTTTATATATGCTTTAAACATAGTGACCAAAACCCTTTAATCCGACCGGAAAATATGTTCATATAATGATTTTACTACAAGTAAAAACACTTACTGGATGCAAACAAAACCAGAACCAACATGAACACAAACAAACTTTTGCCCATCTTGAAACTTGATCACTAGTTGATTATGTTTAAGTTGTCACTACAAGTGTAATGTTACAATTTATATAGGAGACTGACTAGTTCTTCATGTAACACGTGTTGTTGCATGGACTATTTATGACACGTAAATGTGTACCTATACTCTTTGACTGCCACCTCCCTCTACAACACTAGCTAGATATATCGGTGGAAACATATATGATTTGTTTCGTTTTATTAATAATCATATATTGAAAATGATTTTGTTAATAGTTGTTTATCCAAGTTTTTGTTTTGATAAAAATTATAAGACTCATTAACAAAAGAAGACGTCATTTTCATCTTTGGGGTAATTTCAGTTTTAGTCTTTGTGTTTTTACTTTTAATATGTTTAGTCTCACTTTGAACAGTTTCACTACTAGAAAAGTAAGACACTTGCTACGCCACAATTCGTCACAAATGCGTAGCAAACATGCATTTGCGACGCAATCGCAACAAAAAAACTTAGTAGGAAAATACCCCGTCGCAAATCATTTGCTACGCATGTGCGACACATTATGCGACACATTTGCGACAAAAATAATGGTGTTGGTATTTCCTACACATCTGTGACGCAACCTTATTTCTATGGGTTTTAGCTTATTAATTGTTTGCGACACATTTTCAACGCCAAAACTTTACAATATGTAACAAGTTTGCGACGCACACTTAATTTTTAATACTTTTCATTATCTAACTATTTGCTACGCATTTGTGACGAATAAAGTTTACAATCTTCAACAAATTTGCGACACAATTTTGTTTTGATGTTAAAATATAAATTCTGATTAATTTGAATAAATGGCTGCATAAAAATTAAAAAAAACCTTCTTGAAAGACCAAAATTAAACATAATGAAGAAAAATATTCATTTCAACTAGACTAAAAAACGTATTCATTACGACCAAAATTATACTTATTAAAAGTTAAAAGTATAAATCCAACATATTGTAGAAATGACTACAAATCAGCCCTATAACACTCCTTTCTAACATCTTCCAACTTTCTTTGCATCACTTGCACGTCCTCCTTTTTCCGATCAGCTTCACGCTAAGCTTGTAGTGCCTAGTCAATTGTTACTTCTCAGCTTCAAGTCGAGCCTTAGACTCTTGAATTTGAGTTTCCAAAGCTCGGATCTAAACTAATAGCAAAACCAAATATAACAATTAACAAAGAATGAACTATCATCAAACTTAATGTAAATAACTTCCAACAAACCATTTCAATTGAACAAACTACACTCATAAATTCCAATATTTAGCCTTAAAATGACAATACTTAAAACAAATTTATCAGAAAAGGCCACAAATTTGCTGCATTTAGAACAAACAAAAGGAAAAACTAGCAATTTGTACCAAATCTTGTGTTGATCTTACATAAACAATATGATCTAAGCATATATTACAACTAACGTACCAAATTAACGAAAGAGTGTAATCATTTCATAAATAATCAGAACAAAAGGCGATTAAAAATGCAAAAAGACATTATAACAATTAACAAATAACAAACCAAGTTTTCTCCTAAGTACGAAGAAAAGGAAATACAAACTAGTCATAACTCATAAGGCATGATCACATTGTCAACCCAACTTTTGTTGGGGATATGTGTGCAAATATTGGCTTTTGTACCAGTTTATTATATTTATTTATACTAAAAACCACATTTTATATAGACCTAATGAAAATACAATAATACCTTAGCGTGTCCTACAACCTCTAGTGTGCAAAAACACACATACGTCTGGATCATCCTTGGAGAAGTTTGGCCCATACAGTTTCTTCATCTCTAGCAAGTAAGCCTCTCCTATAATGAATCAAAACAGTAGGTCAAAACATAGAACTAATTTAGCAGGCACCATAGCATTATATCATAGAAGACTAACCAAGTTATGGTAACTTTAACATTTTATTCACACACTGAATGACAGTTGTCTTAATACTTTTATCTCATTCAACTTACTAAACATGAGAAAGTTTAAAATGGTAGACCCTCAAACACACGTACCAGGCTACCAACCAAATATCTCAATAATGAAGAAAAAAGCATACTACCAACACCTGAGTTTCATTTTATATGATAAATCTACAACAAACTATTTAAAATAGCACCATCAATAGGGAGGATCATTTTTCATAACTAATACGTTCACTAAATAAATCATGTATATTTGAACATTGGATCTTAAATTATTAACTACCAGTCCTTTGTCAACAGAAGTTGATTCATTTCTACCTTTACAAAAGATGGATAATCAAAAGATGTATTTGTTGGAGTTCTTGGATGCTTTAAAGCAGCTGGAAATGGTCGTAGAAAGATGTTAAAAGAGTCAATTAGAAAATGTGGTAAAGAAACATTTACATTACCTGAAACAGATAGACTACCAAGACCAACAGTGTTACCAGAAACCATTGGATGAGATACACTATGTTGTATAGACATCTAACCAGCAAGTGAAGTTGGCACTGCAGCCAGTGTAGGTTGAAATGGCTGAATAAATAGAATCAGAACCAAACGACATGAGTTAAATTAAGAATAAAACATAGTGAAAATAGGACAAAATATAGATTACACACCCCATGTAGACCCAAAGGTAGAAAGCATCCAGCTTTCAACAAACAATGTTTTGACCGGTGATGCCTATTAAACAAATTTCAAATAATCCCAATTATTCAAGAACAAAAATTAAACACCATGTTATTAAATTAAATTGACAAAAGGGCTTACTTATCCAATGTTTCAAAGTATCTTCATAAAGTACCGACTATCATCCACTTTAGTGAAACCAGAAAGATACTTCTCAACCTCATCCAAATTCCCATTATGCATCTCATCCTCAAAATGCTTCAAGTTGAAAAACAATCCTAATTCTTGTAGCCTATGATATACCCATAAAGGTAGATACTTTTCAAACAACTTGCATATAAATAGCTTAAGTAAATGTGGATTAAAAGACTTACTTATGAGCAGTCTCCTTGAATTTTTCTTCATCAAGAAACTACAAGATCAAGAGCACTAAGTCCCTACTCAGAGAAGACATTGCAATCAATTTGACCTAAAGAAAATTTTAAACTTTAAAGTGAAATATTCGGGGTCAGCTACACTACTAGAAAATATACCTTTAATGGCGCGCAATGCGTGTCATATAAGGGTATAAATGACACACTAAAGCATGTCAAGGAAGCCCATGTCATAAATAAAATATGACATGCATTCGTGTGTCATATTTTTATGACACATATTTATGACACACAATTACGACACGCATTTACGACATGCAATGCATGTCAAGGAAAACCATGTCATAAACAAATGTGTGATAGGTTAATGTGTGTCATGGTTTTAGTGTTCTAATTAATGTTTTTGTAAAATTAGTAATATTCACAATAAATGACAATTAGTGTCTCATGATGCAAAATAAAACACATATATAGTAAAACGGTCAATTTAATGTAATATTTTATAAAATACCAACAAACATTACAAAGAAACATTTCATTAAATACAAAACCATGATAGCATTCATCGTAACAAAAAACCATTACCAAGAAAATCCCCAAATTCTTAGCAAAAGAAATCGAGTATTTTACCACCAACGTTCTTCTTCTAGCTTCTTCATGGTTCATGATTCCAGCTGATGTGGTGAACTCAGACACAAAATCATGAAGTTAGAATTTCATATGTAATAATAAAACCTAATTAACAAGTACATTAACTAATTGCAACAACCTGCAAACACAGAGCAAGAAGCATGCATACCAAATTGAAGTCGCACCTGCAATTACAAAACAAATAGGAGACATGAATCTGAGAAAAAGAACAATCAACGGGAAAAATTAAACAAAAAGGCAAAGAAGACAAAGCAATCGGACATATGTGAACAAGAAAAGCATATTCATATTAACAAAGCAGAACAATCAATGCTATGATTTGACAATCCATTTCATATCTTAATGACTAAAAATAAGTACTTAAGGTAAAACCATAATGCAAATAGTAAGACACATGTGAACAACAAAAGCAGGAAGACGAACCTTTCGGACATATGTGAACAACGAAAGCAGGGACACAAAGCAGCCAGAAACAAATTCTAGATGCGAGCAACTGAACAAAGAAAGAAAGAAGATGCCAATTAAACCACGGGTAAAATTCAAAAGGAAGATAACATAATAATCAAAGTGTAATGAACTGTCTCCTTAATTCCTTGCTTTTGTGATTTCAAACTTTATATATTCTAACAATTTAAAATGCCTAACCTTGTTATTATAGTCAAAACTATAACATAAGATGCAAGTTAATTAAAAAAAAATATAAGTAAGCTTCCATTTAATTTGAGCACTTAAAAAGGAAGAATAGAAGTTCATCTAAAGACTTATGTATAATGAAGTTACTGTTGATGTTTTTTAACAAAGTCTATCTTTAACCGAAAACATCCATCAATATGATATTGTCTTCAACCTACGGATTTTTTTATCCAAGGACTCTTTCAACAACTTTTATTGCCCAAAATGTCTTTAATACTTAGTATTCATACGACTTATTAATGACACACAAAAGTTTGAGTTTGGCAACTATTTTGCCTACTCTAGCAGTCTTAATAGGTCGTATTTTGGTTAATGAATAACAGTTCATACGACTTATCAAGGATGCGCAAAAGTTTGATTTTGATAACATTTAAAACATACCTGCACATCGGCATAGAACACTGACTTAACGACTCGATAGCCATGGAAATCATCCTTCAAGGCACATTCTGCTATATCACCATCGGACTGAAGTAGTAGGAAAATTAAACTTAGCAGACCCATAACTCATGATATTCATTGGTTGCTTGCAAATACTGTTTCATTAGAAATATTATACATCATCCAAACATCCATATATAAAATTAACTTCCCTACCTATGTAACTCATTTGTTGCTTAGTCTGCGTATGTTCTCAGTTGGAACTTTATGGTACATTAATAGCCTTTTTAGTTATAATGTCTTTGAAATATAGTGCTACATGTTATTTGATTCTTCTGCCGTTGAAATTTCAAATTATTGTTTATCCTGAATAGACAGGTAGACATACAAATTCTTACTTTAGATACACTAATATAAGATCAAACAAAACCGTGATTATGATATCTATATAAACACCTAATTCGTTTCTCTACTTAATCAAAATTATGATTATGATACCCATACAAACACCTAATTTGTATCATTAATTTTTAAGCAATTATAAGAATCATACATATTATCAACAAACAAAATGATATTGAAGACAAATCAGAATATATATTCATAATCATCATCAAAACATAGTGTAGTATACGTCTATACAGCTTTCGAAACCAAATCAGCACATCAAAATAACCAAATATAAGCCCTAGGTTTCAAACATCAATACAATTCAACGATTCATAGCCAAATTAACGTTATTACCATATCTACTTCCACAAACTATAAATTTAGCATTTCTTCAAAGCTTCAACAACACTCAATCAGACTCACTCACCATGATTAATGTTTCTGAGCCTCAATACGTTCTAAAGCTTTCTGATGCGCCCGAGTTTCTAAGGTAAGATCAAGCTTTGAGTTGAGTCCAACTCCAAGGATGAAGATTGTTAAGAAGCAAGTGACGAGATCGATGCAATTGAGAGAAATCAACGATGAAGATCGATTATCGTTCAAGTTACACATATAAGTTCGATTAGATAGTGGATTTACCTGAAAGTCTGAAACAGTTAAAGAAACGATGAAGAAATCAACGATGAAGAAAGCGAAGATGAATTGGAGCTCGTAGATGAAAAGAGGCGATGAAGAATTGAGAGATTGAATGCAAAGATGAATTGGAGCTAGTGGGTGAAAAGTAGTGATGATCTGATGGAGGAATTGTGAGATTGAATGAATGTTTTTGTGACCTAATTTTTTTTAATGGATAGATAACTCAACTCCGAAGCAAATAAAAAGCCCATTTGTATTTGGTGCAACCCAACTGAAAAGTCCTCACGTTGCGAGATGCGACGCATTTTCGACGGAATTTAGATTTTATTCTTTAAATTAAATTATGTGTCGCTAATGCGTCGCAAACTGTATATTTTTTATTTTAATAATTTTTAATATAATCGAAAAACTGTAAATGTGATAGTTCCGACAGATTTGTAACGGAAAAAAATAGGTTTTTAATTTGTGTCGCAAATTCGAAGCAAAGTTTATAAAAATAACTAAGGTCGCAATCTTGTCGCAAATGTGTCGCAATTTGCGACACATTTTATTGCGTCGCAAAAATCTGTTGCAAATGACTTACTTTTCTAGTAGTGTTTTAGTCTTTGTGATTTTTATTTTTAACAACATTGGTCCGAGTCATAACTCCGTCCACATTGTGTTATCTCCCCCTACGTGTCACACACGTAAGGGGCAAAAATGACATTGAGTTATCTCCCCCTACGTATTTTCTTACCCGCGATCAAATAAAAACACCATTTCGATCAATTGATCTAGGGTCGAGGGTGTTTCTATTTGATCGGTGGTAATAAACGTTGTTCAGAGCTGCCTTTTCGAGATAACTTTTACATCAATCTACTTGTATTTCCTTCCGGTCAAAAGCCCTAAAACATCGTTCTTGAATTCGAAAAAAAATTAGCGTTGTTGAAATTTTTTTAACGACGGCATGTTGGTTGCCAACATGATAAAAGTTGGTGTCATTACTAGCCAATTCGATAGTTGAGACCGCTAGAAACAAAAATGTGATAGTTGGAACCGTTTAAAACCAATATACCTTAGTTTTACTAGATTAGTACTCACATACTACTCGGGGCAGTGTTGTAAAAATCGGTCTAGGCGGTGATTAATCGGTGATCGGTGAATTACCTTGTCGATTTTCTAAAATTGGTCCATTAATCGGTAGGTGGTCCTAGGTGGGGCTAGGCAGTCCTAATCGTAGTAATCGTTCAACGAAAGTCAAAGCATTTTAATAGGTTTTAAACCTTCAGTTTATTGACCCAATCCATAACCCATGGGTTATAGTCCTTAAATACATAACCTTAGGTGTTAATTTCACTTTCACGATCAAAACTTAGAATTTTGATATATTTTAAAGTATTACGTTCGCATCACTCTGTGTGTGTGTGTGTGTGTGTGTGTGTGTGTGTGTGTGTGTGTGTGTATAAAACTGAAATTTACATATAAAAATTCAAAATCCACGAATGTGAAAGTATTATATTCATATCAATGTGTGTATATATGTATAAAAATGAAATTTACATATAAAAACACCAAACCGATTAATTACGATTAATCCTGGTTAATCCCAATTCCTAGCTCCATTTTATTTGATTCGGGTGCCGATAGGAGTTATGTTTTTCTAGAGTTTGCTTCTTCTTTTACTGTTAGTTGTATGGGCCTTGACAGACCTTATGTGGTAAAGGTAGCGAATGGGAAGGGTGTTACTATTAGTTCATATTTTAAGGGGTGTATGCTTAATCTTCTGGGTCACGTTTTCTGTGTCGATCTTTTACCTATGACGTTTGGTAGCTTTGACGTTATTATCTGTATGGATTGGTTATCCGCTAACGGTGCGGAAATTCTGTGTCGGGAAAAGGTTGTTCGAGTTCCTCTTCCATCGGGTCAAACTTTGAATATCTCGTGGGAGAAATCTCCCGTCGGTTTGAAACTCATGTCGTGTGTCGAAGCTCAAAAGTATTTGCGTAAGGGCTATGTTGCGTTTTTGGCTCGTGTCGAAGTTAAGAAGACGGAAGAGAAGAAGCTCGAAGATATTCCAGTTGTGCGGGATTTTGCTGAGGTTTTTCCCGAGGACGTAACCGGTCTTCCACCCGCACGACAAGTTGAGTTCCGTATCGCTCTCGTACCCGGTGCTACTCCTGTTGCAAAAGCTCCTTATCACCTCGCACCTTCCGAACCTCAAGAGTTGGCCAGTCAACTCCAAGAGTTATCCGACAAAGGTTTTATTCGTCCGAGTTCCTCTCCATGGGGTGCTCCCATCTTGTTTGTCAAAAAGAAAGATGGCTCGTTCCGTATGTGTATCGATTATCGAGAGCTTAATAAACTCACCGTAAAAAATCGTTATCCATTGCCGCGCATCGATGATCTTTTCGATCAACTTCAAGGTGCAACTTGTTTTTCTAAGATCGATCTTCGTTCTGGTTATCATCAATTGCGTGTTCACGAAGATGACATACCGAAAACTGCGTTTCGTACGCGGTATGGTCACTTTGAGTTCACAGTCATGCCTTTTGGTTTAACTAATGCACCTGCTGTTTTCATGGACTTGATGAACCGTGTTTGTCGACTGTTTTTAGACAAATTCGTTATCGTGTTTATTGACGATATTTTGATCTATTCCAAAACCAAATCCGATCATGAGCAACATCTTCGTACCATCCTTCAAATGCTTAAGCAAGTGCAACTCTATGCTAAGTTTTCTAAGTGTGAGTTCTGGCTAAAGGAGGTTCAGTTTCTGGGTCACGTTGTTAACGAAAACGGGGTTCAAGTGGATCCTGCGAAAATCGAAACCGTCAAGAATTGGTCAGCACCTTCCACTCCAACCGAAATTCGTTCTTTTCTTGGTCTAGTTGGTTACTATCGTCGGTTCATTGCTAATTTTTCAAAGATCGCTGTTCCTCTCACGTCCTTAACTTGTAAGAATGTACCTTTTGTGTGGGGTCCCGAGAAACAAAAAGCGTTTGATATTCTTAAATACAATTTGTGTAACGCTCCGATTCTTATTCTTCTCAACGGTCATGAAGATCTTGTTGTTTATTGTGATGCTTCGAAACAGGGTCTTGGTTGTGTTCTCATGTAACGGGGTAAAGTCATAGCTTATGCCTCGAGGCAACTCAAAGTTCATGAAAAGAACTACGTCACTCACGATCTTGAACTGGGTGTTGTGGTTTTTGCTTTCAAAATCTGGAGACATTACCTCTATGGTACCAAATGTCTCGTCTATACCGATCATAAGAGTCTGCAACATATTCTAAATCAGAAAGAGCTTAATATGAGGCAAAGACGTTGGGTTGAATTGCTAAACGATTATGATTGCGAAATCCGTTATCACCCCGGCAAAGCCAATGTCGTCGCCGATGCTCTTAGTCGTAAGGAACACGTCATTTCTTGTGTTTCTCTTCGTGTTGATCTTAAGTCTCAAATTCTTGATCGAAGCTCAGCGTGCCGTTGTTTCTGAGGGTACCTTTCGTGATGAGATGACCATCGGTACTGATTTGCAATTGGAAACTAAAACCGATGGTCTACTCTATTTCATGAACCGTATTTGGGTGCCTTCTCGGGGTTGTGTTCGTACTCTTATTTTGGATGAGGGTCACAAAAGTCGTCATTCTAATCATCCTGGTGCGGATAAAATGTATATGAGTCTTCATCCTCATTATTGATGGCCTGGGATGAAGAAGGATATTGCCTTATATGTTTCTAAGTGTTTGACTTGTTCGAGGGTCAAAGCCGAACATCAGCTTCCTTCCGGTCTCCTCAAGTGATATGTATAGAAATATACATATTTATTCATCACATTTAACCCGAATTTGGTTATTAATTGGTTGTAATTTCATTAGTTTAAGTACTAAATTGTGGTTTTTGTGATTTTACAGCCAAGACAAACCACCGAAGAAAAGAACGGAGAAAAGACGGGTTTTCATGAGAAATCGATGAGAAACAGGTCAGAGCACGACCGTGCAAGGACCAAGCACGGTCGTGCCCGTGTTCTCCACTCGGGTGCACAGGCTGTGCACAAGGACGTGCTCGTGATCTTGACTCGAGCACGCCCGTGCGCTAGCCAAGCACGCCCGTGCTCACATCATCTCCGAGATCGTCACCAGCTCATGCCGCGCATATCTTAGTCGTGCCCGTGATTTTGGCTTAAGCACGACTGTGCTTGGTCAAAGCACGGTCGTGCGCCTGCTACCTCGAGACGGGAATCGAGATTTTGCTGAAAATGGAAACTGCGAAATGCTTGGGCGAAAAAGAAAACATTGTAGCTACCAGCACGACCTGGAGCACGACCGTGCACCAGGTAGTGCACATCTGCTGTTTGCTATAAAAAGCTATGTTTTCATTCATTACGGGTTGTTGAGTTTTTAAAGCAAAATTACACTAAGATTCACTGATTTTGAGTGTTTTTGGACCCATTGGAAGCCATTGGAAGCCATAGAAGACTCAAGAATCATCAACCAACCATCTTTCCTTCTCCTTGCTTGTTTTCGGTTTGAACGTTTAATTAGTTTAATCATGTTTTTAGCTAGTTTAATCATGTTTCTTGTAGTTTGTGTAGCCTTATGGGCTAAACACTTATGTTATCTAGATTAGGATGATACTTATGCCTTGATGATGAATGAAACTTGAATATTTTGGTGATGTTTTATGTTAAGATCAATGATGAAATTATGGTAATATTTCAATGATGTTGTATGCTTGTCCAATTTTATTGTCATATGATGTTGATGAATGTTAGGAAGTTGACATGTTGAAAAACACATCTTCTTGATATTTGTTTGTAAATCTTATAAATGAATTTTCTAGGATTTATGCCATGATATTAGAAATGATGATTGGAATGTTAGATGATATGAAATTAGACAAGTGTGCTTTCTTTCACAAGATATTTGAAAAGATGATTGTGATGTTGTAATTTCTTAAACATGTTAGATGTGTAGGTTTGGAATTGTGGCCACAATATCTAGATTTGCATGACTTAGTTTGAGAATTACATGTTGGAATATTTCATAATTTTGTCTACTTTACGTAATTATTGGTGATTAGGATGTGATTATCGTTCTAGTTTTCCTTTAATTATGAAACTAGGACATTTTAGCGGATGACTAGTTTACCTTTAGTTCTTGACATAAAAGACATCAATTGGACTTAATTGTATGATTTTAGGTGATTAGGATGTGTTTATCGTTCTAGTTTTCCAAAGAATCATTTTAGTTAGATATCCTTAATCGGAGTCTAGTTCTTCCTATAAGAGAATTGGCTTCACCATTAATAGTTTTCATCATCAAGGTTAAGTGGATTCTTAGTCTAGATAATATCTTAATTCCATAGTTTTATTCCTCTAGTTAAAATTCTCTTAGTTTAATATTTTCCTTATGTGCTAGTTTAAGAAAAACCCAAATTCGCTCTTTAATCGGACAAACATTAACAAACGTTTAGTATCGAGAGCTACCGTGTCCACGGATTGATATCCGGTTCTTACCATTTTTACTATATTACTAGCCGATAGGTACACTTGCCTTTCTGTGTGTGATTTAGTATTTTTAGGTGAAAACCCTTTTAAAAACTAAATTTGTGTGAAAAATCTCTTTATGGTCGTAAATGTCGTTCTCCTTTGTGTTGGACCGAAGTCGGTGATTCTCAAATTACTGGGCCCGAAATGATTCAAGAGACCACCGATAAGATCCGAAAGATCCGTGAAAATCTTCTAGCAGCTCGAAATCGCCAAAAGTATTATGCCGATAAAAAGCGAAAGCCTATGGAGTATGAAATTGGTGATATGGTTTTGCTCAAAGTGTCTCCATGGAAGGGAGTTTTCCTTTTTTGGTAAGAAGGGAAAGTTAGCTCCTCGATATGTGGGACCGTTCAAAGTTGTTAAGAGGATCAGTAAAGTTTCTTACGAGTTGGAACTACCCGAGGAATTGGGTGGTGTTCACCCTGTGTTTCATGTTTCTAATCTGAAGAAGTGTTTATCCGATGATAATCTTATTTTGCCTATCGATGATATCCAAATTGATGAGTCGATGCAATTTATTGAACGACCTTTGGAGATTATGGACCGTGGAGTCAAACAACTCAAGCGTAGCCGGATACCGATAGTCAAAGTTCGTTGGGAATCAAAGCGCGGACCTAAGTTTACTTGGGAACGTGAAGATCAAATGAAAGCCAAGTATCTGCTTCTTTTTGCTTCATCTTCTTCTACTTCAGTTTGAGTAAATTTCGGGACGAAATTTCTATAAGGAGGGGAGACTGTGATATCTACCCCGAACCCGAATCCGGATGCCCGACTCAAACCCGAGATTGTTTATCTTTAATTGTAATTCGTATTTATTTCTTCAAAATGTAACGTTTGTTATTATGATTATTAATAAATACTTTGGATTCTATGTTATTCTCATCTTATTTAAAACGATCGTATTCACGTCGGGAAATATTCAGGTGTATCAAATAACTATTATTTGCAACGATGAAACTCTATATATATATATATATATATGGTTCGAAAAAAAAGAGAAAACTATTGAAAACATTAAACAAAATCGCTTCTAAGTCTCGAAATAGTCACTTAATGTATTAAACAAACTAAAACTATAAAAACGTTACCTATATAATCGTTACGTTTCAATATAGTTAAGCTAGTTAATTAATATAAATTACAATCTAACTTTGGGTCAAAGTTGTAACATTTGAAACTTTAACTTAAAGTTATTAAACCAAAATTAAACAGGATACAAAATGCAGGGGCTGTTAATGTAAATTGTTTTAACCCAAACCATTTCCCCCCCCCCCCCCGCCCTGTCGCACGATTTTCCGGCCATTAACAAATTCCGGCCAACTCTCGTCTCCGGCGAGAGTTATTCCACGAATCTTTACATTTTTAACGTAATCAAAACCTTTCCAAATCGTACAAGTCCGAATCGAACCCATAATCGACCAAAAGACGTGTGTAGAAGCTGTTTTGCACGAAATCTATTTTCGGTTTTTGATTCGAAATCTCATTCCAAAAATTACACCCGTAATCAAGGAGATATTCATTCC
This sequence comes from Tagetes erecta, assembly GCA_030867185.1. Taxonomy (NCBI): domain Eukaryota; kingdom Viridiplantae; phylum Streptophyta; class Magnoliopsida; order Asterales; family Asteraceae; genus Tagetes; species Tagetes erecta. The sequence continues at coordinate 2,521,787 of CM061487.1, forward strand.
ATAACTTTCATTCGCAACCGATTAACACTTCACAATCACAAAAACTTCATATTCTCTCTGCAATTGAACCAAACGATCGACCAAAAAACCAAAAAAATTATATCTCCGGCGACTTCAGTCGATTTCAATATTCTAAGCATCAATCCAGGTAATTTCTGTAACCATTCTCATCCTCTTGTTCATCTATAAACTTCCAACTCACCAATTTAACCTTACATCAGTTCCAGATACACGAATTTTGCATCAAACCGTCGTGTTCTTCATCCCATTTGAACCCATATCAAACTTCCACCAACAAGTAAGTTCTTTATATCAAAATACTCGTGGTATAATGGGGTCAAAAGCCCTCTGTTTGGTTGGGATGATTATAGCAGATTCGAACAAATTTAATGGTTCTTTGAATTAGGGCTCGTAATGTTCATATGGGTGTTATTGGTTATAATATGTTAAAAACAATTAAAAACTAACATGTTCAACAAACGCGCTTCTGGTTCAGCGGTAAGGATGGTGTTTGGTTGTAGCTGTGGCTAGGGGTTCGAGTCCCCTTGCCTACAATCTGTTAATTTTTAATATAAGTCCTTTTTACATACTAGTTAACACTAAACTTTAATTACAAATCAACAAATAAATAATATTAATTATATTAAATACATTTTCATGTTTATAAAACTTATAAATTCTAGATGCAAATAATAATATATCTTTTTATAAGTATTTGATTTATACAAAATTTTAAGTAAAATACAAAAATACTTATGGAATATAAATATTTATCCAAATACGAAAATACGACTACTTTTCGAATAAAAATCACTATTCGTAATTCAAAACCTTAATTTCGTAAATTATAATTTAAAACCATAATTCCCAATTTTAATCTAAAACCCTAAATTCCAAATCCCAAATCCGAAACCCTAGATCTCGGATTTGTGACTTTGATTATTGGCTTTTACTTTCGTATTTAAGACTATTTACTTTTTCCTTGTCATGACATTGATGCTTAATTAAATATTAAAACATGCTTTTAGTGTGTCATGTGCTTTGTACTATTGATATCCAATTCACTTGACAACCCGGTGTTTTCCGCCACCGGGCGGGGTGTCACATGACTCTTAACCAAAATCATATGTGGATTACGAAGTAGCTAAAATCTTTGACATTTGAATAGGTTATAATTAATAAAACTAGATTAAACTCCGTGGGTTACACGAGTGGAAACATAAAAAACACAATTCTAAAAACTTTTCACATAAAAAACACGAGTGAAAATAAATTTCACATTACATGAAAGGTATATGAAAATAGAAACACAAATTGCATTCATACTCTAATTTTAGCCTTAAACAAATATATTTAAACTATAAATACACTCGTACTACTAAAGTAGATATCGACGTTTTTAAGCTGGGTGCCTTATAAATCCTACAAATAATTTATAAAATGATTAAGAAAAAAATACATACAAATATTCCAGATGATAAATATCCGGCGAAATTCACGGCGACACTCATATGAACTGGGTCGAGCGTATGGGTCGGCATGCATGGGTCTAAATCGTAAATTGTGATGAGTTTTTGTTTAAGTTGTTTGTTTCCCGTTTTCACAATGATTTATGGGATGTAATAGATTGAAACTTTGGAAGACAAAATTATGTGTGATTTAATGTTATCGATTTCTTTCCATACATAGCTTCAAATGGAAGATTCTTAGTGTTGAGCGGGAAAATGCTCTAACACCATCTTAATGAATGACATGTGTCATTCAAAATCTTTTTTTACTAAAATGTATAGATATAAATAGATAAAGATATAAATAATAGGAATATTATTTTTAGTCCAATTTGATGTGTGTGATATAATTATATAAACCATTGAATATCATTGGTTTTATGCATCCAAAGAATTTGTGTGACGTATTATGTCTTTATTATTATTTTTTCCTTCGTGTGAAAAGTGTTTGGGTGTGCTATGTCCATCACACCAAGTACAAGCCAAAGGATTTGTGTCCTCATCTATTAAATCCCTTGTAAAATCTAACCTTTGGTGTAAGTGTTTAACAATAACCACTTTTTCAATACCATTACTAACTTTTTATTCTGTCACATATTCTCAAGACCTTTGGTATGTGACTCAACGTAGAAGATCTTCTAGTTGATTCAACTACATTGAAATAAACAATCCATTGGTAAATAACCTATTTATAAAGTACAAGAGTGGAACATATATAATTTACATTATCTAACGTTTGATAAATTGGTATTTCAATGTACACTCATGTTAAGTTACATTGTTTGATCATTAGAACTCGGCGTCTTCTTCCTATTAAACTCGAAGTCCAAATAGGATCGCTTGACACAACCTTATACCCTGCGTTTGTGTACAACGTTCTTGCACCCAAATCATCTTCATAAGCTCGCAACACCAAATACTTATAACCCCAAAACCGAGCCAACTTTTCACATGACTTGAGCAACACACTCGCAACTTTTTTCCGTCTATCCATATATTAATCAAAGTGATATTAGTTAGAAGTACACAAATATGCATTATTAAGATGTATAATACAACTAATCAACAAGTGTTAATGTTAATATGTGTCACTCATGTCAAGTTGACGGCTGAGTCATTGAACCTAATATTAACCCCATATTTTTGTCGAAGATATCAACAATTAGACACACTTAAACGTGTAACCCAATTAAAGCTAACTTAACCCATTTACCTAGAGTCAAATAGATAGACATGTTAAATGTGGTAGACTCGTGCTATAACATGATGACCAAAATCCACAATATAACAAGTTAATGAGATTCTTTTAGTGTAAAAAGCTATATATGAGAAATATAATAGATACCTGAAACTACGTAACACCGCTATTCCAGACACGTAAAGATATTCATCTGCTCCAGATAAATGTTGAAGAACAGACGCATCTCTAAAAACCGTAGCGTCCACGACTCCTACAAGTTGTTGGTTTTCTTCACTGTCGCTTGTGGTCATCTCGGCAACCAAACATGCATATCTGCCAGCATCATTGATTAATATTCACAAAGTTTTGTTAATGAATCATTGTAAGAAGTATTGAATTCTAACAGTCCAAACTATTTGTTATTAGCCACTACCAGTCTCAACTACCAAAATATGTGTTAGCGGTCCCAACTTTTATCGTTTTTGCCACCCACAGACGGTAATTAAAAATAATGTGGCGTTAGTTTTTTTTTCAAATTACAGACCGACGTCTTAGGGTTGTTCATCGGAAGAAGAATACGAATCGGTTGATATAAAAATTACCTTGAAACGGTGCTCCAAACAACAAAACGGTGCTTCAACCGAGTGTTTAAACCTAACGATGCTTCAATCGAATGTAAAAAGTTGTCGTTTGGAACACCGTTTCAAGGAAATTTTTACATCGATCGACTCGTATTCTCCTTCTGATCAAAAGTTCTAAAACGTCAGTTTAGAATTCGAAAAAACTTAACGACGGTCTCTTGTGACAAAATAGATAAGAGTTTGACTACCAACACATATTTCAATAGTTGAGACCGATAACGACCAATAATAAATAAATAGTTGAACTGTTAAAATCCAATACTTTTTATTAGTATCATAAATCAAATTTTGTATTGAAGAATTTAATATATTATTGGTTAAAATGGCCCATAATTTTATAAATAATGAACATAAGAAATATATTTTGCAAGATTGGTATCAAGTGTATCATAATGCTTATAGCTTTCTCAATGGTCATAAGTGTTTCTTTTTCTTTTTGAAAATAATTGTCTAGCTTGATCAAATCAATCAGTTTATTTATGTCTTGTCTATTAACTAACAACACCAACAATAATGTTTAATCAATGATCTTAAAACTTAAATAAACATGAAGAAAAAAAACTCACCTATCAGATGGTGAATTTCTTAGTCTGTAAAGGAGCCCTGAAAGTACCTCAGCCTGAATGTGTGTACATTAAAATGATCATTTGGGTTGTGAAGTTCTCACAAAACAAGCTCAGAAGTTTGAGTTTAATCTTAAACAGGTTCGAGTCAACTTTGATTAGACCTGATCACAAACATGTTTAAGGGGTTGTTTGTTTCAGCACTTAATGGTTCAGATGTCTGAATGGTTTAGCACTTAGGGGCTGTTTGGCAAAATCTGAGACATTAAGTGCTGAATGGTTTAGAGATCTGAACCATTAAAAGACTCTATCAATAAGAGGGATGTTGAGGTAGAAATGCAGATGAGAGTAAAATTGATATATGCTCCATTCAGTTCCATTCAGCATCTCTTTGTCTTTTAACCATTCAGTACTTAACTGAACCTTTCAGAGACTCTTTTTTTATGAAACAAACGCTCAGAATGCTGAATCTGAATGATTAAGCACTGAACTGAACCATTAAGAAGTGAAACAAACAGCACCTTAATGACTCAGATTGTTTGTTTCGCTAGCTAATATCTTAATGGCTCAGACATTTTTCTCAGAATGGTTAAGCATTATACTGAGTCCGAATGGTTAACAGCTACTATCTGAGTTGGTCAGACATTTGCCTTTAAATAGTTTAGCAATATACTAGTTTTTAATGATTTAGTTCGCTTACTGATTCAATACTTAATGGTTTAGACCTATTATTGGTTGGGTTATTAGATTTAATCACCTTCAACTATTGGTTATTGGCCGTTGTCACCCTCAAGTATCACTTTGGCCAATATAACTCCCAACTAAACACTTTGGTGTCCGTATCACCAAAAGTCAACCAATTCAAGTCATTTTGGGTTAACTTTTGATTATTTTTTGGTTAGATTTTGGTGTTACGGACACCGTATCACCAAAAGTTAACCAATTCAAGTCATTTTTTGTTAATTTTTGGTTAATTTTTGTTAAATTTTGGTGATACAGACACCAAAATGTTTAGTTGGGAGTTATATTGGCCAAACTGATACTTGAGGGTGACAGCGGCCAATAACCAATAGTTGAAGGTGATTAAATCCAATAACCCAATCCATTCAGAAGTTGCCTAACAGCCCATAACTAAACGATTTAATCATCCTATTAGGTTCATAGATTGACATATAACCCGTTTAAGAAGTTCAGTTTTAACAATTTATAAAAAAAACTTATATCTTGGCTAAAGTTAATTGGCTATCTTGTGTTAGAAATGAAATGATAGAATTTTTTCTAACTAAATATTTAGTTGTTAAGTTAGTATCACCATGTTAGTATCATCAAATAACGTCCTTGTCTGGATTTAAACCCATGAATTTTGAAAAGACGGAACCTTTCACCTCCCCCATTCATCATTGGACCAAAAGATACCACAAAGTGATTTTTGAAAAGTATGTCAATGACAATATGTGAATATATATTATTTAATAACTTGGTGTAATTAACTTCTAACATGTCGTTAAAATACTAAAACTAAAATTAGGTTAAACATGTCGTACCGACCGGTAAAAACTTATGTTGTCTTCAAGTTCAAGTGTATAACACCGTTTTCATGCTCAAATTCTATTTGTTTTTGCGTCAAATTTTCAAAACTGGTTATGTTTCGGGTTTGTGTCAGGTTTAATCAGTCTTTCGAAACCAGACAGGCAGGTAACCAGTTTGACTCGAGTGTTGAACCGTTTTGAGCATGACCGGCTAGATGGACTGAAAAACTAAAAAAAATTATATTTTTTGTATGTATATATAATACATTTATAATATCATTCGGTACAACCAGTAAACCGTTAAGAAAACCGGTTCTAACATGTGGTCTTGAAGAAAATGAGTTTAATCTAGAAGTAAATGAACTTGAAAACTAAACCAATGAACTCCATCCATCAATGATCAATCCCAAAACAAGATACAACTTTTATTGAATAAGGTACAACTCACTAAAGCACACTTACCTGAAAGAATTGGAAGAAGACATCATTGAAGAAAAAAACTGGCTCATAAAAAGCCTCTGCTTGAATATTAGCCACACTTCTCATTTCATCATCCTTTTCAACCATCCTCCTCACTTGCCATCCATGCTCCTTCACCAAATTACCAAAATACCCCTTCCCACCACCCCCACCACCATCAACCACCAGCTCTTGAAGTTGTTGACCAGATGATGAGACTGAAGTGCAATTATAAAGTCGTTGACTTTTGTTGACTTTCTTTAAAAACAAGATATTGGGTGTTTTTATGGACAAAAAAAGATTGAAATTTGTAGGTGGGTGTGGATTGAAACCCAATCTGAGCTCCATGGAGATGGTGGTGGAAGCCATTGTTGTAGCTTTGGTTTTTTACTCAAATTGAGAGAAGCTTTAATTTTTTTTCATGGCTTTGAAAATTTGATTGTTGAGTTTTAGTTGTTTATACATCACACATGTTCAAATTATTTGGCACCATATTTAATTCCACGTGTAAAATAATAAAACAAATACATTTCCTCTTAGCCCTTGAACTTTCTGGCTTTTTCCATGTCATAAATAATTAAAACCTCGTATAAATATAGATTAACTTAAACTAATAAGCTTTATAAACCGATAAGGTTCATATTATGAATAGAGGAACCGTATTACAATATACGGTTCAATTAAAGTTTGCATTTAATGCGTTTAATCATATAAAACTAGTATAAAGCAATATAGTTTTTATTAAAAATATATAAATTATTTGAGGATCTATAGATAATGTGACCCTTGTTTTATATACACTATATAACTTATAATTAGGGCTGATAATTTTATACACGACACAAACTTATACGGTCTTAATAGATAACGGGTAAGCCCTTAACAGGTAACAAATACTAAACAAGTAGACACAAATGTACATGTAAATTTTCGTGTATTAAACATATATTTACCCGGTTACCTGTTAGTACCTATTAGTATTTGTTAGTAACTGTTACTATCTGTTAATATCCGTTAGTACCTATTATAATTTATTTAAAATTAAAAATATAATATAATACAATATTATTTTACCTTTTTTACCCTAACTCCCCAAATTTTAATTTGTAAACCCTAATTCCCACAAGTATTATCGTGTATACCTGTTATAAACAGCTACAGATACAGGCATGAGTAACAGGTACAAGATAAGTTATCGTGTTGTGTACAAGTAATATGTTTCGTATTCGTGTCTTTACAGATTTGTTTCTTAATAGATATATGTATACATGATTTGATAGCTCTATTTATAATAATTATTAGTTAAATACTTAAATGCTCAAACAACTGAACAAGATACATTTTTTTTTGAAAAGCAACAACATACATTGTTTAATAAAGGTTACAAATCAGTGAAATCACCATGTCCACATGAATGATGAATCTGCTTTAAAGTAGTTAAATGCTCAAACAAGCCCTGAAGATCATACAGAGTGACACAACTGCCCCTCGTATTTATAAAAGTAATTTTTAACTGACTATTTCATAGTATATCACATGCTAACGTGAGGTATTTCTTATTTTTCAGTAAAAATCTTAAAATTCTTCACTAATTTTTTCCATGCTGAAATTCGATCAACCATTATCAGACTGTATGTAATGGTTAATGTCTCTAGTGGGCATTTTCCGTCATGTGAACGGTGACTAGGCAAGGGGCATTATACTAAAAAGTGGCGTAGTGGGATAATGCCCCGTAATTATGACTAAGAGAGAGAAATGAGAGAGATAGTGTGAGAGAAAATGGGAGGAGAGAGAGGGGCACAGGCGTTTTAATAAACACGCACACGCCCATAACGCCCTCATAACGCCCATGCGTAGTGGTGTGCGGGGCGTTATGGGGCGTTATGGGGCGTTTTCTATGGGGCATAACGCCCACTACGCGTAGTCTCATAAGTTAAGCTCGTGTTGTTGTTCATACAACATAACAATAATTGTACTTGTTTATTTAGATACACCTGAAAATACTTGAAAATATCATGTTCATATAATATATATGTTTTCCTTTATTCTTATTAAAATGTATTTAAAATTAAGTTTTTTTAGGTTTTCAAAATGACTTATTGGCTTACTCAAAAAGCTAATAAGACCATAAGCTATTTTTAAACTCAATTTAGGACACCCTTTAATAAACATGTAACAAATGGAATGAATCACTAAATTTTCTAAATGAAGGCAAGGAATGAAGTATACAATTTCTATAAGGGGCAAAATGTAAACGTTACAAATGGTTAATATGAAAGCCACGTGTTAGGCTGGCTTTTGCTTGCTCAGGATAGAGCCACACTCGAATAGTACCTTATCTCTTTTGTACAAACTACATTTAACACCAGGTTACACGTTACAGGCGTAATGTTCTAAACGTCACATGTATTGACAAAAAAGTCTTATGTTCTGAATGTTACGGTGTAAAACCGTAATGTGTCACATATTAAAAAGCAATGAAATATCAAAAGCTATAGGTCAAAACGATAACAATATTGAAGTTGTACTATATGTTAAAGTAGGATAAGAGATAAAGTCGAAAACTTATCAGTGGCTAAAATGACAATTAGTAAAAGTCTGGATTAAAACCGTAAATAAGTCAAAAGTCGGGGATTAAAACTGTAAATACCTTAACATAAAAAGGTTGAAACGACACGTGACCTTGTCAACTAAGAAGTATATCAATATAGTTACCCCAACCCTAGTCCGTATGTAGTCGCATCTGGCCATCAGCGTAAGTTAACATTCAAAGAAATTTATTTGTCGTGCAAAAAAAGTTGCCCTAGCCCTCAGTTTTATTAATAGTAATCAAAATGTGTAGTATCTTATTATATTATAACTACTAGGGTAACACCCGCATGTTCACGTGAATGAAACGGTAAAAATGAATAAAATAATTTTAACTTTTAAACAATTCAAAGTAAACAAATATTACAAAATTTTATAAGTAAAAATCTATATCTATATCTATACCTTCTAATAAAAGAGAATTTTGAAGGACACGTGTCATTCATTGGAGAAGGTGTTGGAGTCTTTTCCCGTTAAAAACTAAGAATCTTCTATTCGAAGCTATGTATGGAAAGAAATCGATAACATTAAATCACATATAATTTTATCTTCTAAAGTTTCGATCTGCCTTATTTACATCCATAGAATCACTGTGAAAATATAAAACAAGCAACTTTAAACAAATAACTCATCCCAATTTACGACTTATCCCTAAGCATGACGACCCGTACGCTCGACTGGTACATATGAGTGTAAACCTTTTACCAAATATCTATCATCTGGATTATTAATATGCTTTTTTTTCTTAGTCTTTTTTAATTAATTGGTATGATTTATAAGGAATACACTTTAAAACATTGATTTTTAATTTGATGTTAATTAATAATGTATTTGTACTTTAAATCTATTTTTTGAATTAGACTTTGAATGCAGCTCAATTTGTCTTTTTATTTTTATAGCTTTCATGTAATATGTAGTTTATTTTTAAATGTTATTTTTTCGTAAAGTTTAGAATCATGTTTTTTTTATTTCAACTCGTGTAATACACGGGTTTAATCTAGTATTTGATAAAATAAGCTGAGAGTGATGTGGTACTGACAAGTGGCATAGTGTGGTGACATTGCTTAGCAATTTATTAGAAGAAAAGATAATTAAGTAAAATTCAGGGCAAGCTCATGTAATGAAAAAAAATAACTTGATTATAATGAAAGAGGAAAGATCAAATACAAAATTGATTTTGCCTAAAAAGTGTGAGAAGTGACTTAGACTATCCCCATTAGTGAACTTTTGTTAGGTTGTGGCACTATTTGAAAATAAAAAATAAAGAAAAAATCAATACACACCCACGATCTTGCTCATGCCAACAACCAAGATTGGGTCAAAGTTTGGTGCCACATGTCACATTTTCATTGATTGCTTTTTCTTTTTCATTTTTTCTTTATATTTAATTGTTATTAGTTTTACCTATAATCTTATTTTTTTATTAATATCTTCTAATAATTAACAATTTTAAACAATCTAATAATACCATCTTGATCAGTTTTTTAGTACGAACATGCCGGTATAAAAATTATTAAAAACGGAGTTCGATTAAAAAAACGTATTTTTTAATACGAGATAAATATTATTATCTAAAAAATTCAAAATTATTTGTTTATTTTTTAATACAAATAAATCTTATTTCGAATAAATTTTAATAAAAAACGAAATTAATAATTTATATTTTTTATGTAAAAAAATATAATGAAGATTGGGTTGTTAATGAGAGTGAAAAATTGGGTATGATTGAATTGTGTAGATTGAAGAGAGAGAAATTAGTTTTTTATTAAAAGGTTGGGTTGGCTTGGGTTGTGAATGGGGATAGTCTTAAATCACATCAAAATTGGGTCAAACGAACTCCGTTTGAGCTCATTCAAGCGGCGTTGGAACCGTCTCGTCGAGCTTTATCATCTTAGCTTCTAGGGTTTAACTTTTATGGTTTAGCTTTAAAATTTAGTTTTTACCTTAAGGTTTAGCCTTGGGTTTAGCATTGGGATTTAGCTTTTAGGGTTTAGTTTTTAGATTTTAGGCTTTTATATGGATGGGGTGAGGGGTTTAGGTTTTTAGGGGGTGGGTTGGTGTGGTTTAGGTTTTTGGGGGGTAGGGGTGGGGGGTTTTAGGTTTTTTGGGTGGTGGGTAGGTGGTTTTTAGGTTTTTAGAAGGTGCGGGTCGGGTGATTTAGGTTTTTGGGGGGGTGGGGGGTTTTAGGTTTTTTGGGTGGTGGGGGCGGGGGTTTGACGACACGGTTCTAACGCCGCAAGAATGAGTTCAATCGGAGTTCGTTTGACCCGGTTTTGATGTGTCTAAATATCACTTCTCACGCTTCTTAGGCAAAATTCATTTTGTACGGTAACCTTCCCCTATAATGAAATTCATATTTATCCAAAATAATTAACCTTTTCGTAAAAATTTGGTAATACCCTCGAAATCTAAAATTGTTATGCAGACAACTGATTGAAAAAACTAAATTTAGGAAAATTTGTATGACAATAATTTTTTTTCTTGGGTTTCAAAACTTTAAGAAGCCGATCGTAAAATTTTATGGGGGCGTTTCTGAATTTCACATACGTAAAACGTTAAAAAAATTTAGTTTAAGGATGATTGCTCCCTTGCCATGCAAGTGACGCCCATGGTTTATTCCATGTTTCTTTTTTTTTTAAATGTGAAATTCTTTTTGTTGTTCTGGTTTTTCAAACCTAATGCTTGCATTTGCATATCCATCTAGTACTTCTTTATGCAACTCTTGCTTTGCTAATAAATAAGGGGCATTTACATATATCCCCTTCTTAAGATCATTTATTACGTATTTACCCACTCCTTAAATTCAATTACATATTTCCCCTTCCTAAACCATATATATTACATATTTACCCAATTTCTTTAAAATAGCCTTTTGATTTACTATTTTACCCTTAATGATCTTCATAAATATATTTTTATATTTTCTTATGGTTTGTGTAAAAGAAGGGGTAAATGAGTAATTTATTATGTCAAAGGGGATATATGTAATTAAACTTTAGGCTTGGGTAAATATGTAATTAATGGACTTAAGAAGGGGAAATATGTAAAAAAACCTTATAAAGTGTGATAGGCCTCTAAAATTTAGTTCGTTTTAGGTCGTAAAAATGATTGAGACGTCATTGATAAAAGCTATCACATTTTGAAGTGAATATATATACTTATACTTTGATTAATTTGAAAGAATAGTTTTTAATAAAGGAACTTGCATTTTTATGGAGGCAGGGCCGGCTCAAGGTTTTTTGAGGCCTAAAGCGAAAATATTTGAAAGCCTATCGTTAAAAACCTTCCTCTTTTACCCGAGATGATTTTCGATTGCAAACGACCTAACATGATTTTATATTTGAATTCGGAACAGAATATTGAAGTTTTAAAAATTTAAGGCCTATAAAAAAATGAGACCTAAAGTAAGAGCTTATTTTTTTACTATAACGGACGGGCCCTGATGGAGGTATTTTCTAAATTTTCAAAGCATTTTTGAAGACATTGGTAAAGCTAGATCTTATTATCCTGGTATATTGGTTTGATGGTTTTTACTGGTTCTAATTATTATTTTTTGGCTTCTACCGGTCCCAACTATTGAATTGACTGTCAACGGTCCTAACTTTTATCACTTTGGCAACCAATGGTCTGTTATTAAATTTTTTTTAACCCCATTAAGTTTTTTTCGAGTGCAAGACCGATGTTGTAGGTCTTTTGATCGGAAGGATAATACGAGTCGATTAATGTAAAAGTTTGTTCGAAACCACTCTTTGAACGATAAATTTTTACATCTGATTGATATAGCGTTAGATTTAAACACCCGAAAGCAACGTTTTGTTGTTCGGGGTTTCGTTTTGAGGTAACTTTTCTATCAATCGACTTGTATTATCCTTCCGATCAAAAGCCTTAAAAAATCAGTCTTGACTTCGAAAAAAACTTAATGGCGTTAAAAAAAATTGAGCGACAGACCGTTGGTTGTCAAAGTGATAAAAGCTGGGACCGTTGACAAGTAGCTAATTTAATAATTGGGACCGGTAGAAGCCAAACAATAATAGTTAAGACCAGTAAAAACCAATATACCTATTATCGCTATTATCATGTATGTACAAGAACAAACAAATTTGTTGTAATTTGTAAATTCAATGTTTTGACAAAATTATAAGTTACGAGTGTTGATAAATGGAGAAATATATGTTTGTCATTTAAAACCACTTATATTGAGCAGTACTTATTGGGGGTTCTCTACAAACAAAAACGAAGGATTATAAACTTTAAAGGGTTACTGGATTTAATCATTTTCAACTATTGGTTATTGGCCGTTGTCACTCTCAAGTATCACTTTGGCCAATATAACTCCCAACTAAACACTTTGATGTCCGTATCACCAAAAGTCAACCAATTCAAGTCACTTTTGGTTAACTTTTGATTATTTTTTGGTTAGCTTTTGGTGTTACGGACACCGTATCACCAAAAGTTAACCAATTCAAGTCACTTTTGGTTAATTTTTGGTTAATTTTTGTTAAATTTTGGTGATACAGACACCAAAGTGTTTAGTTGGGAGTTATATTGACCAAAGTGATACTTGAGGGTGACAGCGGCCAATAACCAATAGTTGAAGGTGATTAAATCCAATAACTCAACTTTAAAATAGAACCGTTATTGTAAACATATAGTTGGCTTATCATTGTGACTTTTAATGTCTTCATAATAGTATATTTTTCTTTGTTGTTGAAGAAATAAAATTGAATTAAAACTAGAGGATTAAAACTAAGACAAACACAAAATTAGGAAAATAACTTAATGCACATTTAAACACAAATAAATCAAGGATGACAAGCAACTACGTAGATCTAGAATTATGTTGGTAATTTTAACGTGCTCGGGTTACAAAAAATTGACTTGTGTTATAAACCCACTTTAGGGTCGTTAAATCTTCTCTCGGTAAGGGATGTGTGGAACTTACTGGGCGTATAGGTTAAATCTCCCCTCAGACTCATTAACCTAAAGATAAGTAGTGTAGAATCAATAACCACTTAACCAAAACACAAAGTAATAAGTAACATGAAAAACCCTACTCAATTAGCACGCATCTAGTTAATCAAAACACGTATGGAAACATGTCAAACATAATCAATCATTATCCTTTATATTGATAGACCATGGATATTGAACAGTACCAAGGGTATTTGAGGTATTTTACATTGGGTTATAATATGCATTTTCTTTCTTTGTGTTCTCATTTGAACGATTACTTTTGCAACCCTTTATCTCTCTCTATGTTTTTTCTCTGCATCTCGCCTCCTCAATCTGTTGGTGGTATGTGATGTTGGCCATGGTAGTGTTTTTCTTTGTGTTTGTCCGATGATGGTTGCCGGTCTTCGAATCTGTGCGACCTAGGAGTTGTCATGGTTTGTAGATCGATGCAACTCACCGCCTCTGTTGGTGGTATGTGATGGTAGCCATGGTAGCGTTTTTCTTCGTGTTGCCTAATGATGGTTGCCGATCTTCGGATCTGTGCGACCTAGGGTTGCGACCATTTGTAGATCGATGGATCTGTGTTGTTTTGCTTTTGCATGTAGCCATTATCGGCTTTTGGGCATGCGATGGTGATGATTAATTATTACATATGTTTCTGATGTTGTGATTTAATTGGTTTTGTGATGGTGGTGACGATTGGGTGAAAGTAGATCTGTTGGATTCCTGTTATTATGATCGTCACTGTTGTCGGGTTTCTGAAACCCTATGCGGCGGTGGTGTGATGGTGGTAAATGGTAGATATTGAAAACTGTTGTACGTGAGTTTACAATTGCTTTATGCATGATGGTACAATCGTTTATGCGTGTTGTTGGTGAATCTGTAAAACCGTTTATACCGATGATTGGGTATATTATTGATTGTTTGCAAATTGGTAACTGATATGGTGTTAGACATGGTGGTGGTTGTTAATTTTCAGGGCTTATAAACCTTTTTGGTTTGGGTTTCTGGCAATTATGCTGACGTTTATGCTGTTGGTGGTGGTATTGGTGGAGGTGTGGTGCGTGACTCTTGGTTTTCTGTTGTGTTTTTTTCCTGGTTTTGATATTGATGTTGTGTTTGGAAATGATGATAACGGTGGTATTATTTTTTTGCATCTGAATACTATAATTGGTTTGGTTACGGGCTGTGATGAGGTCATGTTTGGCTGATAGTGATGTTTTGTTGGTGTGGCAAATTTAGTGGTTTGTCGTTTTATACTTGCAACCACATTGCAGCCATGGTACATTCACAATGTAGTCATTGAATACTCTGAGCCCTTTAGAAAAACTTTATTATTTTGCTTTATTTTAATTTTTCCGGTTTATTTGTTATTTGGTTATGAGGAGTAACTTCGAGTTGCCTTTGGTGCAGTCGTTGATTCTGAGCCATTTATTTGTTTATGATGAAGTCGCTATATAAAGCGCTCGCGCAACGCGCGAGCAAGAGAATTTAACTAGTTAAATCAATAAGACAATAAGCAATATCATCAAAATCAGTGACTAATAAGTCTTTACAAGAACATTAACCGGTCAATAATCCATACTCGAAAAAAATATATTAAATTATCCAACAATGATCCTAGATCTAGATAGTTATTAAGATTTTGTTACTCAAAGTGTGAATAATAAACAAACAAAACAGTAGTTCTCATGACTACAAATTTTAAAAACAAAGTAAAAATGTGTAACCAAATGATTTCTAACCGAATAATAATCCAAACTTTGATCAGAGTTTCAATTGGTACCCAAGAGGCCAAGATCCTCAGTTCGTACTCGTTTTTCTCTGCTATGCTCTTTGCTCTCCGAATTTCGGTTGTCACCTCTTCGAACTCTTGTATGGTTGCCTTTTGTTTTAATTATTACCTCAACAACCAACTACTGCTTTCTTTTCATAATTCGCGTGGGCTTCTCTTCTATCAATTCAATTACGACTAGTTTTGAGACCATACGTTCATTGTGGCGTTTTTTTAATCATTACACGTGTTACATTTATGACATTTAAGTGATTAGGCATACATAAAAATATTATGTAAACACGTTGTGGCCTGTAAATTCATATAAGGATTCTAAATAAGATTAAGAAAAAGAAAAACTAAACCTAGGAAAAAGCATAAAACTTGCCGATATCATTAGGCCAAAGTGCCAAACCAAGTTTTTGTAACCTCACAAAATCACATATAACTACCGTAGTTAAAAAAAAAGCTAGAATATATTTAGTATTGTTCTTATCAATTTTCTTTAAAATAAATGTATGAATTACTATATTACCTTTAAGGATCTTAAAGGATCTTATTAAATGTAACTTTATATATATTTTTAATCTATGACTATTAATTGGTTTTAACGTTTATGTTTTTACTGACTAATATCCAAGCAAGATACAAAACCTGCAATCCAAAGAAGATCATTGAATCCAAAAACAACTCGAAAATAAAATCGTTTGAATCGAGCAAATAATTAAAAATACACAATCCAATACCACTTGAATCATCATCCGGAAATAATAGAAGAAGAATAGTTATATTGTATATGTGTAATTAAACTTTAGGTTTGGGTAAATATGTAATTAGTAAGTTTAGAAATGGAAAATCTGTAAAAATCCCATATTATAAAACTCATCACTTGCATTAAAAATCTTATATTTGTTAACTAGGTTTCACACCACACATGTACCAACACACGTTTTTAATGAAAATATTAAATTATATCATTAATAACTAAGATAAGAAATTTTAAATTGATTGCTAATATAAAGAATGGTTGAATTTGTGGAAACTAATTTATGAATCATAAAGTTTTATAACTGAACAAACACTTGTGGTAAAAACTAAAATTAAAAAGCACATGTCACTTCCAAAATCAAACAACAATGCATAGACCAAGTCTCAGACCATAGTCGATGTGAATAGACATAAACATCAGCTATAGATGAAGAGAAATTGATCATAGTCGATGACATCAACTATGAAGAAGGCATAGCCAATGACATCGACTTTAGGTCATCGGATATTAAACAAAGTCCAACACCCAAGTGTTGAGTCTTAGCCAATGTCAAAGCCCACTGAACACCGGCTGCTATTCAAGAAAAAGTACAAGTATAAAGTCTTGGCAGATGTCACCGGCTATAGACAAATAGTCCAAGCACATCCGATGTCAATGAATGCCAGTCGTAAACTAGTGAAGAAAAAGACTTCAACTCAGTGGTAACCGATGACATGAACTACTACTGTAGCATCTGCTATCAAGCAAATTCATCAAACAACAAGAAAAAAGATCAAGAATACTCGTCTTAGATCAAGAAAACAAAGACAATAACAAAAGACCTGAAGAACAAGACTGCCCAGACAATAGTCGATGACACCGACTATTAGGACACTTAGCATATTTGTTGTAAATAGTGCACGGTTAAAGTATATTAGTCGGTTCATGCCAGGAATGTAAACCTATGAGTAAGCCTATAAATAGAAAGATCATGCTCTCAATATTGTAACCTAAGCATTACAACTTGCCAAAAACGACGACTGATACAAAAAAGCAAAAAGCTAGTATTATCATTTGTTCTTGCAAAAACATTAACCAATCAATAATCCAATACCCGAAAAACATATATTAAATTATCCAACAATGATCCTAGATCTAGATAGTTGTTAAGATTTAGTTACACATACATTAAGTATGAATAATAAACAAATACAACTTATGACTACAAATTCTAAAAAAAAGTAAAAAAGTGTAACCAATTGATTTCAAACCGAATAATAATCCAAACTTTGATTATAGAGTTTCAACTGTTACCCAAGAGGCCAAGATCCTCAGTTCGTACTCGTTTTTCTCTGCTATTCTCTTTGCTTTGCGAATTTCAGTTGTCACCTCTTCGAACTCTTGTATGGTTGCCTTTTGTTTTGATTCTTACCTCAACAACCAACTACTCTTTTCTTTTCATAATTCACGTTGGCTTCTCTTCTATCAATTCTATTGCAACTAGTTTTGAGACCATACGCTCATTGTGGCGTTTTTTTAATCATTACGCACGTTACATTTTTGACATTCAACTGATTATACATACATAAAAATATTATGTAAACACATTGTGGCGTGTAAATTCTAAAATTCATGTAAGTATCCTAAATAAGATTAAGAAAAAGAAAAACTAAACCTAAGAAAAAGCATAGAACTTGCCGATATCATTAGGCCAAAGTGCCAAACCAAGCTTTTGTAACCTCACAAAATCACATATAACTACCGTAGTTAAAAAGTAAAAAAAAACTAGGATATATTTAGTAGTGTTTTTTTTGAAGTAGTATGTATAAATTAAAGAGATGAACCAGTTCAAACATAAAAGTTGTATAAACATTAATAATAATAATAATAATAATAATAAGTAAATTAATTTAAAAAGAATATATCTTCACATTAACAAAACCACAAATCGTACCACCCTTGTAAACCATTAACTACCCTTAATAATAACGATGTCTTAGATCGATATCCTTCAAGCTTCCGCTCATGAAGTTCATATCTGAAATAATTCAATTGACGGAGTCGTTGACCACTCTTGATGATGACCAAATCTGATAGTCGAGATCCTTCAACATCTCTTTCACCAAGTTCATAAGTGTTCATAAACTTGTTGGGGGACCGAAGGCAGTTCTCCGTGGATCCGAAACGTAGCTTACCGAATCAGTTGCGACACGTAGCTTACTCATAGGCTATTAGGACACTTAGCATATTTGTTGTAAATAGTGCACGGTTAAACTATTCTTTGTTAAAAGGGTATATTAGTCGGTTCATGCCAGGAATGTAAACCTATGAGTAAGCCTATAAATAGAAAGATCATGCTCTCATTATTGTAACCTAAGCATTACAACTTGCCAAAAACGGCGACTAATACAAAAAATCAAAAAGCTAGTATTAGCATTTGTTCTTGCAAAAACATTAACTAGTCAATAATCCAATACCCGAAAAACATATATTAAATTATCCAACAATGATCCTAGATCTAGATAGTTATTAAGATTTAGTTACAAATACATTAAGTATGAATAATAAACAAATAAAACTTATGACTACAAATTCTAAAAAAAAGTAAAAATGTGTAACCAATTGATTTCTAACCGAATAATAATCCAAACTTTGATTATAGAGTTTCAACTGTTACCCAAGAGGCCAAGATCCTCAGTTCGTACTCGTTTTTCTCTGCTATTCTCTTTGCGCTGCGAATTTCAATTGTCACCTCTTCAAACTCTTGTATGGTTGCCTTTTGTTTTGATTCTTACCTCAACAACCAACTACTCTTTTCTTTTCATAATTCACATTGGGTTCTCTTCTATCAATTCAATTGCAACTAGTTTTGAGACCATACGCTCATTGTGGCGTTTTTTTAATCATTACACGCGTTACATTTATGACATTCAAGTGATTATACATACATAAAAATATTATGTAAACACATTGTGGCATGTAAATTCTAAAATTCATCTAAGTATCCTAAATAAGATTAAGAAAAAGAAAAACTAAACCTAAGAAAAAGCATAAAACTTGCCAATATCATTTGGCCAAAGTGCCAAACCAAGTTTTTGTAACCTCACAAAATCACTTATAACTACCGTAGTTAAAAAGTAAAAAAAAAACTAGGATATATTTGGTAGTGTTTTTTTGAAGTAGTATGTATGAATTAAAGAGATGAACCAGTTCAAACATAAAAGTTGTATAAACATTAATAATAATAATAATAATAAGTGAATTAATTTAAAAAGAATATATCTTCACATTAACAAAACCACAAATCGTACCACCCTTGTAAACCATTAACCACCCTTAATAATAACGATGTCTGGATCGATATCCTTCAAGCTCCCGCTCACGAAGTTCATATCTGAAATCATTCACTTGACGAAGTCGTTGACCACTCTTAATGATGACCAAATCTAATAGTCGAGATCCTTCAACATCTCTTTCACCAAGTTCACAAGTGTTCATAAACTTGTTGGGTGACCGAAGGTAGTTCTTCGTGGATCGGACACGTAGCTTACCGAATCAGTTGCGGAACAGATGGGAATGCATGCTACATGAAAGATAGTGTCGAGTCTGATATATCAACCGTCTACTCAATATCCGTGTACGGGTCCACAATCACTACACGAAATGAACCTTGGTTTGGTGAATCGTCTTCTAAATTAGGATTACATAAAACAAAATAAAATACTTTATTTACCTTCATGTGGGCTTGAGCATGAAATCCAACATACTTGAAGACTTTTGATTTTCCAAGTAATTGTTGTGGCATGGGCTTCTAAAAATACATCATGGGACATGGGCCTCGTTAATAGACTAATATCATGAGCATTTATTCATATAATTTAATAGTTTAAGTGATAAGGATTTAAGCCTGAATTATATATGTAAATTTAAGTTTTGGATTAAAGAAGTGTATTTGTCATTGTAAAAAACAAAAATATAATGCATATAGACATGTATAAAATGATTTTATTTTAGGCTCATAATGATGTGAATAATTTGGACCTTGTTTGTAATGAATTTGATGATGTATGAGAAAGGTCCACATGTGGGGACAAAAATAACATATCTTATAATTTAGAGGCATGAAATGACAAGTTAAAAGAGTTGCAGGGGTAGTATGGTCCACATTGGTCCTATTCGTGTGACCGGCCTTGTAAGTTGCAAGTCCCCATCACTTTAAAGTTTTACATTTTAAAACTTGGATATTGTTTTTGTAATTTGACATTGACTATTTAATTTTTTAAAAACGAATATTAAAATATATACTATTAACATACTGATTTTTGGGTTTTGTAATTTTGGTCATGTTTTTTTTTTTGGGATTTGTATCTTGGCAATCAAGATTTTATTACTGCTTTTTATTGGTTTGCATATTGATCATTATTCTTTTATGAATTTACATTTTAGTCATTTTTTTTATATTTTTTACCCCTTTAATATATTAGTTTTTGTAAGTTTAGCATTTTGGTCATCAGTGTTTAACTATAATAACTTTGTTTTTAATTATAATGCAATATATTTTGGATGTATAACTAGTAAGTTGTTAGCGTGACCGATATAGTTTGTATGTATAACAAAAAACTAGCCAATGGTCAAAAATATGCATCTGACTACAAATTATCTTTTATAATGCTAAAATATAATTTTTTATATGTTGCAAAATGTTATAAGACCTCTATAATTTCTAGTTTTAAAAAATAAGTATTTATGTTTATAACTAAAAGTTTAAACTAAAAGAATTAGGTTCAAATACAAAGTCTAAATTTCCTAGAAAGTCTAAGAAGGAATTTGGATCATTAGATCTAATATTAAATGAAGATCAATGGCTCATAAACACAAGGTGGCATAATGGTAAATAGTTAGAACTTTAAATGGTAGGCCAAGGGTATATTAGTCTTGTCTCATTTTCAAATTCCACCCTCTTTTTTAAACGTTCATAACTTTTACATACGACAATATTTTTTAATAAAAATTACAACAAAAAAACGAGCGTTTTTTTATCTTCAAAACGCATATAATATTGATATATAAAAAACGAAATTTTTTTTTGAAGTTTCAGCTCATTGTGTTATATTCGTTAGGTCATTGTGTTATATTTTTCAGCTCATTGTGTTATATTAGTCAAGACATTGTGTTATATTTTTCAGATTGTGTTATATCCGTCAGGTCATTGTGTTATATTCGTCAGGTCATTGTGTTATATTTTCATCAGGTCGTTGTGTTATATTTTCATCAGGTCGTTGTGTTAAATTTTCATCAGGTCGTTGTGTTATATTTTCATCAGGTCGTTGTGTTATATTTTTCATCAGGTCGTTGTGTTATTTTTTCATCAGGTCGTTGTGTTATATTTTCATCAGGTTGTTGTGTTAAATTTTCATTAGGTCGTTGTGTTATATTATCATCAGGTCGTTGTGTTATATTTTCGTCAGATCGTTGTGTTATATTTTCGTCAGGTCGTTGTGTTATATTTTCATCAGGTCATTGTGTTATATTTTCATCAGGTACTTGTGTTATATTTTCATCAGGTTGTTGTGTTATATTTTTATCAGGTCGTTGTGTTAATTTTTCATCAGGTCGTTGTGTTATATTTTCATCAGGTCGTTGTGTTATATTTTCATCAGGTCGTTGTGTTATATTTCATCAGGTCATTGTGTTATATTTTCATCAGGTAATTGTGTTATATTTTCATCAAGTCATTGTGTTATTTCAGATCATTGTGTTATTTCATTAGGTTATTGTGTTATAACACAATGACATGAATAAATAACACAATGACTTGAAAAATAACACAATGAGCTGAAAAACGTGAATTTTTTTTTTGTTTTTTATATATGAATATTATATGCGTTTTAAAGATAAGAAAATGCTCGTTTTTATGGTGCAATTTTTTTTTAAAAATAATATCGTATGTAAAAGTTATGGATGTTTAAAAAAATGGGGTGAAACTTAAAATATAGAGACATTACCATCTTTACCCTTCCTTCTAATTTTAAGGGAGTGCCACATGTCATCATCTCATGGCTTCTTAAACTTTCTAGGAAAATTAGACTTTGTAGTATAACTCCACTCTAAACTAAAAATCAAATAAATTACATTATAAATAAAGGTTGAAAAGATAATTGAGAATAAATTAGTCACGTGAAAGAGTGAAAAAAAGTAATTTCAAAGGTTTTAATATATCAGAAAAAATACATATATGTTTCTAACCCTCTATTATTCGGCTTATACACATAAACACCCTTTGATTTTTTCCGGTTTACTAAACGTAGGTACCCCTAGAAAGTTGTATATTCTCTAGTGACAATAACTAGACAAAAAAGAGCCATGCAATATATATGTAAATGTGTATGTATAAAAGTTATAATTAATAACAGTTATTGTTTTTAAAAATTAATTATTAAAACCTACTAAAATTGCAATATAATTGTTGTGAACAAAAAATGATAAAGATGGGTAAACATTTTTTCAAATTTAGCTATAAAGAGTGTTGAATAAAGTTTCTTTTATCTTTTATTAGTCGATCTTGTTAAATTTTATAAAAAAAGTGATAGGTTTTTTTAAAAATGATCATAAACACTCTAATGAAAAAGTTCATATTACAATATGACACACTATATTGTAGCTATCAAGACATGAAATCTCAACACTCATAAAACTCATTATTTTAACACTTTCATATTCGTTTAACTATTTCTAAATCATAATAACATGTCTTTATTCTAAAAACCAAAGAAATGTTTATTTACATTTCTTTATCTTTATTATAAATAAAATATATAGTTTTCTTTAAATTAAAAAAAACTAAATATGCATAATAACAGCGTATTTTAGTCACACATATAATACAACCATGAACCAATTTCATTAATTTAATTTTGATACAAACTAATTAATAAAAAAACCAGTACAAACCATTAAAATCAAACCGTGTGGAACATGTCATTAAAAGGTAAACTTGGTTAGCTGCTTCCCAAAACCGTAGGTAATAGTCTGATCCATAATTTTTTCCCTTTTTTAACCTCATGTTAATAGTTAACATCATAAAGTTAGTATACTTAACATCTTTGCTTTAGTTTAAACACACGACCTCTCAAGACGCGATACTTCTCGTCTCCATTTGACCATTCCAGAGTTTCCATCTAACTGACGGAATCACCTATACAACACGCTAAATAAAACTTTGGGGTTTAAATGCAAGCTTGTTTATAACTAAAGGTGTAAAGTGAACAATATATCTTCTTCAATGTGAAAATATACCCCAAACGAAGAAACAACAAAAACGACGCTAATGGCGTTTAAAGTTTAAACCTCACTCCAGTTCATCTCTCTTCCGCCATTGCCAATCACCGAGCTCACACTAATAACTTCTTCCTCAAGTCTCCATTCAACTCTTCAAATCACAAATTTCACTTTCAAATAGGTCTAAATCTCGTTATCTAGCAGCAGCAGCAACAGGAAGAAGATTAGCAGTGGTTAAGAGGAAGATCTGTTCAGAAACCCTACGTTTCTACACATGATTTATGCAGAAGCAGGTAGAATTTATGAATTGTGATTTTGTACTGTTCGTAACTTCATATTGTGTAAGTTTGTTTTGTTGTATATAATAATGTATGTATATGTATGTTGTGTGTTTGTGTAATAAGTGATAACTAACTGGAAATTGCATCTAACGAGGCTACAATGTGGCGTTTGAGATTGAGTTATTGTTTTCGACTTTTCGTAGTAGTTCGTAAATTGCTTTCGAAGCTCCTAAAAAGGAGTGATACTTTGTTTTTGATGCTAGACCTAGTTATTTTTTAACTTGAAGTGGAAAGTTTATTGGATTTGATCAGGAGTTAAGTTCTATGTGCAGAAATTGTCGTTCACATTGACGCGATTAGTGTTTGTTTTGTGGTTTTAGGTTTTTGAAAAGGATTGTTAGTTGAAACTGCTAGCTGACACTTTGTGAAACCTGCATTTGAATTTGAAAAGGTATTGATTAAGTTAAATAGTTGCTAAATCCTGTATTTCACGTTTGAGATTGAGTTATTGCTTTCGTAATGCCGTAGGTAAATTACTTCCAGGGCTCCTAAAAAGGAGCTACGCTTCGTTTTTATGCTAGACCTAGTAATTTTGAAACTTGAAATGGACATTCCATTGGATTTGATCAGGAGTTAAGTTCTATTTGCAGAAATTGTCGTCCACATTGACACGACTAACGTTTGTTTTGTGGTTTTAGGTTTCTGAAAGCGGTTCTTAGTTGAAACTTCTAGCTGACACTTTTGGTGAAACCTGCATTTGAGTTTGAAAAGGTATTGATTAAGTATTGAAATTAAAGGATTGCTAATTCCTGTATTGTTAAGTTATATTTGTTTTTAGGGGAAAGTTTTGATGATGATATTAGGATTTTCTGGTGTATTTTTTGCAGTTCAGATATGGCAGATTCAAGCTCGGTTAATGTAATACTTGAATTTCTGAAGAGTAATAAGTTCGCCAAAGCTGAGGCTGCACTACGTAACGAGATCGGTAATCGAACTGATTTAAATGGGTTTATGCAAGATCTTAAGCTTGAGCATGGAAAAGGTTCTCAAATAAGTGATGAAACATCAAAAGAAGATTTTGTTGTGAAAGTAATGGAATATGGGAAAGCAAGAAATGGATCAGATAGTGAATTAAAAAATGTTTCCTTTGCTGAAGAGAAAAATAGAACCGGTGAGCGAATTGGGTCAAAGGATAAAAACTATAGGCTGCTTAATAATTCAAATGAAACCGTGCTTGATTTATATTCGAAAAATTTTAGTTCCAGCAACGGGTCCGTTAGTCTTTATCAAAATGATGCGTTTATTATATCAAATGATATGAGAGAGAGCCAAGGTTTTTCTCATTCAAAGATACATCCGTCTGAATTTGCTTATACTGCAACTGGGGTCCTAAAGCAGCAAAGTATTGACAAAGTTATTGAGCCAAAAGAATTTAATCAAATAAATCCTGTTACTGGTGCAGTTTACAAAGATGATTTTGTGGATAACCCTCAGTTGAAGAATGATGAGTTCAAATATAGCTCATCAGAATTATGGGAAGATTGTTCTGTTAAAACAGTATTTCCATTCCCTAAGGAAGATGCATCAACAAGTTATGATATTAAGATTAGGGCAGCAATCAAAGAGCAAGTAGGCGAGGCTGGTAGGGCATTATACTTGACCACAACTCAACGAGATAATGAATCAAAATCTTTTAGTGGTCAAGGGTTTCCTGTGATCTCAGAGAATCACAGGGAAGAGTTACCTAGATTGCCACCTGTTAAACTCAAATCAGATGACAAATCATCAAGCATAACTTGGGAAGAAAAGTATCAACGTGACGGGTTTGGTTCAAAGCCCATTAGTGTTGATAGTGCTTATCTTATCGGATCATTTCTTGATGTTCCTATTGGCCAAGAAATAAGTGCCGGAGGTCAGTAGTATTTAATATTTTCATTTATTTATTTCATCTTAGAATTTTAATACATGTAGTGACTAAATTATCAATATTTAACTTGCACCCAGCTTTTAGTATGTGATTAACACTCATCCTTGAATTCTTCTCTGTCTGTAACTTTTAAACAAAATCTATTTAGCTCCATAACTCGTCTTTTTCCATCTAAACTAAACAAAAAGCACATCAAATCACTAAATAACGATGTATTTATTGACGACAAGGTATTCAACTGATGAATATCACTAACCCAAGGTATTCAAATGATTTAGGTGGAAAAAGGCTTGCAGGGGGCAATTGGTTCTCTGTAAGTCAAGGAATTACCGAGGACACTTCTGACTTAGTATCTGGCTTTGCAACAATCGGTGATGGTTTAAGTGAATCTATTGATTACCCAAATGATTACTGGGACTCTGATGAATATGACGACGATGAAGATGTTGGCTATATGAGACAACCAATTGAAGATGAAACATGGTTTTTAGCTCATGAAATTGACTACCCAAGTGATAATGAAAAGAAAACCGGACCACAAGAAAAAAATCCCCCAAAAAATGATGATGATGATCTTTCGTTTGCAGAGGAGGATTCTTATTTATCCAGTGACCAATATTTTCATTCGAAAAATGTGGGTCAGGTGACTCAGTCAGGTGATATTATTGGTCAATATGATAAACGGCTCATAGATGAAACTCAGTTTAATTTGGTGCGTTCTGAACCAGGGTGGAAAGGGATAGAAAGGCTCCATTTAGATGGCCTTTGTGTAGATGAGGAACAACATAGTTCGGTTCGATCAATCGGTGTGGGGATCAACAGTGACATGGCAGATTTTGGTAGTGATAGGGAGTTGGATGGTATTTCAACACATGATTCCGAGAAGAAATATGTCGACCCGAACATGAAAGTCAAAACTAGCAAAGCCACAACTTCAGGTAAATTGACAAAAAATGTGAGTGACAGTGGATTTTCTTTTCCACCTTCTAGAGATGGCAAACTGTTGACTGGTAATGCTATTGTAAGCGAGGAAAATGGCGACTTGAATCCTCCTTGGAGACAAAAAAGTAGTATCTCGTCACCTGTTAAAAGTTCAAGAGATGAAGATGATGTAGATGGTATACGTACAGCAGATTCCAGTCCTTCTACACTGTCAAATTATGATTATGCTGAATGGGCTTGTCGGGTGGACCAGAAAGTTGGTGGTTCAAGAGAAGATGAACCAGGGGGGTCATTGGAGGATGAAGAGGCTGCTGCTGTTCAAGAGCAAGTGAACCAGATAAAAGCTCAAGAAGAGGAATATGAAACCTTTAATCTAAAAATTCTGCACAGGAAAAACAGGTACATATATGCTAATTACCTTTTCTTTTATCTATATCTTGTAAATCGTATAGGAAAGATTTTTCAGTGAAGAAAATAATAGGATTGCATTTTAGAATTGAAGAGGTTAACCGTTAAAGTAAAGCAAACGCTAATCCACTATCCACAAACATGTCTTAAGGCACAAGATTTTTTTTATCACCTAATAGATGGCATGCACCACATGATATCAAATACATATAGCACTAGAAAAGGTGATTAGATATATGCTTCAAGCAAAAATGATTGATGTCATATGGCAAGCATTTTTTTAATGTATAGTTGTCTAAATGATAACAGAGAAACACATGGTTGAAGTGTATCTTGCTATCTTAGTATCTTGGTGTTTTTGGCTTGGACAAGGTAGTGCTCCTAGGCTCTCAGTTAATGGTGTCGATGTAAAACCTCGCTTTCCAAAACTAGCAACCTTAGTTCTTTTTTCGATGTATGATTATCACAATACCAAGGTTTCATCACTAGCTTGTTAGTGCAACAAGTACTAGCAATGGAGCGATGTGAAACGACCATAACAATCACATCAGTGCTACACTACATTAGGTGTTGCTACTCCTTTAATTTAAATCCAGGATATCAATCAAACAACCAAACCCAGTAAAATTCCACACATGAACTCACCATTTGGTCAGATAAAAATTTAACAACCACATCTGAACAGTTGTCGTGTAACCTAGACAATCAAAAGAATGACATATACTATCTGTGTATGTATATCGTAAAACACATGTCCTAGTAGTATCACAACTTTTTCTTAAAATGACTCTTTTATACCCTAATTATGTTGACCCTTCTAATTCAAATTATTTTTCAGTCATTTTCAAATCAAAATAACGCATTTTTAACATCTTATGCGATGCTTACATGTATCGAGGGCCTAAACAACATGTAACCCTCCCGATCCATCTCATTGCTTCTAGGTTAAAAAACCTTAACAATCAAATTCACTATTCATTAAATGCACACCATTTGTTGCATCAAATGATCAAATCTTCAATAACATACCATTATCCGTTCCTCCTACTCACTTCTAGCCCAAAAGTACAAGAAATCTCAACCCAAAATCTCCAAATCCAGGTGTATGAAAAATATAACATGTCACCAACTTATATGTAATAAACCAAATTGTCATCATTAACCAATTTAATAATGATATATTAGAGCATTCACAATGGATGAATCAAATGTATGTGAGTGAGGTTTTTATATTTAGGGGTGGTTGTGGGTTGTTGTGAGTGAATGAGAGAGACAATTTAATGGTGGAGGAGAGAGAAACTCTATATTTGAAAAATTATTGTTCACACCTTATAATATTTTATTTTTTTCAAAGTGGTTGTGAGTGGATGAGAGATAAACTGAATGATAAATGTATAAAATATTTTTATTTAAATAGAATGAGAGAGAAAATATAGTGATTTTTAGTGTATTTTTCGAGATAGAGATAGTTCTTCTACTATGAATGCTCTTATACACGTAAATATTTTGGGTGTTGTAGTCCAAAAAATCAAACATAACTTGAAAATACGAAGTTTTTTATTGTAACTTTTGTTAGACCCAAAACCAGTTTTTATATTTGGTTTGATATCCGAATCTGAGGGTGTCAGACACTCAGGCATGACAGAACCAAAAACTGACCAATAAACAAATTCAGTGCATTCAGTGACTTGGGAAGAGTTGTTGCTAAAAATGATGTCGATCTGTAAACTCACTTATTATCTTGCCATAACTCGCGTATTCATAAGTTGATTTTCCAGCAGAAGAGGTTGAAGCTGATAAGTAGTTTTATATATTTAGCCACATGTTGAATTGAATCTTTTGTCAGGCTTGAAGTAGTAACCTGTTATATCCACTGTTATATGTTGAACTGATTAATATTGGTTTTATTAATCTACTAATAAACTTTTTTCTCAGAACTGGCTTTGAGGAGGACAAAAATTTCAATGTTGTTCTTAATTCTGTGATTGGTGGTCGCTATCAAGTTACCGAATATCTTGGGTCTGCTGCATTCAGCAAAGCTGTTCAAGCACATGACCTTCACACTGGCATGGATGTATGTGTGAAAATAATTAAGAATAACAAAGATTTTTTTGATCAGAGTCTTGACGAGATAAAGCTTCTAAAATTCATCAACAAACATGATCCTGGTGACAAATATCATCTTCTCAGACTTTATGATTACTTTTATTACCGAGTAAGTGGTTCAAATTTGGAAATTTCTAGATTTTCAGTTTATTACTATATTTAGAACGTTCAGGCAAAGATAAAGGTTCTAAATTTTTCCTTCTAGATATCACAATACCATATTTACCCATTCCATAGTAATTAAAATAAAAATCAGTTACTTATAAGAGCCATTAAAAAGTTACTTATAAGAGCCAATTTCTTTGAGAAAATGAACAAAATACTATTCACTAATAATGTTGCTTTCCAACTCATTATATGAATAGACGGTTATAACTAGCCAATTTTATTATATTCACCAAGAAATGGGTGCTTATAACATTTTAGTGTTTCAAATAGGCAAATGTGATATCACGAATTTTAGAGCATATACATGTAGTTTTGAACTTAAAAAGGGACATATATGGAATTAGTTCAAAATTTGAGTGACAATATCATGTTTACATCTTTTAATATTTTATGCTATCATGGTATTTGATCTTCTTACGTATCTGATTGTTAAGAGTTTCAAAATGTGGCTTGATAATTGATATGCTTTCATTTGAAATAACTGTTCGAAATAACTGCTTATGTTTTCTTTCATTTATTAGTTTTTTTTTTGTTTTTTTGCATTCATATGTTTTTTTATTTTGTCTTCAGAACATTATTTGATTTGGCTTTGTGTGTCAAGTTGCATATAATTTTATCATTGCTTATATTGCTTATATACTTTCAGGAGCATCTATTAATTGTTTGTGAACTTCTCAAAGCCAACTTATATGAATTTCATAAGTTTAATAGAGAATCTGGAGGGGAGGTTTATTTCACGATGCCAAGGTTGCAGGTACGTTGCACCTATTTATTAGAGATGGAAAAATGTGTGAGTTGCGCTATGGGTTGCACTAGGTGCTTTTTGTGACTTTGTGTTGGTTGAACAAGTGGGCTCTCGGGTTGACTCAAAACACTTTTTCCGATTATTCTCTACGAATAATGCGTTATATATGATTATAAAAGTGCAATTGGCGAGAAAACCCTCCTATGAACTTTACACTAACTTTGTACACAAGTTTCTAGACTTCTTTTTTTCGTGAAATAAATATATGTAACACTCTAGGCAAATCCCACATCGACATGAGAGATCTTTGGTTCATAAGGAATGTCTTGCCTCAAATACCTACACCGTGTTTTGGGCTTAATGCTAGTGGATGAGAGGAGAACTCCGTTAAGCATGCTTGGGTGGGAGAAATTTTAGGATGGGTGACTCTTGAAAGTTTTCACTAGGGCAACTAAAAGCAAATTCGTGAGCTCTAACGTGGCAAAGGGAAATTAATTTTTTGCTTAGTTTAATCCCTGGACTTTTAAAAAATGTACAAAAAGGTCTTTTTTTTGCATGAGCACACACCTAAACCTTATTAAACGTACTTTTTCATTAACTTATAAAAGTATAGAGATTTAATCGTGCATAAATAAAGGTCCGGGACTTATGTGTGAGTTCAGTGAAAGTGTTTAGTTTGTTTTACATTGCACTTAACAAAAAGTGTATTGTTACAATGTTAATGTAGTTTTTTTTTGTATAATGGGATTTAAAAGGTTGTATTCACTATAAACACCCCGAGGGCAACTTCAACTTGTTTAATGGAGGGGTGTTCGGTTTGAGGGTTTTGATGTGATAGACTGTGTGTGTGCGTACTTGTTTTAAGAGGGCGTGTTTGAAGGAATGGGATTGATACCCATAAAACTGGGCTTCCTCTTTGCCAGGAGGGGTTGGTTTTTTTTTAGAACGGCAGTTGCACCACCAGCTAACCGGTGGTTCAGGGGAGTGCAATGACCGAGCCTAGAAGCCCACGGCCTATCCCCTGTAAGAGGGATTATTTGCGGCAGAGTGTGGCAGCTCCCCTAAGAGAAGAATACTCTTCTCGGGGCCCCGACCAACCCTTCCAAAGAGCAGGAAAGTCGGAGTCTAAGACTCGTCAACTAACAGCCTTGGGGGAAAACCACAGCAGGAACCTTTAACCTTTTCTGTGTAAAACCCCTCTCCTCAAGACTAGAACCCATGACCTCTAGGAAGTCAAGTGTTTTAGCCCATCATTGGAATGCCGTTGGACCAAATGGCCAACTGCAGGAGGGGTTGGATTTAGAAGCCTTTCCCTTTCCCATTCCATCCTGTTATCAAACCCATGCCTATAGTCATTCTTAGAGTACAAACCAAACACCAACTAAAAAATTATTTGGCCTATTAGAGATGGAAAAAACACAGCCAGATCGTTGAAAACTGGAATTGTCCTTATGAGAAAGAAACTATAAAAACATTTACATTGCCTTATTAGTTATTTATGGTGCAGTCAATAACCATCCAGTGCTTAGAGGCACTTGAGTTTTTGCATGGGCTTGGGCTTATACATTGTGATCTGAAGCCTGAAAACATTTTGGTGAAAAGCTACAGTAGATGTGAAGTGAAGGTGATTGATCTTGGAAGTAGCTGTTTTGAAACAGATCATCTTTGCTCCTATGTTCAGTCTAGGTCATATCGTGCACCAGAGGTTATTTTGGGGCTTCCATACGATAAAAAGATTGATATTTGGTCCCTTGGTTGCATCTTGGCTGAACTCTGTACTGGAAATGTGAGTTATTTCTCTATCAATAACTATTGGTGTAAAAATTGGACGGGTCTGGGATGTGTGGGTTGTGTAACTAGTCAAATTGGGCAGTTTTTTTGTATGGTTCAAATGAGTTGGGTTGACTCAACATTTTTTTGTCCAAACTTATTTTTGTTATAAATAATTCGTGTGTCAAATATAATAACCAAAATTTTATAACCTTGTTTTTTCAATTTGGTGATTTAGGAGGTTTTTGATGGATTTAATCTTGATAATGTTGTAAAACAAAGGATTGAATAAGATAATAGAAGATAAGATAGAGAAGAAGATAAAATTTGGCAACTTGCAAATATCTAGTATTTTTAGTGTACTTGTGCAAGATGTGTAAGTTGGTTAGGTTTTTAGTATAAAATTAGAGTCTAAAGAGTTTTGTAAAATGTGGTGGTTTGTTATTTATGAAAAAAAAGAGTCGTGGGTTGTGTTTTTTACACACTAACATGTTAATTATCTAACAGTTTTTATGCACTTATAATTGTGCAAATGTAAATAAAAGCTATGGGTTTTTGTTGAGTTCATGCATAAGCACCTGTGTTCATTTTTACGTGATTAAATCCCAAAAGTTTATAAAAAGGCAACGAAAAGGCATGGGAGTGTAGTCTTAAGAAATGTCATTTTCATGATTAAGTTCCTAAGCATTTTATGAAGGGTGTTTTTTGTTGAGTTTCTACATGTCTAGGGACATGACCATTGCAAAAATAAGTCTATAGGATCTTTTTTTTCCTTTTGACATTTGCTTTAACAGATTCATTTGACCCCTTAGAGTTAAATCAATAAATCATAAACCAATATTGACACATTCATAAGTAGATGGGTTGATCTTGCGACCTATGCCAAAACTTATGACGTTAAAGCATTACCCAAACCGACTTATATTTTTTTAGAAATTTTGTTCTTTCTTAAGGGGTTGCTTGTAAGAAGGATAATTCATACATATTCTAAAACTAAGGCTGAAAAATGGACGGATTGGGAACAAATCAAAAGGTTCAAGTAGGCATTTCTTTAGTGCACGTTGAAACAAGTTGGGTCGGGTTGACCATGAACACTTTTTTGCCCATTTTCTAGAATGTTTCTATCAATAGTTAATATGTTCAATATAATTATTAAAACTATGTTAGTTCAGTATTTTTTTTTTGTAACATAATTAGGAGATTGTATGCATTAAAATAGAAGGGTTTGGTCGAAAACTTATAGCTTTTAATTTTTTTAAATTGTGTTTCGTGTGTCATAGGTTCTCTTCCAAAATGATTCTCCGGCTACTTTACTTGCCCGGGTGATTGGAATTATCAGTCCAATTGGTCAAGACATGCTTGCCAAAGGACGAGATACATACAAATATTTCTCCAAAAACCACATGCTTTATGAGCGTAACCAGGTACACACCTTAGCATTTTTATATTACAATTGTCTTGTTGCTATAAGTTCCAAAACTCAGTTTTCTTTGGTTGTATTTGATGTTTTATATTCTCGACAGGGGGGACGGGTTTGGGTTGACAAAATTTGGAGGTTGACTTGACACCCTTTTTACTTAATTAATTAATTTATAAATACTGATGGTGTTAAATATGATTGTAAATACAATATTGAAACATTAATAATCAAAATCCCTTGAAAGTTTTAATAAAAATGGTTTAAGAGGGTTTATGCATTAATATAGACTATGGGGACTTTTGTATTTTTTTGTTTGACCCATTTGAAATGAAAGGCAACCCAAATCAGCCTGTTGATAAGCGAAGCAGGTCATATCTTCCCTTCGTATATATTAATCACCGATTTCCTATCACTTAATTTTATTTTAGCTTATACAACCCTATAATAATCAAGTTCCATTTTCCCTTTTTCTTCAGGATACAAACAGATTAGAGTACTTAATTCCCAAAAAAACATCATTAAGGCATCGTTTACCCATGGGTGATCAAGGATTCATAGACTTCGTCTCTCATTTGCTTGAAATCAATCCGAAAAAGCGTCCTTCAGCCACCGAAGCGTTAAAACACCCGTGGTTATCATACCCCTACGAACCAATTTCATCATGATATGCCCTTCAAGATCTGGTTCTGATTTTTGGGTTGCTTAAAGTTATGTTTATATGTGTTGCATGACCACAAGTGATGTTTTGCAGGACTTTGTATCTTTAGGATTTTAATCACTTGTACATATCATCATCCATGACCATCATGCTACTAATACTATGTGTTTAGGGGTTATTTTGGTAATGGTTAGTGGATTAGCATTTTAGCCAAATTTTGGGTTGGTTTAATGCATTAAAATGGGTCATCTCGACCTTGACGGACCATCACATACCAACCAACGTTGCCACGATCCAGCCAACGCCATTTGGTTTATGACCGGTGCAATGGACTGATAAGAGTATAAGACACTTGTTTGATGGAGCTAGTTTCCAATATATTTAAATAAAAAGAAACTAAAGAGAAAAACTAATATATTAAAAAAGATATATCTCAGTAATATTATAAAACCCCTTACTTGTATTATTAAAAAAGATAGAAACACGGACATAACAATAATTGACGACCTTAATATAATCTTAAGGGTCATCTACTTAATTTATCTCATTAAATTAATATTATAAAACCCTGACTTGCATTAAAAATTTTATATTTGTTTACTGGGTTTCACACCACACATATACCGACACCCGTACGTATAATATACGTGTGTTCAATGAAAATATTAAATTATATCATTGATAATTAAGATAAGAAATTTTAAATTGATTTGCTAATATAAGAAATGATTGAATTTATGGAATTATGAATCATAAATTTTGATAACCGAACAAACACTTCTGGTAAAAACCAAAACTAAAAGAAACATGTCACTTTACAATCAAACAACAATGTAAAAAATATGAACCAATAAAAACATGTCATACGAAAACTTAACCAATCATGTGACTTTCAAAGTCAAACAACAATGCAAGGAAAAAAATGAACTAATAAAAAAAGTGATTGTCGATGTCAACGCCTATCACTGTAGCAAAGGGTAAGGAAGATAATCAAGTCTAGCCAATGACAGCTAATGTCAAGACATAGCCGATGGGCATCAAATATGATCATCAACTATGAAACAATCTAAAAGACAAAGTCTTAAACCATAGCCGATGTGAACAGACACACATCAATTACAGATGAAAAAAAATTGATCAAAGTACAAGACCATAACCAATGACATCAGCTATGAAGAAGAAAGAAAGTTTAAGTCTCACAGCATAGCTGCTGATATTGACTATTGAAGCATGAAAACATAGGTGATGACATCGACCCAATCATCAGCTATTGATCGAGCCTGACAACCCAATTGTCAAGGCATAGCCAATGACATCAACTGTAGTTCACCATCTATAACACAAAGTCCAACACCCATGTGTTGAGTCTCAGCTGATGTCAAAGCCTACTAAACACCGACTGCTATTCAAGAAAAAGAACAAGTATCAAGTCATAGCGATGTCACCGGCTATAGACAAATAGTCCAAGCACATCTAACGTCAATAAATGCTAGTCATAAACTGGTGAAGAAAGAGACTTCAACTTAGTGATAGACGATGACACCAACTATTACTGTAGTATCTGCTATCAAGCAAATTCATCAAACAACAATAAAAGATGATCAAGAATAGAAATCTTAGATCAAGAAAACAAAGACAATAACAAAAGACCTGAAGGACAAGTCTGCCCAGACAATAGCCGATGACATCAGCTATAAGGATACTTAGAATATTTGTTGTAAATAGTGCACGGTTAAATTATTCTTTGTAAAAATATATATTAGTCAGTTCATGCAGGAATGTAACCTTATTAGCAAACCTATAAATAGAAAGATCATGCTCTCATTATTGTAACCCTAAACATTAAAACTTGCCAAAAACGATGATTGATAAAAAAAAAAAACCTAGTATTCATCATTTGTTCTTTCATTTCATTTTCATATAATCATTAAATCTCAAACAACTGGTCTAATAGAAATTCCGCACCTATAGATTAGAATCATCACTCTCCGTATGCTTGATTTTGGCATCCCTAAATTAGAAAGGGGATTTCACAATTAGTATCATGCTTTATTATCCTTGGGAGATGAATGGCTCAAAGAAGAAAATGAGAGTTGCCTCTTTATGGTGTCATCATGGTATATTTGGTAGCTAGAAATGAATTCTTCTTCAATTCCTTTTGTCATCGAAGTCTTAGATCAGATCAAAGTTAATTCATTCTTGTAAATGAAATAGCAGTCAAATTGTTTAGATATAACGTGACAAAACTGATATAATAGACCCTCATTGTAAGCTCTTGTTTATTGATTGTTAATCTTCGATCCTAACATCTTGTTGGTGGTGGTAAATGTTTATTTTGTCAATCAAAATCACCATTAAATAAGATGAAATTCTATTGTTACATGATTAATATATGGAAAGAAATAAATCACTAACCCATAATTATTGTAGGAATATTTTAGTACAAGAAAATGAAGTATGACATGGCACGGGTCCTATTATTACATGTATGACCCACTAAAGCTTATTATATTCGAACTTCAATTTATACATCACTTCTTCACGTCACTCAAAAACAACTCAACACATTTTGTTTGCCGGAAACTCAACAACTCCGACGACACGATCCATGGCCACTGCCATCACCGGCGCCGTCGCTTCCGTCAAAATCCGTACTAACTCACCGGCGAAACTTTCCGGTTTTGATTTTTTATCATCTTCAAGTACTGTTACTCAACTCTCTCCGTTCAAGTCATCTCCGTCGCACTTCGCTTTATCGTTCTCTCCGTGTGGATCATCTCATTTCGTTAGCAAGTAAGTTTAGTTTTCGAAAATGAAAGGTGAATTACGTGTTTCGTTGATTGATTTTTAGAGATTTTGATTGATGTTGTGTTTAGATCATGTAGTGTGTGTGGTGTGAGTTAGGAAAAGTTATGTAGTGTGTGCGTTGTGTGATTGATTGATGAATTGTGCTTGTTGTGTTGTGGATCATCTGGTTTTGTTAGTAAGTAAGTTTAGTTTTTGAAAATGAAAGGTGAATTACGTGTTCGTTGATTGATTTTTAGAGATTTTGATTGATATTGTGTTTAGATCATGTAGTGCGTGTGATGTGAGTTAGGAAAAGTTATGTAGTGTGTGCGTTGTGTGATTGATTGATGAATTGTGCTTGTTGTGTTGTGGATGATCTCGTTTTGTTAGTAAGTAAGTTTAGTTTTTGAAAATGAAAGGTGAATTACGTGTTCGTTGATTGATTTTTAGAGATTTTGATTGATATTGTGTTTAGATCATGTAGTGCGTGTGATGTGAGTTAGGAAAAGTTATGTAGTGTGTGCGTTGTGTGATTGATTGATGAATTGTGCTTGTTGTGTTGTGGATCATCTCGTTTTGTTAGTGAGTAAGTTTAGTTTTTGAAAATGGAAGGTGAATTACGTGTTTTTGTTGATTGATTTTTAGAGATTTTGATTGATATTGTGTTTCGATGATGGATTGAATAAGGAAAAGTTATGTAGTGCGTGTAGTGTGATTGATTGATAATCAGGTACTGTTGTTGACTGATTTTGTTAGCAAGTAAGTTTAGTGTTCGAAAACGAAAGGTGAATTACATGTTTTGTTGATTGACTCTTAGAGATTTTGATTGATTTTGTGTTTTGATCATCAATTGAATTAGGAAAATTATTTAGTGTGTGACTGCGTGTAGTGAGATTGATTGATAATTACGTATGATTGTTCACTAGTCAACTAGGTTTTCTCTCCGCGTAAATCCTCTCATTTTATTAGCCAGTAAGTTTAATATCCGAAAACAAAAGGTAAATAAGATGTTTGTTGATTGTTATTAGGAGATTTTGATTGATACTGTGTTTTGATCATGTAGTGTAAATTGATTGATAATCAGGTACGGTTGTACACTAGTCAACTAGGTGTTTAGACTGTTCTGTGAATTTGGAAGGTTTCCGCAGGAGATTGGTGTAACTAGACAAAATCAAAGTGCAAGAGGTGAAAAGGTTATAAACTAAATGACTGTTATCATTTTGTTAGTGCAATGTTAGCCATTATTGATGAAAAACTTGTTCTCTCATGTTACAAAATTCTTATATGCTGGTTTTCTGCTACAGTTCTAGTTAAATGGGACAGTATTTAAGGATGATAATTCAGATGTTTTGATTTTTGAATTAGTTATGTTTTATGTTTGGTGAAAAGTATTATGTACTAATTGGACTGTTATTCAGGATTATATGTCAAGCTTCTATTGATGGTGTGGACTCGCTGGGTATTAGTTCCCTGGTCAGTTTTCGAATACTCTTTTCTACCATATTCACTTGCTACGTCTAACTTGTTATGTAAAAATCAGACCATGTTTTGCTTCTATTAAAGAATTATCAGCATGCTCTGAACCCCAGTCTTCCTGTTCTGTTAACGAAATTATTAAAGAAAAGAACATAGTTTGTTATCTGGATTCAAAAGTTACAAATTGTGGAAGTGGTATCGCTCAATAGATCTTTGGGATCATCCAATAAATCTTTTATATA
The DNA here is from genome assembly GCA_030867185.1 of Tagetes erecta. Classification (NCBI taxonomy): domain Eukaryota; kingdom Viridiplantae; phylum Streptophyta; class Magnoliopsida; order Asterales; family Asteraceae; genus Tagetes; species Tagetes erecta. Next base: position 2,559,939 of record CM061487.1, read on the forward strand.
CCAGTTTTGTTAACATATAACAAAAGTTGACGCTGAGCCCAAAAATTATTCATAAACTGCAAAATGTGATAAAAAGACGCATGCCTTGTTTAGAGTCTTTATATATGTTTGTGGAGTGAATGCCAAAGTCTGCAGTGATCTCTCATATGGTTTTGTTAAACGACTCGTGTTTTGACTTATGATAATTGAAGGTCTTCTGTCTTCTGTAAAGATTTACATTTAAGTATATCGTATTTTGTACATGCTGCATTTGTCTATTGTTGAAAGAGGAGCTGGTTTATTAATTTGTTGAGGAGTCCACACTCGTTTTTGTTCTTAAATTCAATACATACTTGCACTTTCAAAATTCAAATGGCTGATTTTTGCCCCTTAATTTATGCTAACTCATCCTTTGGGGACATTCTAATCATTCTTGAGTTGTTTGAGAAAACTGTTCTGTGCTGTTCACATTGACCACACTAAATAAAGAGAATGCCTTTTTTGGGGAAGATAGATTTTGTATTCATAAATTTTTTTCATTGATAGTTTTTGATATTATACTTTGACTACTTTACAAACCATTTCTATCTCTTGATCTTGAAATTGAAATACTGGATCATTGACATTGACATTGTATGTCATTCATTAATTTTGTCAGGATGCTGATATACCTACTCCAATTGTTTTAATCGATCAAGATTCAGACCCATCTGCAACTATTGTACAAGTCAGCTTTGGTGATCGTCTTGGTGCCCTCATTGATACAGTAATTGACAACCAACTCATTAATCATTCATTACTGTCTCAAACGTTATAATTCTTAACCACATCAAAATTACAGTTAACTGAATTCCTTACCATGATAATGCAACATGCAACCATAACAAGTAATGAAATCTAGTTATATTAATTTTCTTGGTTCCTAGCAATTAATTCTACCTGCAACGCCGAGATAATAAAGTTGCGTACTTTGAATGGTATCTTGATGTGATTACTAATGCACTTAAGTACTGGTGCAGATGAAGGCACTGAAAGATCTAGGCTTGGATGTAGCAAAAGGAACTGTCACAACTGAAGGATCAGTGACACAAACAAAGTTTTTTATTACTCGATTGTGAGCATGCTTCATTGTTATTCACGGATTTATTTGACTTCATATCATTATAGTTTAGAGTTTAGACTGTTTTATTGTCTTCAACTAACCTGTTAATATAGATGTACAGTCCTTTAGAGTTCTATTCCTTGATCTGAACTCAGGATAAGTTACTTAGAAATATTTTCTAATTGATATAAGACGGATGTCAAGAGAACTATAATGGTCGATTAAGTTGACTACTAACTGAGTTCATATATCATAATCATATTCACACTTATAAAACGTGTGAAGTAGATATTTCATTGATAATATTTCAAAATCTCAAATTATAGAAAGAGTTTGCTGCTGTAACTTTACATTTGTAAAGATTAGTAGGGTGTAATTGAGTAAATTTAGCCTTAACTTCTGTAAGAAAGAAAACATCCCACGATCCCAGAGCTGAAATTTGAGATTTTGAAATAACTTTAGCTGTATTGAAAAATAACTTTATGGTGAAAACAGGTGTGCTTTGTGGTGAAAATACAAAATGCTTGTCATCTTTATTTCCAATACTATAAAAATTCCTGCTCAATTTTGTAATTTTATAGATCATCTGGGCGGAAAGTTGAAGATCCAGATCTCCTGGAGAGAATCAGATTAACCATCATTAACAATCTCTTGAAGTATCATCCAGTATGTATATGTGACTGATGCTCTCTTTTATGAACTAGCTTACTGTTTATTTATCTACTGGTGAAGTTAGTATAAACATTTATTTTGGTTTAATTACATTGCTTACAAAATGAAAATTGCTCTCTCTTTCTTTATCAATGTTAAGGAGTCTAGCTCACGACTTGCAATGGGAGAAGCTTTTGGTATCCAGGCTCCAGTTAAAAAGGTAACTTCTAAACTTCATTAATAAACATATTATATATGAAAGTATGAAACGCCTCAATCCCCCAATAAACATTGTTTTTGCTCATATCATTTAAAAACATTATGTTTTTTGTGTCCATTCTTGATCCTCGTGAAATGTATTTTTTTGTTTTCGTATTTGATAGCTCAATTATATGTGTAACTTCAAAAAGAGCAAAAGCATTGGCAGATCAATCCAGCCAGATCCGACCTGTATGACCTGCAAAATTTACCTGTTTTGACCCATTACATGGCTGGTTCTTTTTACCACCTATAGTGAATACTGAATATCATCAATTTTATAGTAAACGGTCACGGCAAGACAACAAGACTTTACGCATGCTGCAAGTGTATGTGCATGCGTGTGCTATTATGTGTATATGTATGTTCCTGTGTTATCTCGCTAATTATATTTGGTTTTGTTTTAATGGCAGCTTGATGTTGATATTCCAACTCATATACAGGTCAAGGATGACGGGCCTAAAAGGAGGTTAGCTAGAAATCAATCAAACCATGTATATTAATCAAATTGACCTTTTTCTTAAGCATTGACTTTTTATATCTTGGTTGACTTTAGCTTGCTGTGCATAGAGACAGAAGATAGACCTGGATTGCTCTTAGAAATAATCAAGATAATGGCGGATGTCAATATTACCGTGGAATCAGCTGAAATAGATACTGAAGTATGTTTACCATTACCATCTTTATCTCCTTCACTTCACTTCCTATGGACGTGTTACTGTCACACGAGTTGGTACACGTCAGATTGACCCCCAAAAAAACTGCTTGCAATTCTAGTATTTGAAATTTATTATAAATAAATAATTAAACTATTTAGGCTTAGTGCGACTTTTGAGTTTTGACACATTCAAGTTTTAGCTATTTTGCTTATTTCACTCATTAAAGATTAAACACAACCAAAATAAATGGGTCGGAATTTCCGCCTCTACAAACATACGTCTACTTGACCTTTATCATGCATGGTGCAGGGTTTGGTTGCCAAGGATAAATTTCATGTTAGCTACAGGGGGGCAGCTTTAAACGAAACTTTGTCTCAGGTAACCAAATAGTGTCCTTATCTACCTTCAGTTTTTTTATGGATAATTAGTTTCAAATGTATTTTTATACCGAAAAAAGTTTTTTGAGCCCCTCCTCTCGTTCTCTTGATATTGAGGTAAGGCTTGGCCATATCTTACCCTCCTCGGTCCACTGGGTACATTTGGTTGTTAGTTAGTTATAAATATGTTTTAAAAGTTTATGTTATTCTAAACAGCAATTTACGTTTTTAATAAAATGATTCATAAGGTTTTATTATTTGAGAGTAATGTTGTTAGCGATTTTTTCCTCGACCTAAAGTACTCTTGACCCTCACATAATAGAATTGAAGGTAAAATCATTCGAAAAAGGAGATGATGTGTGCGAAGTAAATCTAAATGGCATACAAATCACCTTCCAGACTCGTGACCCGTTTGACTTGTTGGGGATAAAACATAATTCAAGTTGACCCATGCACTAGTAAATGGGTCAAAATTGTCACACTTGCTCTAACAATATGATATATCTCTCGTAACAGATTTAAATGTGCATGAGAAAAATGTTTGTTCGTTTGTTTGTAACGGTTTTAAACGTGCAGGTGTTGACGAATTGTCTGCGCTATTACTTTCGGAAGTCGGAAACCGGCGAAGATAGTTACTAGGGAAGCATTTCATTTCCCACTGCAGGTGTCTCACTGCAGCTTGTAACTCCTTGTGCTTGCCTTTTTACACATTTCAGAATAATAATGGATGTTTAAACTCCCAGGAGGTGCAATATGGTGATTAAATTTGACTTTTAATTCCTAACTACGGTTTGGTTAACAATCTAATCACATACTTTTATTTGTTCATGTGTACTTGTCACCACCCATGACCCATCATCTATCGTCTATGTAGCACGGGGACGCCTAAACATGTGACGTAGCCGTCTCGGGGACGGAAACGCCTAGGGGACGTTTCTGAATTTCGGGGACGTTTCCAAACTGTTTCCTAAATGTTTCATTTTATTTTTAGGGTTTCAAAACTCATTAAATAAAAAGAGCCAATTACCCATAAATATTATATACGGCTTCTATAATTTTCGAAGTTAAAGCACTATTGTATACATATACTATGGCTCACACTAGATGAACCGGAGTTTGAAAATGATTTTATTATTGATAATTAGTTATTTTTGGAAGATTTAGTACTTTTAGAGTTTAAACTTTGATAATATATCTATTTTGGAATTTATTTAATATATTTATATTTTTTTATTCATATACCTTTGCGGTACCCGTATCTTGAATTTTTGAGTTTTGCCAGGGTAGGGTGGGTGGTACCGCTCAGATTGCGGCCAATCTTCCTAACCGCGCACGTCCTCATATCGTCCTTGTATCCCGGTCCCGGTCCCGTCCCAGTGCTATTTAGTCTATCATCTTACACCGCCATCTACCACACATAATGTAGCATTCGGAGAATTTCCTCGAGAAAACCCCCCGAGGCAAGTGCGAAAATGCCTCATGGACTTCAAACCATGTGGACACCGAACGCTCGAATATGTCAAAATGGCAACCATGTGGTATTTCCCTAGCGGTTCGAACCCCCTACCTAGGAATAGGCCAACATCCAGGGCCGACTCAATAAATCTAATGGGTAATTTTTTGGGTTTAGGCCCCAAATTTTTTAAGGCCCCAAATTTTGAAAAAAGTATCAATATAAAACGGTTTTTATTGGGCTAAGACTATATGGCTAATATGTGACATTTTAACTCTATTTTTTTTCTTACTTTATATTGATTATACTTATTATACTATATTGAAAGGAAAAGTAAATGAACAGTAAAAAGAGCTTTTTGGGTATTTCACGTTTTGATATTTTGTATATAAGCTGGTTTGTGTTCTCTCTTGCTTCAATTAATTGAAAGTCACCGTCTCTTTGTATTCTCTGTCCTCTGATGGTGGTTGTGTGTATAAGACATCCGCCGTCGGTGGTTTCTTTTGGTGTATTTTAAAGTAACGGCTTCATCACCGGTGCTTTTGTGTGGAATGGCTTATGTTGCCGGTGTGATTTGACGGAGGTTGCTTTCTTTCTATGATTTTTAAGATGGAAGCGACCTCCGTTCGTTGTTGCCGATGATGGTCACCGACCTTGGATCTGTGTGGCCTAGGGTTTTCCCGATGATGGTTGCCAGTCTTTAGATCTGTGTTACCTATGGTTTGTGGTGGTGTGAGATTTGGTGTTGCATGTTGTTTTCGACAGTTGATGTTGGCAATTGGTACCATTCCTTGGATATGTGGTTTTACAGTTGATGGTTGCGATGGTTTTGTGATTGATGTCGATTGATGGATAACAAGGTTACAGATCTGTTCTTCTTATGGTTTGTGGCAATGTGTGTTTTGGTGTTGCATGTTTTTTCAGTCGTTGTTGCCGACGATTGTTGCAATTCCCTAAATCTTTGGTTTTTCGATTGATAGTTGTGATGTTTTGTGATTGTTGTCTATTGATGGTTGTAGATCCGTTCACTTTCATGATCTTGGGGTTTTCGAATGGTCTGATGGTGGTTTCGATTGTTGACAGATTTGTTTCATTTGACATTTTGGGTTTTTGAAGACGATGATGATGGGGTGTGAATGTTACTGTGGCGTGGCATTCGTTGCAGCTATGTTGTTGTCGTTCTTTGACACCCCCTGAGTCTTATGATTTTTTATTTGCTATTAAATCTGGTATTTACTTTTGATTTTTCAGTTTCATGAAAAACGGTGGCTTTTTTAGAAAAGTACAAGTTGAATACAAACAGTTGTAATTCCTTTGAAGTTGTTTCTGAATGAGTCTTTGGGTTTCTTTGATATTGGAAGTTTGGATCTTTAAGTTAATAATTTTACAAGTTTGTTGGGTGATGTTGGATCTTGAAAGTTTGAATCTTTCTTTGGATTGCGTCATTGGGGAAATATGATAACCATTGTGTGATTGATTTTAGCTGAAATTTGTTTTTACAGCATGGGTGTTTGATCTAAATGTTAAAAAAGTGTTTTTTTTTGCTTTTGATAATCGTGATATCTTGGATTTGTCTTATGGGCTTTGGATTTTTTTATGTTTAGTGTCCAAATGGGGTTACTAGATTGAGATTATTATTTATATGTGGTTGGTTGCAAATGACTAAATGGGTGAGATTTGGGACAAATGGGTTTGATTTGGTGCACCCAAATAGATTATCAAACTTAGGTGGAACCAAAATGAATTATATGTGGCGATTATGATTTAAAAAAACCCAGGGAATTATATGTGGCAATGATGATTTTTTTAAAAACTAGCATTTGAGTTGGGTGCACGCGGATGGCAAGCATGGTTTTTCTTACTCGCAACCTGTGTGACAACACATGTCTCAGTTTTAAATCTGAGCCAACAAAAGTTGGTTAATAACTAGGTTTCATTAACACTACTTCTAAACACAAGCATTAAATTGAACGTGGCTAATTGAGAATGGAAAAAGCCTCGCGCAACGCGCTAGCCGTGAATACACCTAGTTTTTTATAAACAAAAACATTACGTAAATGAGTTTTTATACAAAATTAAAGATTAAAATATCTAGATAGAATATAGATAGAATCAACTTTAACTTTTTTGGTTTTTATGATTTTTAGATTCCAAAAAAAGATTGAACGCAAACATGAAAAAACTTATGATAAAGATAAAAGCCCCAAATTTTTGTATCTGCTTGAGGCCCCAAAAAAACTTGAGACGGCCCTACTAACATCAAAGCTATATTTTCTTCTGTCTTGCTCTAGAGCGAGGTCACATGTCGGTTAGCTAGTCCGGTGGAACTCTTTTTATTTGGTATCTCTCTTGGTTCACTAAAGGAGTTTTGTCAATCAAATGGAGATCCCTAAGGGACAACCTACTCATCAAGAAATGTTAAGAGTTTAAATCCTGTAAGGTGCATATGAGATGTAAACCGTTTTAAATTGTCACTTTTGATATGTACAATGTGCTCAAATCCTATAACGTAAATTGTTATAAATCTCTTAGATTTTCAAAACGTTATACAGTAGAAAAGATTTACAAACCGAATTGTGTCGCCTTTCGAGATGCAAAACGTGTTCCTACATTCCTCGATGCGCAAAGCTTCTACAAACTGATTTGTCACCTTTGAAATGTAAAATGTGTTACCGCATTTGTAAAAATTGACGTCCATGAATCAGTTTAGAGTTTATGTACTTCACTGCTATGTTCAAATAATTGTGAAAATAGAAAATGAACTTATATGTTATTTTCATGATTTTCGTGACTAATTTGATATTTTGTCATGTAATAGCATGCATATTTTTTTCACACACAAGAATATTGAGGACCAATTCATCATTACATTAGTCCCCAAAAGAATTGGAATTTTTTTCCAATTTGTTGATATTTAAAAAAAAGTATGTCCAATAGAGAATTAAGTTATCTCATATAAAAAAAACACAAGATTTGAAGCCACCAAGATTTCAAACATCACCTCCAAACACATAGTTTCTTTCATGTTAAAACCTGTTGCTTATCATTAACATCGAGTAACCAAAATTCATGTTGTTTTGTGCTCCCAGAAAATGAAACGAATTTAACCAAAAACAGAAAATCGTCTCGTGGATGCTCCAAAAACATATGCAGGTGAAAACAAGCGTTCGTTTCCATACTCAAGACATGTACGATTGACGGAAAAAGCAAGGATAGACCAATATAGCTTTGTAATATCTCTACCTAGTCTCATTGGTTAGCAGAAAACACAACACTATTGTGTTGAGACTGAGTTTTCCAATGTTTGGTTTTCACGAATAGGGTGCAAAGGGTCAGGGGAGGGGTTTTACCAGTTCGTTTTCACAGTTTTAAACCGATGAAACAAAGCGATTGGATCTCAAACCGGCCGAGTTCCTTCTGTTCAGATTATCACATCAATATAAGTCGTTTAGGTTTACGAAAAAGCTAGAAACAACCCAACAAAACTGAAGCATGTTCACAAGACACAAAATATAATTTTCTAGCTATCGCATAATAGGATGACAGTGTGTTTACATATTAAAAAAAAGTGCACATAAAACAAATGATGTCAATAACACATTCACAGCTGACAGTTCTGATAATCAGCTTGTTCAGAAACCCGAGCTTGTTGTAATGGATCGAAAATATGTTTATGAATTGAAGATCTTCATCCCAGCCAAACTCAGTACGTAAAGCCTGCACCCCCGCCAGATAAGCATTGTCCCATGTCGGATAAGCTTGGTTTTAAAAAGCATTAGGCACTCTATGGCATTTAGATCTCGAAAACCAAGACGTGAAGCGTTGCGCTATGTACAAACGAAAGTTGCATCTCTCTCGTCTCTTTTATCCTTGTTCATCATGTAAATCGTTCATAATCTCTTCATCCTTTTTGATCGGTTTTACATACTAGCCACCCAAAAGTCGCAAGCTTCTAAATTTCCAAAGCAACATGCCTGCTTTTGATCGATATGTGGATGAAGATTTGTCACGTCACGCGCCTCAGCTTTATGTACAACCAAAAGTTGCAACCCAATATCTTTTACATACCATCCTTCTTCATCATGTAAATCGTTCATAATCTCTTCATCCTTTTGGTTGTTTTAATACTCTATAAATTTCCAGAGCAACAGGCCTACTTTTGACTGACATGCGCATGAAGCTCCGTCTCAAGATCTTGAAGCGCTTTGACTGCAGCCTCCATCGCTTCACGCCTCAGAAGTGCGCTTTTTAAAACCAAGCCGATACGCATGAGTTATCAGTCTAACGGGGTGCAGGCATGGCCATGTCCCTCATCGGGAGCGGGCTAATCCAAAACTCGCATCAGATTGCTGCTGAGACTGAAAAGAAAGATCATTCAGTAGATACAGTTAGCAAAGATCATTGATACTGAAAAGATGCAAAACAAACTTAACTTTTAAGAACTGTATGTCCTGAAATTAACAAATTAAGATTTGAATGTCTTCAAATTTTAATATATCAGTTTGTTTATAAATGTATTGCTTAAACCTTGTTTGTTAGAAAATACATGTTCCTAATATAAACAATAAATAGCGGTTACAATTGTAGTAAACAGTAATCTTCATATTTTGTAAGTAAAAGTACGAAACTGATTATCATTCAGCCCAATATAACTAAATAATAATAATAAAAATCACTTTATCAAAATACAAAACCTTATCTTTTAGCCATTAGGAGTTAGGACTTCTATTCACAATAATCAGATACTTAGTTTTATGATCTATTTTACTTTTGGTTCTCCAAAACCATTCACCAGAACATGTTTCCGATTTCAAAACAACGCGACCAAACACTGAACAAACAAAAAAGTACAAAATTATTACCTGACCCAATTGTTGGTGAACCTGTTCATGAGGATGAATAAATGTTACTCCAGAACGTTGAGAAGGGTACTGCATGTATAGCGTAGAGCCATGATTGGGATTAAATGGACCCACCATTGATTCTGGGGGTCTGTAACCAAGACCTGCAGGTGAGGATGGAGCAACCCATGGTCCAGGTAAATGCTGTGCCAGTGTATGTGGTTGGTGTTGTTCAGTAGAAATAGGTGGGGCCCTATGAGTAGACCCAAGTTGTGGAAATTCAGTGTTGTAGGTCACGACAGGTGCATACATAGGTTGTATAGGGTACGAGCCACCGTTAAACCCAAATCCTGGATCAAATCTTTGTGCATATCTGGAAAACACAACTTACTATAAGTATATATCCAAATGGAGCGGCACAATATGGGAGGGATAATCGGGTTGGGCAACATATCAAAACAGGTCAGCTTCCCCATCAGACTGGATTGGTCTCAAAATTAATTTTGTCAAAAAATTTAAGCTTTTACATAAACAAAGCATGTCAAATATAATCAGAATTTCTTTACTTCATATGACTAAAAATATAAGACTAAACAAAAAATTCACATTAGACAACTATTAACTGACTTGTTTCTTGTTATCTAACTTTTTTGGGTTTTACCTGTAATAAAACATAACTCAAACTGACACATTAAAAAAATTGGTTAAAACCGCCACCTCCAATATTTAAGCATCATTGCCAAATAAAACCAACTAGTTGCTACGATACTCATTCAATATTTACCAAACAAATCAGTTCAAAAAACTAAGCATGTGATTGAACTTAAAATCAAGCTTAGAAGGGGTGTTACTTGAAGTCACTGTCATGGAACAAACTCATCTTTCAAATAAATGAAGTTTACAATACATAAATAACACAAAAAAGCAAAATACAAAAACTTACTATCTGGACATATAAATCATGTGTAGCAAGAGTGGCAACAATGAAATGAAAATGCAATAAGCAAGAACGGCAAAAAGAGCTCAATTTATTACACAGACAGCATCAGATATTGGCACAGTATATGCGAATAAAGTCATAAACACTGGTCGAGTTATGCTGATCATAATCCCAAAGCAATCACAAAATCTAAACAAACATAGACTAATAAGAAACAAAGCCTGTAAATGAGTAAATCTATAGCTGGCTATATTTCCCATTAATAATGCATATGGCATATAAAAAACAAATGCAAGATGATAAAAAATAATCATAGAATATTATCAAATCTTTTGCCTATATAAGAGTTGATTTAGGTAACATTTTATCTCTAAATAATTAAATGGGTCAAACAGTGTGAAGCCATCTGAAATCTATTCAAATGCATAAAAAGCTCCAAAATAACTAAAAGAAATAGTGGAAAAAAAGTGATTATCGTTTGACCCAACCCCACCCCTTTAACCAAAATACCAAATCATTTCTACCGGTTACCCAATCCAACCTTTTTTACACCTCTAATAACACATACACAGCTATGTAAATGTGGGAAAAAACATACCTGTCATAGCTCCTATCATAATCAGGATCCTTCCGCTCAACTTCATGGTCCCGAAAGATTGCCACTTTACTATTATTCCTAGACCTACTAACTGGCTCCTCTAATCTAATTCTACTTGTGAGACCTGAGCCTGTAGCTGAACCCCTGCCACTATTCATATCCATTCCAGCTGAAGATGAAACTTCTTCTGCCCTTAACGCCCTCAAAGTACCATGGTGGAACGCTTCCTGCGACCTAGAATCACTCTCTTGCTTCCCACCAGAGGTAGAACTACTAGAACTGAATATTCTTGCACGTGCACGGTTATATTCTTCTTTTCTCTCCTCAACACTTTTCAAGCTGTTGCTCCTTTGTGAGTTTGAATTTGCACCACCAATTTGTGATTTCTTGTTTGGTCTCTGTTTGATTGCAACCTTGACAACATTGTTGGTAGCGTCATCAGTTGGTAACTTTACAGGAATATCAGCCAGACGTATTAAAGGAAGACGGGAATCAGAAGTCTTGTGAATGATAATTCTGGAACCAGAACCTTCCTGAAAGCTGTTGTCAAGTAAGACAGTGGATTGAAGAGAATAGTGTTGAGCCACACGATGTGCTGCTAACCGCAGATAAGAAGTAGGTAGTTGTTGAAACTCCATTTGTTGCTGTGAAGGATCTCTAATAAACTTCTCTACATCCTGCTCCATCCTTAACACTGAATAAAGCATTATAAAGAACATGTTTTTACTTATAATATGGCATTAATATTTAACATAACCCATATAATATCCATTTGCATACGCAAAGTGTCCATAACATTTAAATAGTTCTATTATACCACCATAGCATTTTAAACTTCCATAACAAGATGATGATTTTACACACCAATGATAGGATCTTATAAACCGTGTGTACAGATTCGTTATTTCAATGTACCTCAATTAGCATTATCCATGTATATACTCTCAATACGAAACTAAACAATTTTTCTCATATAGCTTAGTTCTTACTAAACAATTACCAAATACTTAATTCATTCTCTTTATACCTGCTCTTAAAAACATTAATATCATCTGTCATTCACTTTATGTATACTTACCAACTACAATCTGTCAATTTCTCATTAACACAGTGCATGTAAGCAAAAAAAACTAATCTGAGAAACAAAGGATTGAACAAAAACAACATAGAACATAAATAAAAAGACCTGAAACACGTTCCCTAGGGTTTTGTAACGCTTCACGAAGAAACTGATCAACAGAATTGACCATCTCATCAACCAAACCACCAGACAACGATCTCGCCGGAGCTGAAGAAGCCGGAGCAAACTCAGAGCTAGTAGTCAAATCCGGCGACGAATTGTTGCTTTCACGCTTAGAAGAAAGCATTAACCTGCTCACAGCGGCATCTAAGTCTGCAACTTCCCATGAATCAGGCAAAGCTCCTTCAACTACACCTCCTAGATCGTCTACTGAGCCCGCCATTGAAGCAGCGGAGGAAGACGGTGGTGAATTGATGAGTTAATCACTGGTTACTGCAACGAACGATTTGAAAACGAAATTAGGGTTTGAGTTATGAACCGGAACATGAAACTGTTAACGGATTGATGATTGTGGTGATTGAAGGTTATTTTGAATCGGAGATGAAAGATTAACAGGAAGATTTTGTTGCAGGAAACGATCGATTGAAGATGATGATGATGAAGATGATGATGATGAAGATGATGAGAGATAGGGTTTGAGTGCGTTAAAAGGTTACTTCGAGAGGTGTGTTTGTGTAATGAAAAACATATACGAAAGTTTTGTAGGCGTTTGTGACTTTCATTACACGAGTTACATAAATGATATTAACGGAACTGAACGTAAGTAAAGAAAGAGTATTATGTATAGCATGTTATGATATAATATTAGAATTATAAAGTTGTTAAAAAAGTTTGAGTTGTCCGTAAACAAGCCTCAAATGTGTTACATGTGAAACGATAAAAAAATTAAAAATTTATTAAATAGGGTTCGTTAAGGGGGGTATATTTAAATACACCAAATTACAATCGTGATTATGCGACGTCCATGGGAAAATTTTCTTATTTATGCTCAACTAGGTTTAACACCCGTGGGTTTGAAGGTGAGCTATAATAAAATCGAGTTCTTTGGAGTTAGATTGGAAACAGATCTAGGGGAGGCCACAATAAATACTATTAGTTGTCAAATCAACGGCTTTCTTTTTAATTATCTTGAGTTATTTATAGTATAAGCTCGATTAAGAACTAGGGATTTGTGATTTAAGAATTTGAGTCATGATTATCATTGTGGAAAGCCGGATCCGTATCCTTTGGAGGTCATATTACTTAAACTAATTTGTGTTAGCAAGTCTTCAAAGTTACTAACTTCCAGCGTTTAAATATCGGTTTATGTATTAAATACACGAAAAAGATATCAAAATTCAAACCTTCCGTAAATAACATCTTGAATGACCATTATCATTAAACAAACATTTATAAAATCACAATTATGTATATTCATAATTCATTATTTATGCAAATACGTAAAATAGTTTAATAAACAATAAATGAGCCAAACCTGATCTAAATTTATCACAAGTCTAGCTTGAGCTTAACATGGGTCATTTTGAAAGCTTACTCGAGATCAAGTGATCAACACGCTTAGTCAATGATGATCAAATTTAAAACTACTTGTTTAGTCTAAACTGTCATCGTCGTTAAAAGAAAATCTACCTAATAAATCAAGGTTTTAGGGGGCCATTTTTAGGGGGCCATTTTTAGGGGGATATTTTTTGTATATAATAGGAAACTTTGGAGGGAAGTTAAGTATTTTAACCATGCATGAGTTGATGAGCTAACTTAAATATTAATATTTATAAATCCATAAACATAATAGTTATAGTTTTCTTTAAAAATATTATAATTAACCCGTGTGTAACACACGGGTATTAGACCTAGTATATGTATATATATAGGTAGGAAAGTATGGAGTTAAAAGAGTTTGATTATATCAAACCCATATATACAACAACCACTATGATTATTTTATAAATAAATAAAAAAAAAAAAAAAAAAACTATCACACTCAATCCATATACAGGCTTGGATCATGCCATTACATAATTTCAAACCAATAATTAAAATAGTTCTCTGAGTCATTTCTACAAACACCTTACCTGCAATATATATACATATAATCAACATCCACAAATTGAATTGAATTGAATTGATAGAACAATGGCAAGGTGGTGGGAGAGTGGTAGAGAGCTAAAACCATTGGCACATTTGTTGTTTCCACTTTGTTTTCACTGGGTTGCAGAAGAAATGACTGTTTCTGTGCTTGTTGATGTCACCACTGAAGCGCTATGTCCCGGCGAAAACACATGTTCACAAGCTATTTATCTCAATGGCCTTCAACAAACTGTACGTATGTCTTTTCTTTCTTATGATTGTTGTATACTTATGCTTAGTGGTGGACTCAGGATTTTTTTCTCAGGATTTTTTTTATGGGTCGTTTGACATTCGTATATAATATTTTTTTCGGTCCGCTACGGCTGGTTTTTTGCTGAAAACGCTTGTGTTTGCATATCTAGCGTCATAGTGTACTGAAGCAATGTTAAGGAGGACGATTGTAAAGTTAATATAAATTCGATTTAAAGATAATCTTTACCTTAAAAATAAGAATTTATATATGTTTTGAAGCTGAAAATGATCATGTTTGATCTCAAAAGCCATCGTCAGTCCTTTTTGTGAAGAAATTAATATATTGTATGTTATGAGAGCAGTCTTTTATCCTATAGGATAGAGGTAAGATATGTTTTTATCTCGCCCCTCTTGGACTTGGGTTGGGACAATTGGGTCACCTGTTTAGACACGATAAGACACGTCAAGTAAAAAAGTACACTATGTATTTTTATAATTTATTAAAATAATTAAAACTAGGAGCCTAAAGTTTATAACTTGTCATTCTTTTTGCATAAAACATGTAACTGTCACACTCAAACCATCAAAACCATGTGTTAAAACGAGTCATATTCATGTTTGATATTTGTGTTAGTCGAGTCGTCTTTAACCTGTTAAACACGATAAGACATGATATGCCAGCCTATCCCGGACCCTGGTATCGAGTAGGATTTTTGGTTTCTAATGGGTTGATTGACTAATATTGTACCTTATTGTCATGGTCATGTTTTCGTATCATTTTGACTCCATTTTTTGTATTTGCATATTAGATTGTAGGGATATTTAAGATGGTCATGCTTCCGGTTCTAGGCCAACTTTCAGACGAGTATGGACGTAAACCGCTTCTTCTTGTAACGCTTTCTACAACTATTGTTCCCTTCAGTAAGTATTTTGTTCTATAATCAGTTTACTTTGGGTCATCATAAATTATTTTACTTAACATTTTTAGTACTCACGCATGTCGTCTCGCTTTCTTTTCTTTTTTTTATCTTTCAGCGCTACTGGCCATCAGCGAGTCAAAAACATTTGTGTATGCTTATTATGTTCTTCGCACAATTTCGTACATTATTAGTCAAGGAAGTATTTTCTGCATTGCTGTTGCTTATGTGGTAAGACGTCGTCATTTAATTCTACTTCCTCTTTTACGCGTTAAATACATTTTGATGTAGTAATTAGTACATAACACTATTTCTAGAGAAACTTTGACCCATTTGATTTGGGTTGTGTTTTATCTAAAATGGACTTGAGATTAAAAAAACAACTTAGAAGGGGAACAGATTGAACCTGTATCGCGATAGCCTTTTTTTACTGCATACAACCTCCTAAATCGTTTTTATTAAGAGATCTTGATCATTATTATAATATTGCTCCTTTTGTACTCATAGTTAACAAATGATAGGCTTGTAGCTTGTGCCTACCAAACTCGTCCCTACCCGTTTGGACCCATACTAGAAAATGGGTCGTTTCAACCACACGCCATCCGACTATATTGTCACCTCTAGTTGTTTGCATGCTTGGATGACATCGTTATAAGATCATTATAAGGTTTATCATTATTATTACTACTACTATTATTTACTTTTTGCAGGCGGATATTGTTGATAACAGAAAGCGGGCGGCTGTTTTTAGTTGGATAACCGGCCTATTTTCCGCTTCACATGTCTTGGGTAATCTCCTAGCACGTTTTCTTCCCGAAAAGTACATTTTTGAGGTACAATGATTCTAATACTATACCATAATACACCATTTTAGTTTCTTTACAGTTTTCGTAATTAAGTTACTTTTAATTTAGGTTTCAATAGCTCTCTTGATCTTCTGTCCAGCTTATATGGCAATTTTTCTTGTCGAAACGGTTGAACCAACTCCAAAGCTAGATCAACACTCATCTCTTTTAAGTAAATCACTCATGGTTGTTCAACAGCGTTACAAAACGATGAAATATGCTATAACTATTGTGTTAAACACGTATGTGGATTTCAAGATTCGTCATTGCGCTAATTACTCTTTTCCTCTTCTTAAAGTTAATTCTAACATGAGTGTTTTTTTTGTTTTAGTCAAACGCTAAGAAGTATTTCTGTTGTTTCTTTCTTCTATGAATTGGGCATGTCGGGCATCAGTACTGTCTTATTGGTACGTTTCATGTTTAACTGTGTGTTCGTTAATCATGTGGTCATGCGTTTAAGTGCATAATACATTTGTTCATAGAAACATAGATACAAGGATGTCTTTTAGGATTAAACTTGTGACATAAGGATTGTTTTCTGTTGATTAATCAACACATGTCTCATTCCCGGTTTTATTTTTAAATTTTGGTAGTATTACCTGAAAGCAGCGTTTGGTTTCGACAAAAATCAACTTTCTGAAATCCTAAGCATGGTTGGTGTAGGTTCAATTGTTTCTCAGGTTTGTTCTTTTATCTTTAATATAGCACTAAACTCATATTTTTCAAGTTTTTTCCTTGGATTTTAATCCTTAAACATTTGTTTCATATGCAACCAAAGTTTCTTATAGAGTAACATTTACCATTAGTTCTTCGTTTGTTTCTAGCTGGTCGTGCTTCCTCTTGCGAATCCATTAGTTGGCGAGAAAATAATATTGTGTGCAGGATTATTAGCATCAATTGCTTATGTAAGTTCATTAGTTGAGAGAACATTACAATTTAGTAAATATAATCTCATAAATTTCTTGTTATTTGCAGGCACTGCTTTATGGCTTTGCATGGGCTTCTTGGGTAATTATTTGAGATTAAAGGTTGCAATTTTGACCCGTTTACTAAAAGGGTAACGGGTCAAATATTTAAACGGGTTGAAAGTCACCCAAACTCTATTTTCAGTTTCATACATACATGATACAACTTCTCAAATCATTCTCACTCGAAGTTTTAGGTTATCAGACGTAGTTATAAGGATATCTACAAAAAAAAAAAAAAAAAAACCATTGTCAGTTCTAAAGACACGAAAGAACGATTAGAAAAGTCAAATATTTGACTCTTTTGCTACAGACATAATATTGACTATTAAGTAACAATATGTAACAAGTTCATGTATTTTACAGGTACCTTATCTTAGTGCATCATTTGGGGTCATTTTTATCCTAGTTAAACCGGCTGTAAGCTTTCTTAACCAAAATTACTTTTTTTCGTGTGCTATTCATTAAATATATAATTTACACTCTATCTTTTAAACAGACTTACGCGGTTATATCAAAAGGATCAAGATCAACCGATCAGGTTTGTGAATTTTTTTTCTTTTTTATCCTGTACTAACTAACCTTGTACGTTTTTCATAATTTTTTAACCTTTTTTTTGGGTCCCACGCTTCATATTTTCTTACATAACAGGACCCACGAAACGGTGAAAAACAATTACGTTTATAAACCTTATATATGTGTAAGTTTTAAATCTCAGGGAAAAGCACAGACTTTTATTGCTGGTGTGCAATCAATTGCAAGCTTGTTATCACCATTAGCAATGACTCCTTTGACTAGTGAGTTTTTATCGCCATCTTGATTTCGTATTCGTGGATAATTTTAACCTGTTAGACATATAAATTTGTTTATATGAGTTCAGTCAAATAGTTCAAATTTATAAAAAAAAAAAAGAAACGAGTCAAACGGGTCGAGCCAATATATTCAGAAAACTACATTATCATTTATATCATTGTAGTAATGTTTTTCTGTAATCAAGTTTGGCACACAAAACTTATTGCTAATCATATGCCACCTACTAAATACACAAATTTTGATTATTACTATAATAATGTTTTTAACCATATTTAGCACACAAATTTTTTTATAAAAGAAGTTTAAAATTTTTGGGCAAACATTTTTGACCCGTTAACAAACTTGCTTACTTAATACTTATAATTCGCGATGTTGGTTGTAGCATGGTTCTTGTCCACCAATGCACCTTTTGACTGCAAAGGCTTTAGTATCATTTGTGCCTCTTTATGCATGGTACGCCTACTGAACCACCATCACCACCGTCACAAACTATCTTTTTATCTAACGGCATCCATTCAACTACTTTCAGGTGATTGCGTTATGCTTTGCATGCTCGTTGAAACTGGAATCACCACCAGATGACGGAGATAGTTTGGAAGCACCTCTAGTATCTTAACCGTGCAAGAGATGATAATAATAAGATATTTAAGCGATTTTAAATATATTGCTTGATGAAAATTTATGGTTTTTTGACCTTTTATTGTATGTTTATATACAATCTACTTCTCACATATTCTTTCTTGATTGGATAGGTATTGTGATGGATTTTGGCAAGTACAAAACTATATCAATAATCATAATGTCACATATGTTTAATGTGACATATGTGTGCAGAATGAATGAGTATATACTTAACTGGGAAATATGATTATTTTTCGAGTAAACTACTATTTTGGTCCATCGAGTTTGGTTAAAATCACGTTTTTAGTTAAATAGTTTGTTTTCAACTCTTTTAGTCCATTAGTTTCACACAAACTTGTTGTTTTAGTCCACACCACTAACGACCATCAATTTTTCCCGTTAAGTTTGTGTGAAAGGACCCAAAATAGTAATTTTGACCAAACCACAAGGACATTTATTTTGGTTGGGGGTAACTAGTAAACACCTCAAGTTTGTGTGAAAGGACCAAAATAGTAATTTTGTTTGGTTTTGTTTACGTTTTAAGATTTTAAATTTGATTTGATTTAAACCAAACCGAATTAAGTGATACACAACTTTTAATTCATATTTTATAGTCGACTAATTTATTTATACGTATACTAGGTTTTTTCCCGTGTAATACACGGGTTGAATGATAAAAATGATATTTTTATTAATATAGAAGATTTGTTATTAGAAAAGCTAAATCAAATAAATATAAATAATTATTTAAATTTGATATAACTTAATTATTCTATTAAAGATGTATTATTACTATTAAAATAAGTAATATTATTAAAATTACGATTATATCAAATGAATATATTTGATATCCAAAATAAATAAATTTAGTATTTTCATAACGATTATTCAAATTAAAAAATTATCCAAATCCTACTAAAAAGTAGTTATAAGATATAGACAGAGATTAATTATACAAGTTTTTTTCATTTGTTTTCAAAAAATAATAAAATATATCAATAAAATATATGTTAAATATCGGGTTAAATTTAAACCCAGAAACCCAGTTGAAGATCCGCATAAAATAATATATAGGATGAATGTGAGTTTGACACATAGGAAAAATCCTAGGTGGACATGCTATAATCATGCCATGTGTATTTGTTACTCAATTATTAGAATAGATAGATTAATAACCAATGTCTATATATAAATTATAAATCATTAATTATATCTCGGATATATTTTTATGATGTTGATTATCGTAGATTAACGACACACCACACAACCATCTTCACCATGAACTTCATTCAACTCCTCCGATCATTCACCAACACAACCTTAGCTCCCAAAGGCAGAGCAGTTCACGCAATGCTTATAACATCTGGGATCACCCCAGATGTTTACATCCACAATCATTTACTCACAATGTACTTAAAAACCAATCGTCTTCAAGACGCACGCCAAGTGTTTGATAAAATGCCTCAACGAAACCTTATTTCCTGGACAACTTTAATTTCGTCTTATTCTCAGATGGGTATGACAAATGAGGCTTTGCAGTGTTTTAGAATGATGGTAGATAATGGTTTTGTCCCGAATTGTTACACTTATGTTAGCGCGTTATCTTGTTGCGCTAGCTTACGGGTTTTAAGAACCGGTAAGGAGATTCATGGAAGGATATTGAAGTTTGAGGAGAAGTTGAATAGTTTTATGGAGAATTCTTTGGTTAACTTTTATGGGAAATGTGGGATGTTGAAGAGTGCATTGTCGGTTTTTGATTCGATTTTGGACCCGAATGAGGTTTCTTGGACTTCACTTGTGTCGTGTGCGTGTCAATGCGGAGAGAATCTTGAGGGGTTGAAGATTTTTGTTAGATCCCATGAAGCGGGAGTGAAAGTTAACGAATTCGCGTGTGCGAGTGTTTTGGGTGCGTGTGCTGCTTTAGAGAATATAGAACTTGGTATGCAAGCGCATTCGTATGCTGTGAAAAGTGGGACACGAATGGACCAGTTTGTTGTAACCGGTTTGGTTAACCTCTATGCCAAATGTGGTTGCTTGGACTCGGCTCAATGGGCTTTTAGTGAGGTAAAGAACCCTCATTTAACCGCCTGGACCGCACTGATCGGGGGTTATGTTCAACAAGGGAAGAGTAAAGAAGCAGTTCATCTTTTTGTTCGATTACATGCTTCGGGTGATAATAAACCGAATGAAAGAACATTTGCTACTCTTTTTGGAGCGTTTATCGATTCAAATGAAATTGGGAAACAACTCCACTCGTTAATCGTAAAATTCGGGTACATATCGTTTACAGTGATTGGTAATTCAGTTATGGATTTTTACTTCAAATGTAACCATATTACAGAAGCTTTAAATGCTTTCAACGAAATGAACGAGCACGATGTAGTTACTTGGAACACGCTGATTTCGGGGCATATGAACGTCGGTCTTTACGAAAAAGCAGTTGAATTTCTTCGTGAAATGTTATCGAAAGGATTTGAACTGAATCTTTACTCTTGTTCAAGCATTTTAAATATCTGTGGTGATCTACCCGCTATCGAATGGGGTAAACAAACACATTGTTGCATCATCAAACTACAATTTGATGAAAATGTTGTGGTTGGTAGTGCCTTAATAGACATGTATGCAAAATGTGGACGGTTATCAAACGCCCGAGTAGTATTTGACAACTTTAGTTTCAAGAACATCGTTTCTTGGAACACAATGCTCGTGGGATACGCGCACCACGGTCATGGTGAACAAGCTTTAAAGATTTACAATACGATGCTAGATCATGGAGTAAAACCTAACGACATTACATTCATTGGTGTTTTATCTGCGTGTGGTCATTCGGGTCTTTTACAAGACGGGTTGTATCACTTCAGTTCTATGATGAAAGATTATGGTATAACTCCAAGAACAGATCATTTAGCGTGTATGGTTAACTTATTTTCGCGTAAAGGATTGACAAAGTTAGCTTACGAATTTATACATAATTTTCCTGCAAAACCGGACAAGGTGGTGTGGAGGTGTCTTTTATCAGGATGTAAAAAGAATAAAGATTTTGATATGGGGAAATATGCAGCTGAGAAAATACTTAGTATTGATCCAGATGATGTTTCCGCACATATTATGCTGTCTAATATATACGCAGAGTCAAAGAATTGGAATGACATAGCGAAAATTAGGAAGCTTATGAAGGAAAAAGTGTTAAAAAAGGACACTGGTTATAGCTGGATTGAGTTGATGAATAGAACATATCTGTTTTCTTCGGGTCACGATGCAGGCTTTGAAGGGAACCAGGCCTTTGACCTTTTGACCGGGTTGACGGAGCAGTTGTTTGATGAAGGATACGTGCCAGATGGTGTGATATAAAGTTTTTAGTTAGCAAAATGGGCACCCGACGGTGGATACAGATATTACCTGAAAGCAGCATTCGGTTTCGACAAAAATCAACTTTCAGTCATCCTAAGCATGGTTGGCGTAGGTTCAATTGTTTCTCGGGTTTGTTCTTCTATCTTAATATAACATTAAACTCATGTTTTTCAAGTTTTTTCATTGGATTTTAATCATTAAACATTTGTTCCATCATGCAACCAAAATTTCTTATAAAGTAACATTTACCATCACTTCTTCATTTGTTTCTAGCTGCTCGTGCTTGCTCTTGCGAATCATTAGTCGGCGAGAAAATAATACTGTGTGCAGGATTATTAGAATCAATTGCTAATGTAAGTTCATTTCACTTTAATTAAAACACAAGTTTGACAGAACATTCCAATTTAGTAAATATAATCTCATAAATTTGTTGTTATTTGCAGGCAATGCTTTATGGCTTTGTATGGGCTTCTTGGGTAATTATTTTTACAATTCATTTCATCTTGTGTAAATGCAACTAAAGTTTTTTAAGGTTTGGTTTTGTCAAAATTAGAGGTCGCAATTTTGACCCGTTTACTAAAAGGGGAACGGGTCAAATATTTGAAACAGATTAACTCTATTTTTAGTTTCATACATATATGATACAACCTCCCAGATCATTCTCACTCGAATTTTTAGTTTATCACGATACTAACCGTAGCTATAAGGATTTCTAAAAAAAACCATTGTCAATTCTAAAGACAATAAAGAACACTTAAAAGTCAAATATTTGACTCTTGCTAGAGATATAGTATTGACTATTAAGGAACAATATGTAACTAGTTCATCCATTTTACAGGCACCTTATCTTAGTGCATCATCTGGGGTCATTTTTATCCTAGTTAAACCAGCTGTAAGTTTTCTTAATCAAAACTAATTTTCTTGAGTGCTATTCATTAAATATATAATTGACACTTGATATTTTAAATAGACTTATGCGGTTATATCAAAAGGATCAAGATCAACCAATCAGGTTTGTGAATATTTTTTTCTTTTTATCCTGTACTAAGCTGGTACATTTTCTGAAACTTTTAGCTCTGTTTTGTGGGTCTCATACTCCCATACTTTTTTACATAATAGGACTCACAAAACGGTGAAAAAAATAAGTACATCTATATTTATAAACATTATATGTCTGTTGAGATATAAATTTGTTAATATGAGTTCAATCAAATAGTTTAAATTTAAAAAAAAGGAAGAAACGAGTCAAACGGGTCGAGTCACCATTGTTAATACACGCAACCTACTAAATTTTATATATTTAGAAAGTTACATTATGATTGTAGTTATGTGTTTTTTTCTGTAATCAAGTCTGGCTCACAAAACGTATTGCTAATCATATGCCACCTACTAAATCTTTTATATACAGAAAATTTGCTTATTACTATAATAACGTTTTTATACATATTTAGCACAAAATCTTTTAGTAAAAGAAGTTATAAAATTTTTGGCAAACAAGTGGTGCAGTCATACTAAAATCACTTGTTTTGACCCGTTAACAAATCTACTTACTCATAGTTCGAGTTTGAATTTCCAATATATCGCACCATGTAAATTTATGATTCGTTAACCTTCATTGGAGATGGATTTTAGCAAGTACAAAACTATATCAATAATCATAATGTCACATATGTTTGCAGAAAAAATATATACTTAAGTGGGAATTATGATTTTTTCAGTTATTAAAAATACAATCATAAACAATATGAACATTGCTCAGTTTTTAGTTTTCAGTCAGTCATCAGCCTTTTTCATTGTCCAAATCTCTTGTAAATCTGTTATGCACTTCAAGATCTGATGGTGGCGGCGTGCGACTATTGGGTGAAAACATTGGTTTCATTATGATGATGATAATACAAGGGTTTTAACCTATGACCATGGTATTTCACTATTTTGTGTGTTTTACATATATTAGTTGTAACGATGGCTTAATTGTGTTGTTGGGTTTCGACATGTGAGGTGCGACGGTAGAAACAGATGTAGGTTAAAAGTGTAAATATCTAAAGTAAGTTTAAATATGTCAAAGATATGTGTTAGGCTTAAACATGAAACATGAAAAATTGTCAAATTGAAGGGGCATTTTAGTATTTGCAAAGTTGGTGCCCATCGAGCTTGTAAATTAGTAGTTTACGGAATAATACACAAATCATTCTTAATTTCAGTTATAACCATTTATTTGGAGGTACGAAGATGTATACTCTAGAGCTAAACTTCATTGTAATGCAAATCAAATTTTTCGTGCGTATGCTAGTCATATAAAATTTTGAGTTGCATAGATTGAGCTTTAAGTTTGAGCATGGGTTGAGTTTGATTTTTAGGGCTGTGCTACCTGGATAAAGATCTAAGTTACAGAGACTAAGGTTAAGATGTGTTTATAGGTGATGTTACTGTCAACATAGTGTGTCTAACTTGTATGAAAATATTTTTATGACTATTTAGTTATTTTTTTAGAAACACCTTTAAAAAGTTTTTCTTAATTCAAAATGTATTAATGGACACCAATTATATACTTATTAATGTACATACGTGAATTCACATAACAAAGTATAAAATTTTAAAGTATAAAAGTATTACGAATATGATTGATAACAAGATATACACAAAACAGAATTAATTAAGTAAACACCTAGTAGATAACTTTTAATTTCTAAAGAGTTGAAACTAGATCTAAGAAATAAGCATGTCTACTTTTTTGTTTATAAAACATATTTTACTTTTATTTTTTTTAATTTATTAACTCACCGTTTTTTTACGTAAATGGCTTTTAGTATTTGTACGTAGGGGTGTTAATCGGGTCAACCCGATCGGGTTTCGGGTTAATCGGGTCGGGTTAGTCGGGTTTTTTAAAAGTAAAATCTAACCCGCAACCCGACCCTATTAAGGTTCGGGTTTTTCGGGTTCGGGTTAATCGGGTTTCGGGTTAGTCGGGTCGGGTTAATTGGGTTGCTTGGTAACTAGAATACTTTCAAACCTAATTAAAGATCTCAGGTTCGAATTCACATCAAAATGTCATTGTACTATCAATTTAGAGTACAATAATTTGGAAAATGTTTAATCATCTCCTTTTTTTGTTTTTATTGTTAATTTACAACTGTATAGTAATTTTAATTATTACAAAACGCGAGCAACTAAACTTATAAAGCGTCAGTCTTTATATTTATGTGAATAAGTTATCATTATGTCTCATTTTTCACGTTCAATTTACTTTAAATGATTAAATATTAAGTTTGTGAAAATTAGTGAGAATAAAGGACCGAGAACTAGAGGTTGTTTGTGAACGATCCAAACATATGCAAATATATGTAAATTGAATTGATAGGCATGGAACACTAATCGGGTTATTCGGGTTAACCCGAACCCGATATTTTTTTCCAAAACAAACCCGCAACCCGACCCTAGCTACGAATAACCCGATTAATATTTTTGACCCTATTTAACCCGACCCTAATTAGCTTATTCGGGTTTGGGTCGGGTCGGGTTAATAGGGTTCGGGTATTTTGAACACCCCTATTTGTACGCATTACGGTCTGAAGACTGTTTTATACATCACGTAAATGCTTTTTACCATTAATCATGTATGAACATTTTCCTTCCTGTATATACTTTA
Source organism: Tagetes erecta (assembly GCA_030867185.1). Classification (NCBI taxonomy): domain Eukaryota; kingdom Viridiplantae; phylum Streptophyta; class Magnoliopsida; order Asterales; family Asteraceae; genus Tagetes; species Tagetes erecta. The sequence continues at coordinate 2,585,355 of CM061487.1, forward strand.
CTTTCATATATTTTTACCGTTTTCTAAAATCAACTATTAGACCAAACATAGTGGGCATTATAAGTCCTTATAGCACCTCTGGAATGAAACATGGGGAGCTATGCGCTATGTACACAACGCCTTTTTGTCTTGGTTTTGGTGTTAAATTTGAGGTGAAGAGTGTTATGGGGAAACTACTACGCATTGTCTTAATTTTATATAGAGTTAATTACACAGATGGCCCCTGTGGTTTGATGTTATTTCATGTATGGCCCTTAACTTTTGGAAATTACAAGGATGGCCCTTACTATTTGGCGTTTTGTTGCACGGTTGGCCCTTGAAGTGGATGGGCGTTAAATTTCTCCGTTAAATAATATGAAATGACTATTATACCCTTGATTTAAAAAAATAGAAAATACAAAACATAAAAATAAGTCCCTCTTTGACCACATATTACTCCCCACCCTTCATATCTCCATACCACCACCACCACCACCACCCAACATCACCATTGTTGCCAACACCTCCAAATCAACATCCCAAAACCACTGTGGATCATCACATCCCCTAATTATTATATAAGACAAACCAAAACTTAATATTGACTTAGCTTTGCTCAAGCAATTTGTTTCGCGAGGCTCTTTTCCATTTCTCAGCCTTCTTTGATATGCTTGAAACAAATGTGGCTCGTGACCGACCTGAAAGGATGCTGCTTGAAACAGATGTGTTTGGAAGAGAAGTTTTGAATGTGATAGCATGTGAGTGATGCGAAAGGACTGAAAGGCCCGAGACGTATAAGCAATGGCATGTTCGTAATTTGAGGACCGGGTTAGTTCCAGTTCCATTCTCGCCGTTTATTTTCAAACGGGCTGCAGAGAAAGTGAGCTTGTATCACAAAGATTTCTTGATAGATGAAGACAATCATTGGCTTTTGCAGGGATGGAAAGGAAGAATTATTTATGCCATTTCACCAAACAAATTGCTTGAGCAAAACTAAGTCAATGATTAAGTTTTGGTTTGTCTTATATAGTAATTAGGGGATGTGATGATCCACAGTGGTTTTGGGATGTTGATTTGGAGGTGTTGGCAACAATGGTGATGTTGGGTGGTGGTGGTGGTATGGAGATATGAAGGGTGGGGAGAACTATGTGGTCAAAGAGGGACTTATTTTTATGTTTTGTATTTTCTATTTTTTGTAAATCAAGGGTATAATAGTCCTTTCATATCATTTAACGTAGAAATTTAACGTCCATCCACTTCAAGGGCCAACCGTGCAACAAAATGTGAAATAGTAAGGGCCATCCTTGTAATTTCCAAAAGTTAAGGGCCATACATGAAATAAAATCAAACCACAGGGGCCATCCGTGTAATTAACTCTTTTATATACTTCAAAACCTCTCCGATAACCCTAAAATAAAGTAGATATATAATTAATTTCTAATGTATCATTGTTACAAGGGTTTATATTTTTTTTAAAACAACAATTAATTATATGTTAGAAGTTAATACAACGCTTTGAACTATAAGTTATGACTTTTAAAAAAGACTAAAAGATTATTGGCTACTTGTATAATTTTTTTTTATAACAGGTAAATATACCAAAATAAGCTATTTTTATGACATCTCTAAATGTTACGGAGTATTATTTATTATTCTTTTAACACATTAAAGTCGATTTTGTAGGTTTAAAATGGAAATTTTGGATTGGGTTATGTGGCATTGTTTGGTACCAGTTAAGGAAACTATGAGTTGTGATAGCTTTCAAATGGAAATGACATTTATGCCCTTGTTGAACCTTGTTCTTTACGCTTCCGTTTGAATAGACTAATGGACTTTTACAAAGTTTCAATATAAGCCCCTCAAAGTTGTGGTGACATCCATCACTAGTTTTTGTTTAACATACACTTAGAGGATTTTATATGTGAGAAAATCATTCATAAATACATTTAAGTTTTGATTATATTATATGTTAGCACTAGCTTGAAATAAAACTTCTCTTTCTAATTAGAAATGGGATGAACTTTATGTATTTACTTTATTAGTGTATTTTATGTATAAAAATCTCAAAACACATCTTATAAATAGATATTTTGGTTTTAAACGATTTTAATTTTTACCTTTTAGTTTTTACTGGTTTTAACTATGGAATTGGTAGCTAACGGTCCTAAATTTTATCACTTTGGCAACCAAAAGTCTATAATTATCTTTTTAACACCGTTAAGTTTTTTTTTCGAATTCAAGACTGATGTTTTAGGGCTTTTGATCGGAAGAAGGATACGAGTCGAATTGTTGTAAAAATTATCTTGAAACGAAGCTCCGAACAACAAAATATTTCATTCGATCGAAGCACCATTAGGTTTAAACACCCGATTGAAAAACCTTTACGATGTAAATTTTACATCAATCGACTCATATTCTTCTTCCGGTCAAAAGCCCTAAAACATCGATCCTAAGTTCAAAAAAAACTTAATAGCGCTGGGACCGTTACTAGTCAGTTTGATAGTTGAGACCGATAGAAAACAAAATATGAAAATTATGACTGTTTAAAACCAATATACCTCATAATTATTGTTTTTACATATATTGTATCTAACAAGATACCATCATGTTCGTCTTAGCAACACTAGGAGTCAAAGTTGGATATCATAATTATATATTTTGTCAACATTTTCTACCCATTGTACTTTGTATAAATGATAAATTACGAATCAAAACAAACATTATCTTTTAGCATATAAAATACCATACAGTTGAACTCGGTCTTCAACAACCAAATATTTTGTTAACATTACTGGTTAATCTGTCCCTTAACCTATATCTTATGTAATAAATCTAGCTTATGTGAATTGGACCAAACAAGATTAAACTAACTTCGAAAACGTATCTTACGAAAAAATGCTACACATTTGTTAATTTGTCTCTTAACACGTTTCTTCGTAACTCTTGACATACTATAGTTCCCGAACTAAAACAAGTTCTGGAACAGAACAAACAAGTATTATCCAAAACAAACACAACGTCTACAACAACAGGCCGAAACTGGACGTACTAAAAACTTCCATATAGAAAGTGTACAACACATTAGATTTGAAGTACCTAAAGTGTAGATTGAGTTAAAGTTTCATGATAATGATCTGAACACAACAGTTACCTTGTTAGGGTTACAGATCCAACGGCCACAACACCTTCATCTTCTTCACTTCATCTTCTCTGCCGCCACTTTCTCCGTCATCATCCACCACTGTAACCTCTATCTTCCGTCATCAGGTATGTACGAACAATCGATGTTGTTTCAATCGATTTGTATATGTATCTACATCAGTCCGGATCTAATTTGACCGTATAATCTTATAATTTCATCTCGATTCATGAATTAATCGTTGTAGATGTGTTATACGACTGTAGATGTATGATTTTGAGTTTGTTGTTGAAGAATTGGTGGAGAATTTGTGTTCTAATCGATTAGTATGTATCTAGAAGAATTTAGATCTAATATGATCGTATGATTATGTATACTTTTTCGATTTATCGTTGTTGAAGTGTTATACGGCTGTACATGTATGAATTTGAGTTTGTTGTAGGAGAATTGGTGTTAGGTTGTGAGTTAGGTTATGAATTGACTTTATCGGTGTTGAAAATTTGAGGTAGTGAAGATAGTTAAGCCAGTTAGGGCAGATCAGGTAGAACGATTCGTCGGAAGAGAGTAAGGACGGTGCGGGTGGCGGTGCCGATGCCGTCGGTGGAGATGAGGAGGACAACTAGGGTGTTTGGAGCTAGGGTTTTGAGGTCAGGGAGACGGTTGTTTACGACTCAAGAGGTTTTTAAAAATATGAGAAGAGCGCCTTTAGCGGCTGGGAATGTTGAAGGTGATTGGATTCAGTTGCTTGATCATGGCGGTGGAGGTGGTGGAGATAAGGAAAACGGATGGCGTAAGTCTAATGAAGGGAATGAAGGAATTGATGGTTCGATGGTTGTTGGTGATGGAGAATTACATAAGGAGATTAAGGTAGGGAAAATGAGGGGAATTAGTTCAGTTAAGGTTGTTGATGTTGGTGATCATTCGGTAGTGGAAAATAGGCGGTGGGGTTTGGTTTATTCTAGGAAGAGAACGAGGAGTGAATCAAACAGTTGCAGTGATTTGGATAAAAAGTTTGGGAAGAAGTTCTCGAGGAAGCAATCTGGAAACAAGATTGAAGTATTGTCCCCATCTGTTTTGCTACCGAATATAACTGCCACTGAGCCTTGTTTATCTTTAAAATCTAAATGTAAAAGGAAGAAGGTGACGAGGATCTCAGTCCCTAAACCAACTCGTTCGAACACATCAAATTTGCCACCAAGAAATGGTGTCACTGTCTACCATGACATCCGAAAAATACGAAGTTCTTTGAGATCGAGTAAACTAAGAAGCTCTTCAAGTTTTGAAAATTCGAAATCCACTGGAGGGCCTGTGCAAGACAGTGCCCTGTTCTTCCCAGTAAAGTCAAATCCTGTGATTTCTAAGTCAATTCAAAAAGCTAGTTATAAAGAACTCAAGGAATTAACACGAGATATCGATTCTGCAAGTTGCAATGCAAGTATTCTAGTGATAGAGTCTGACAGGTGTTATCGAGAGGCAGGTGCTGTTATTACAATGGAAATGGTGGGTCCCAAACAATGGTTTCTTGTAGTGAAAAGGAATGGGGTTGAAAGGTTTCGGGTTGATGCCTTAAACGTAATGAGACCGTGTTTTTGCAATCGGGTCACTCGTGCCATCATTTGGACTTGCGGTGATGAAGGTTGGAAACTTGAATTTCCTAATAGACAAGATTGGTTTGTTTTCAAGGAATTATACAGGGAATGTTCTGAAAGAACTGTACGGGTGCAGAACTGTTTTGCAAGTATTATACCTGTGCCTCGGGTGAATAAAGTGTCGGATTACGCAGATGAAAAATACTCGCCTTTCAAGATGCCTGACTTGTATATCAGATCAACAGGTGATGAAGTTTCTAGAACATTGGAAAAGTGTGATCCTGTTTATGACATGGATTCTGATGATGATGAGTGGTTAAACAAGTTTAATGATGGGCGTGATTCAAGGATCGATGAAGATATATTTGAGAAAATAGTTGATGCTTTTGAAAGAGGGATTTATTGCAGTCCAGAAGATTATTCTGATATTACAAGGGCTGTTGATCAGTGTTTGATTCTGGCCTCAAAGGATGTTTTAGAAGCTGTTTATGGTTATTGGATTGCTAAACGCGAGACACATTCAGCTCTGGTTCGGGTGTTTCAGGTAAAAAACTATGAATTTTATTATTTTGCGTCTTGTACAATGTATGCATAGAAGTAGAGGTGACCCAATGGGTTGGTTTGGGTAAACAGGAAACATATTTTAATGGTATGAAACGGGTCAAGCTGGGTTGACTGGTAACACTTTTTGTCCTAGTTATGTTGTGCTTTTTCATAAATTAATAAGTTTGTCAAATATGATTTTTGAATTTTTTCTACTCCAATGTTCATTTATCTTCTCCAATAATGTAGAAGGTTTCATGTTTAATTGGTACCCTTTTGTTGGTCGGTAGACGGTAATGGCTCAGGTTGATTTAACACGTAACACATTATCTCTTAAGCTTTAAGTTGTTAAAGTGTTAAATATGATTATTCAAGTTATATTTTTGAAGTATTAATTTGATTTTTGTAATAAAATTTAACTTTGGTGCTGCTATGTATTAAATATACACATTAGGTGAGTTTTTGACTTGTTTGATCCATGTGGCTTGTTTCGTCTTAGGCTACCTTTTACCGGCTAGAGCATTTGAAGATAGAACCTAACTTTAGTTGATGTTTTAACTTTTATGTATTACAGGCCAAAAGTCTACAAGCATGATCAAATATATGTCCACTAAATATACATACTGTCATTTTTTGATTGGTTGTGAATATCTGATGATGTGTTATACAAGGATAAGTTAGCTCATTTGATGATGGTATCTAACAAATGTGCCTGATGGATTTTTGTTAGCAGCTTTACAAACCAAAACGACCCGAGCAGCTAAATTTGAAATCTGTCCTGCGCAAGAAGAGATCGTTTAGACAACGTGGGACCCAAGCTGGAAGAGGAAAGCAACTAACATTTTTAAAAGGTGTGTATTTTCTAGCATAGGAACCTACTGACCTGCAGTTTAACAACGGTTTGTACCGGTTTGAAACTTGGAGTTGGTTGTGTAAGCAGAAAACGACTGTTTAACTGTTATTGTTTATCATTTTATGTATTATAATCAATAAACTGCCAAAACTGAACCGTTAAACCAGCAAACTGGTCGAACTGCACAAAATCATGAACACCTTTAAATATACCTTTTTGCTCATGGTCTTTCATACATGTGTGGCTTTTAATTCTTTTCAGTAACAACCGAATACACCGCATAAATATGTGTGAAATTACTAAAATAGATATTGGTGTGGAATCATATTTGCAGCAGCCTTATATGAAGAAACAAAAACCGTGGATGCGGAGGAAGAGGACACCGCCATCAAAGTTGAAGAAACCGAAGCGGAGGCAGACTGGGCAGAACAGGCGGCAGTTATGAAGCGGCAAAGAGCTCAGCTGTTAATGGAGGTTGCAGACTTACTAACTTACAAGGCGGCCATGGCCGTTAAAATTGCGGAATCACGACCAACATCTGATAATACTATTGACGAACTTTTTTTCACCGGTGAGGTCGGTTTTACTTGATGTTTTGATTTACCGATTAAAAAGGCTGTCGTTTCATATACGACAGACTCGGAGGATGAGGTCGGTTTCTTATAAGTTAGATTTTAGAAGCTTTTGAATGAAAGCTGGTAGTAGTGTAATTTCTGTACATAACATGTATGCATGTACATTCTGCATCACTAGTAGTACCTTACAAAAACAAGCAGAGGTATTTGATTCTACAAGTTGAGGAAAAACAATACTGCATGGGTTATAACTTATGAGGAGTTTAAAGAACTTTTGTGTGCAGTTTTGTGGTTTTTTAAGCTTTATTTTTGCTTAAATTTTTTCACTGTTATTTCCCATTTATAAGCTGGTTAGAGGCAAATATATAGTTGATTGAGTTGCAGATGGTGGACTGTGGAGGTGGTGTTACGGTGGTTTTTAGTGTGACGATGACTTATGGCGAGTTAAGCGTCTTAATGTGAGGGTGACTTGTGGCGAGTTAGGTTCTCTGCATTGGTGGCGCGGTGGTGTTGTGTAGTTAAGATCAGAGTGTGTATGAATTAGTTTGCTTTTAAATTAAAAAAGATTTATTATATGCTCAAACTCAAACTTTATCTATGATTGTGTTACCAAATTTGAAGTATGAAACTTCTATGATTTTAACCCTAATGTTTTCAGTCATATGTTCCATATAAATCAGACATGTAGATTTTGTTTTCAAGATTGTCTAATTTAGCATTACGTTTAACACTCGAGATCTATGGGTCACATTGGTGTAACGTGACGTTTGAGATCCGTATATGGTTCATAAAGATGGTAGAAACTGAAGCAGGAACCAAATTAAAGATGTTGAGAACTAATAAAGGAGAGTTCATGTCAAACGAATTCTTACATTACTGCAAGGATAATGGGATATCAGACTGTCTATACACCGTAATAAAATGGAGTAGCTAGACAAAACAATAAAACCATGCTTTCCCATTGCATGCTACATGTTGAGGGCTATAAATATGCCTCAAAGATTATGGGGAGAAGTAAGACATGCTATCTATATTTTCAACATAGTATCATGTCAGCTTTGGAAACAAGATTTTTTCTTATGATGTCTGGATTTTTTTTGTTTAATCAAATGTCGTTAAACACTACTTATTTAGTTATGTAATACTTGAGGGTGTGTTGTGTAATTTATTTTGGAAAAGTTATATAAAGAAAAAAAAACCTAAGTAGCGTCGTTGACGTTGAAGACACAACTTGAAGATGATCGTGATTGGGGGCTTGAATGACTAGCTTTTTTTTAATGCTGACTTTCATGAATTATGACGGACGCAACCTCTTAACCGGGCTGCATGGTGCGTCTAACTTGACAAGACGCTCATAGGGAAAACTTCACAAAGACCAGTGGCGTAACAACCGTTAACAAGGATCAAACCCTCACCCCTAAGTAAAATCTGTTTGTCTCACCAGGACCTTGTCATTTCTTTAATTTTGAGTGTAAGAGTAAATACATTTAAGTTTATAAATAATAATTTAATATATATAATTGGTACACCTAAAATAACACACATTTGCCTTGTATATATGGCCATATTGGTACATATTTTATGAAGGAAGGTGCACATGATAGTCTAAGGGAACATCAAAACACATATTTATATCAAAAATTAATTTTCAAAAGGAAAATAAACAATGTATTTGTGTATATTTGAGGTTTTTCAAATAGTTAAATATTAAGATTTTGTGAAATAAAAAACTAACCGGTTTGACTTGTGATAAGTGCTAAGTGGACAAGGGGTGGTAGGGTCGGCCCAACCTTTGACTTCCTGCTTCCCAATGGTTAAAGATTCAAAAGTCAACATGTTGTTTAATTTTCAAATTAATTTAGTCAACTTTAATTTTAGGGTGGATAGAGTAGTAACGAAACGAACTGAACGAGGCTTTGTTCATGTTTATTTGTTAAGTTATTACTTATTAGCAAACTAACGAACTATTCATGAACAAACAACCAAACGAAAACTTTTGTTTGTGTTTGTTTGTTAACACATTTGATATTGGCTTTGTGTTTTATAGGTTTAAAGATAGCTTAGCTTGATTCATGCTAATTTAGAAATAGAAGTAGGGTAAATTTGTAGTTAAAAATATCATGATAATTATACACTTATAGATAGAGTTGCTCAAATGTAATTTGCGAAAAGGCTTAATTAGTTGTGTTATGCATCATATTTAAAACCATGAATATAAATTTTTATATACTTATTGTAGTTCTTTACTTAAAGTTAACATACATTGTATATATACATTGAATAAAAGCACAAATATACTAATATCACTTATAACATAATTAATGCTTTTTTGTTTTCCAAAGCATAGTTAACTTAGAGGCTGATTGGCAAACTCTGAATCATTAAGTGCTGAATGATTAAGATGTCTGAATCATTAAGAGACTCTATCAATGAGTGAGATGCTGGGTAAAACTTCAGATGATAGTAATTTTGATACATGTTCCATTCAGCATCGTTCTATTTCTTAACCATTCAGCACTTAACTAAACCATTCAGATGCTCTTTTTCTATGAAACAAACGCTCTGAATGCTGAATCTGAATGATTAAGCACTAAACTGAACCATTAAGAGGTGAAACAAACAGCCCCTTAGTTTTTTCCTATCACACAAGTACACTGCCGCTCTCTTTTGTGATAGGGGTGGTATAGAAGACTTCGTAATTCTAATTTAGTGTCGTTTAAATTTTAGATCTAGTGATCAACATGTATTTTCTTAAGCTTTCTAGTAAATTGAACATTATAGTATAATTAGAATACTAGATTATACCTCGTGTGTTACACATGGTGTGTAACTAAAAACATAATCATCAAGCATACTAAACAAATAATTATATGACAAATAAGTACTACATTATAAATCATCACCATATTTAAACACCAATAAAAACCGAAAACTCACATAGGAAAAAGTAGAAGTATGCTACATGTCTACTTGTTATTATAACCTCTATTTTACTGACAATGATTTGTTATTCTATTGCCTTCTCAACAAAAGTTAGCTTAGCAAAAGTTCAACAAACATGCCAAGAAAACTCAGCCTAAAATATGCTAATAAATATTCTTTTGATACATTTATGCGATGAATTTGCTGAAAACTAATAAATATACCTTATAATAAAAGAGAGCTAAAAAAGATTTCCAAATGAATTTGCTTATTTGTCATATGATTATTTGTTTACTATGCTTGATGATTATGTTTTTAGTTATTAACTTGTGTAACACACATGGTATAATCTAGTTCTTTTAATAAATTTATGAGATAAATTTGCTGAAAAACCTTATCATAATAAGTTGTTAGAATTTATCAACTTTTAAATCACTTAATTGACATATTTTTTTACTATATATATATTGGTAAATGATACGTTTACTAAGAATATGATAATTATTTTTAGGATATATATTTTAATTACTAAGAATATGGTGATTATTTTTGTAATTGATAGAAAAATATATTAGTTTGATGATTGTATGTTATGCAATAGTAGAGGGTTTAAATATGTAATATTCATGAGCGGGAAAATAATGTTAACAATAACTTCATTGCATGTCATGTGACATCAAAAACCCTTTTTTATTAGAAGGTATAGATTCGACATTTATTTTTTAATTCACAATATATAGTCCTTAATCACTCAAATGATTTGAAGAGACTTTAAATTTATGCTAAATAATTGAAAATATCTTTTAGCAATAATAAAAAATGGATTGAAAGTTTTATTATTATTTGAATTTTGATGGCATATTTGTACGATATTTTTTTCGTATATTTTTTTGCCGTCCAAGTATAATAAGTAACGAGGTTTGATACATGTACTATATATAGTTTATATTAACTTTATTATTCCTTTAAAATAAAGAAAGATTTATAAAATTCATTGACTTTACAACATTTCTTATTATATAAAGGGTCACCCCACACATATCCTACAATCACTTAATCTTCAACAAATACACATAATAACACCTAAAAACAAAAACCAAAAAACCAACATGATTTGCTTAATATATGATGGCTATGGAGCTTCAACAGCAACCCTTGTGTTTATCACTTGCATTTGGGTTCCATTTGTACGATTCAAAAACGCGTTATTCAAGATTACATCTATTATAATGATGTCGTTACATCTACAACGTCGTCATGACCATGATAGTAATCATGGTCACAATGACATTTGTTGGAATGTGTTTCCAAACATCCACCATCTCCCCACTCTGTCATTTCATGACGGTGTTTTCAAAGGAGATGGTGGTGCTGATGGAAAAATGATGGATGATATATGCTCGATTTGCTTGTTTGAGTTTGGGGATGAGGATCAAGTGAGCCAACTCGGCCCATGTCATCATGTGTTTCATAAATCTTGCATTGTGAGATGGCTAGATCATGGTCACTTCACTTGCCCTCTTTGTAGATCTAATTTGTTGAATGTCTCATGCAAATATACATTGTAAACACCTTAAACTTTAAAATATTTGTTAGTATATTGGGTAGATGAATGCTCATTGTGTAAGTACTCGGATGACAATTGTAGTTTTGAGGTTATGATACCAATCACATTTGCATGTTGTTAAGGTTATATGTATGAAACAACATATAAAAGAGCATCATCTAAGAGCCATCAAGCAAGTGTTGTGTTATATCAAAGGTACCAAAAAGTTTTCTATGACTTATGGATAACATGGAAGTTGTAAGATAAGTGGTTACTATGATAGCAATTATGAAGCTAACACATACAAGGGTAAAGGAACTGCGATCTTAGTATAGTATTCTATTTTGAAGAATCACCTATTACGTTGTATACTTACAAATAACCTAAAATGGCTTTGCCATCATGTGAATCAAAATTAAATACATTATTACTTTACATGCTGATAATGTCTCATCAATCATCTTCAAGGCCATCTCAAGCTTTTTGAGGGCCCCAACGAATACAAAAATTTTTGAGCCTTTATCTTTATCATAAGTTTTTTTATTGTTTGCGTTCAATCTTTTTTTGGAATCTAAAAATCATAAAAATCAAAAAAGTTAAGTAGATTGTGTCTATATTCCACCTAAAGATTGTATTCTTTAATTTTGTATAAAAACTCATTTACATAATGTTTTTGTTTATAAAAAATAAGTATAATCAATATAAAGTAGAAAAACATAGAGTTAAAATGTCACTTACCCATCACTTTTTTTCTTTTCCTTAAGCTTTAGGTTCTTTATCATTGGCCTTTAGTCTAATAAAAACCCCCATATAGTTTTTTCAAAATTTAGGGCCCTAAAAATTTGAAGCAAACACATTAACATGTTATTAATTAATACACTTAAAAAAATTACTCATTGGGCGTATTGTGCCGGCCCTAATCATCTTGATGAAGATCCCGATATTTCATGGAGCAAACACATTAACATGTGTTTTTATTGCATACGCGAAATGCATCTATAAGTTGAATTACAAGTGTCAAACCCATTGTATAAACTAAATTACGGTTTGGATGCATGCGTCGATTAGGAACCGGTACAATGGCTAACATCCATTGCTCGAACCTATATATAGGTGTGTCTACAAACGATTTTAAACATGACGATTATAAATATACAATTTCATTTTCTTAATTTCGTGTAAGTACATAAGTTTGACAATTTGATAAATAATAGTTTGAAATATGTTATTAATTAATACACTTAAAACTAACAAAACCACATTTGCCTTGTATATATGTACCTGTCCTATGAAGGAATGTGCACATGATAGTCTCTAAGGCAATCATCAAAATACATATTTAAATAAAAGATTCATTTTCAAAAGAGAAATAAACAATGTATTTGTGTATATTTGAGGTTTTTCAAATAGTTAAATATTAAGATTTTGTGAAATAAAAAAAAGTTAAAAACTAATTGATTTGACTTGGGATAAGTGGTAAGTGGACAAGGGGTGGTAGGGTCGGGCCGACCTTTGACTTTTTTCTTTCTCATGGTCAAAGATTTTATAAATTATAAGTCAATATGTTGTTTAATTTTTTTAAAAACTTGGTCAACATGATTTTTTAGAGTTGATGTTTCAATTCTGAATATGTATTTTAATTTTGGAAACTTCGTAATATCGTCAAAGCACATATTTGATAAACGTTTTGCTTTTTTAACCGATAGATCCTAGGTTTAGTTGCTTAAATATAAACATAGGGTAGACTGGTTTGAAATAGTTTAGAAGTATAAGGATAACATTACGTTAAAAAAAAGATTATGAGAATCTATAAGACCACTTAAACATGGAGTTGATCAAATGTAATTTGCCGAAAGGTTTAACTAATCATGTTACGTGTCACATTTAAGACAATGGATCTAAATTTTTGTGTAGTTTTTTTTTTGTTTTTACTTATAGTTAGCATAGTTTTCTTATTATGTGGGTTTTTTCCGGAAGGGTTGGTGGGGTCAACTGAGGTTGGTCTTACCTTATGACTCTTTACCCATGGGTTGTTGGGTAGCTGCTTTGTGCTCGTAGCATCGTGAGCTGAAGTCCAGAGAGACTCATTCGCCGTTAAAAAAAGTTAGCATATATTAATTAGAGATATATAATAAAGGTACAATTGTAATAATAATACTTGTAACATAATTATAATAATGTAATTTTTTTAAATTATGGGTTATTGGATTTAAACACCTTCAACTATTGGTAATTGCCGTTGTCACCTCCAAGTATCACTTTGGCCAATAACACTCCCAACTAAATACTTTGGTGTCCGTATCACCAAAAGTTAACCAAATCACTAACGTCATTAAGTTTTACTGACGTGTCACGGTGACGTGTCCTATCTCTCCTTACGTGGCACGGTGATGTCGGCCAATGATCAATAGTTAAGGGTGTTTAAATTCAATAAGGAAATAACCCATTATTTATCTATATTTAACTAGGAATTGACATGTGTCACGTGATGCGACGACCGGGTTTTAGTTGGTGCATATGTCATGTCATATTTGTGACTTCGTTACATGCGTTATGTTATTGATTATCTCTTGCACGTTCTGGTGTAATATTATGTCTTGTACCTTGCAACGTAATGCCGTCAAAGTAATTAAAAAAAGGCAAATTGACTAAAAATAATCCCAACTAACACCTATTGGCCGAGAATAATCCCAACTCAGTTTATTCCCTCCAGTGGTCCCAAATCCAACTTTTTTGGCCTCCAGTGGTCCGCCGTTAAGTGCACTTAACGGCCGTTAACTTTTTTTTTGATTTTTTTCAAATTTCAGAACAAGGTTTTATGGATATTGATCGGGAGGAGTATACGATTCAATTGATGTAAACCTTACTTCGAACTGGGGTTCCAAACGACAAAACGATCTTCAATCGGGTGTTTAAAACCTAACGGTGCTTTAACCGGATATCAAAATTAAACCATTTGGAGCAACAATTGGAAGTAAGGTTTACATCAACTGACTCGTATTCTCCTCCCGATCAAAATCCCTAAAATATCTGTTTGAAATTCGAAAAAAATAGAAAAAAAGTTAACGGCCGTTAAGTGTACTTAACGACGGACCACTGTAGGCCAAAAAAGTTGGATTTGGGACCACTGGAGGGAATAAACTGAGTTGGGATTATTTTCGGCCAATAGGTGTTAGTTGGGATTATTTTTGGCCAATTTGCCTTAAAAAAACTAACTAAAACAAAAGAATATACAAAGAAAAAAAAATTTCAAAAGAAGAAAAAAACAAAAATATCCGACCCTCGTGTAGATGTTCAATGCACATCATGACCACTTGATCCAATATGACACTGTTAACTAGGATTTTGTTTTGTACAATATAATGGTATAAATAAATTTCCTCCTTTATGTTGTTTATGGATTAAATGTTGTCTTAATTCTGCCCAGTCATCAATTTTATTAAATAGGTCGCTTACTCGGAAGTTCACTTGAAAAGAGGAGGGAGACAAGGCGACCCCCTTTCTCGCTTTTTGTTCTTGCTGGTGATGGAAGCGTTTAATTATTTTGACACATTACATTGCAAGGTACGAGGCATTATACCACACCAGAACATGCATGAGATAATCAATAACGTAACGCATGTAATGAAGTCACAAATATGACACGACATATGCACCAACTAAAATCCGGTCGTCGTATCACGTGACACAGGTCATTTCCTAGTTAAATATAGATAAATAATGGGTTATTGCCTTATTGGATTTAAACACCCTTAACTATTGATCATTGGCTGCCATCACCGTGCCACGTAAGGAGAGATAAGACACATCACCATGCCACGTCAGTAAAACATAACGGCGTTAGTGATTTGGTTAACTTTTGGTGATACGGACACCAAAGTGTTTAGTCGGGAGTGTTATTGGCCAAAGTGATACTTGAAGGTGACAACGGCCAATGACCAATAGTTAGGGGTGTTTAAATCCAATAACCTTTAAATTATAGGCAACTTATAGTTATACAATAACAAAACGAATTAAACTCTTCATTTCTTTTACGTGGGTTTCGACACCACATTTACTCGGGTATCTATACCTTCTAATAAAAGAGGGTTTTTGATGCCACATGTCATGCAATAGAGCAATTGTTGACATCATTTTCCCACTCATTTATATATTACATATTGAATAAATTGTCATTTGCATCCTTGTGTTTAGTCATTTATAGCGATTTGCGTCCCTGCATTTTCAAAATTGTAAATCGCACCCTAACTTTTTGATTTTGTCTCCATTTGCATCCAATTCCTTAACTCTGTTAACTTTTCCCGTTAGCTTGTTATAATATGACGACAATACCCCTGATGGTAATTAAAACCCCCCAACTCAACCATTCCCTACCACCATCTGGTTCTTCTATACCTTTACCCCATCCACTACCGCTGCCACATCCATGCCACCACCACCACCGCCGCCTCACCGGCCTCCACCACCACCACCGCTTCACCGGCCTCCACCACCAGCATCGCCGCCTCACCGGCCTCCACCACCACCACCACCGCTTCACCGGCCTCCACCACCACCATCGCCTCACCGGCCTCCACCACCATCACCATCACCATCTCTCCAAAACATACCCATCACGGACGCAAAGCCTCACAGTTAACAAAAAAGTTTGGATCTGAGAACGTTTCTTCAAAATAACAAAGATATTGTTTTGGTTTCTCTGTTGACAGATATGTGTTTAGGGTGGTTAGGGTTCTGATTATGAGGTGGCGATGGTGATTGAAGGTGGGCGACAACTTGGTTGTTTGATGAAGTGGCAGATCTGGTGATATTGTGGATCACCTATGGCTATGGAGATGAAATGATGATAGATCTGTTGGTGAATGGTGCTCGCGTCGGGGTTAAGGGTGATGGTGCCAAACTGCCAACTGTATTTTTGGAGTGTAAGGATGGTAGTGATGGGCGGAAGACGGTAATGGTGATGAATGGTGATCCGACGGGTGGGGTGGTGGTAGTTTTAGATGGAGACGGAGATGGTGAAGTGTCACTATTGTGATATGACGGGTGGGGTGGTGGTAGTTTTAGAGAGATAAGTGAAGTAAAGAGAGATTATGGTGGGTAAATAGTTGAGTGGGGTGTTTTATTTAATAAGAGGGGTATTTTTGTCATGTTACAAACAAGTTAA
This sequence comes from Tagetes erecta, assembly GCA_030867185.1. NCBI lineage: Eukaryota > Viridiplantae > Streptophyta > Magnoliopsida > Asterales > Asteraceae > Tagetes > Tagetes erecta. The sequence goes on from CM061487.1 coordinate 2,601,665, forward strand.
CGAGAAAAGTTAACGGAGTTAAGGAATTGGATGCAAATGGAGACAAAATCCAAAAGTCAGGGTGCAATTTACAATTTTGAAAATGTAGGGACGCAAATCGCTATAAATGACTAAACACAGGGATGCAAGTGACAATTTACTCTTACATATTTATACCTCCTACTATTGCACAATATACAAATATCAAGCTAACATATTTCCCTATCAATATATTACAAAAATAATTACCATATTCTTAGTAAACATATCATTTACCAAAATATATATCCAAAAAATAATTACTATATTCTTAGTAAACGTGCCATTTACAAAAATACATCGATATATTTCGGTCCAAAAATATGCTAGTTAAATGATTAAAAATTGATAAATTTTAATAACTTATTTGGATAAGGTTTTTCAGCAAATTCATCGTATAACTTTAATAAAAATATATTTAGTAACATAGTTTAGGTTGAGTTTTTTTAGCATAATTGTTGAACTTTTGTTAAACTAACTTTTGTTGAGAAGACAATAAAATAACAAATCATTGTCAATAAAATAAAGGTTATAAGTTACAACTATACATGTAGCATGCTTTTAATTTTTCCTATGTGGGTTTTCAGTCTTTGTTGATATTAGAAAACGTAATAAAGATGGTAATGATTTATAGTGTAATACTTACTTGTCATATGATTCTTTGTTTACTATGCTTGATGATCATTACATATTTTTAGTTATTCAACTCGTGTAACACACAGGGTATAATCTAGTTACTAATATATAAAAGTTTCTCTTGTGTTATATATTGCATTTTAATTTAGTTTGTCATGAGTTAAGTAATACTTATGGAGGTAACATTGGGTCTTAATATTACTTCTAACATTATCCTACACATAAAAACTTGGAAGGGTCACATATTTGACTCACATAAAGGTACAAAGGATCCTTCAAGTTACGTGATTATGAAGTTATTTGAAAAGGCCATACAACACAAAATAATGTGGGACATGGCTAACGTAAGTTTTGGTTAATTTTTTACGGGTTGTTAATATTTATATTTTAGTTAGTTAATTGTTAGTTCAAATCATTTAGTGTCGCCAACAACCTAATGGATGGGAAAATGTTTATTGTTTTATGATAGACATGCATGATATTTTGATTAATAACAGAGAACATATTGTAAGTAAGTATATCTTATACATTAATATTTATATATATTGTTAAACTACACTTTTTATTAAAACTATAACCTAAATTTATTTATCTTTGTGTTTTATCTTGTAAATAAACACATCATGGTTCGTCAACCTTAAATCAATGAATTTGTAGAACGGAAATTAAAGGCGTTGAATCATTAACTATTTTTGTGGCGGCCGATGATGAATGAAAGGTAAATGTATTATTATGCTACACTTTTAGTTTGTAAATTTTATTAACTTAGGGGCTGTTTGTTTACCTCTTAATGGTTCAGTTCAGTGCTTAATCATTCAGCATTCAGCATTCAGAGCGTTTGTTTCAGAAAAAAAATAGCCTTTGAATGGTTCAGTTAAGTGCTGAATGATTAAGAGACTGAGAGATGCTGAATAAAACTGAATGGAGCATACACTAACTTTATACTCATCTGAAGTTATACCCCAACATCCCTCTTATTGATGGAACCTCTTAATGGTTCAGACCTCTTAACTATTCAGCACTTAATGATTCAGATTTTGCCAAACAGCCCCTTAGATAGTTATCCTTCTTTGATTGCAGCTGGAGATACAAATTCGTCAATGGCTATAGCATAATGTAATGTTTTTGAATCGGTTTGTGTTGTGATTGGTTTATGGGTTTGTTGGAACTGGTTAATGGGTAATGTTATGGTTGTTGTTGTTGCAGCAGCTGCTATAGTGCTTATGAATTGGATTAATAGCCTATTGTGTTGTTGTGACCAAATACAACCAATATTTTTTACACATGTTTATATGAGTTTTTTTTATGACGGTGACTTTTTTTTATCAAATAAACCCTTTTAAATGACCTTTTACACTTGAAACAATTATTGTATTTATTTATTTTAATTCCCTTTTACATCGTTTAAACATGAGCAAATTTAAACCTTGATTATTACATTGATTTAGAATTAAAAAAAACAACCATCACATATAAACCGGTTCAAAAGCCGGTGTTTATGTCATGTTTTTTTGTACTAGCGCTAGTATCATTTCTTTTTCGGCTAAGTTATCGAACCAAATCCAAAAAAGTAGCACGCCGGTATATTCTAAAAGGGTTATCCTATTCACACACCCTATATCCTATTCATACACCCCATGTTTTTATTTCCCACACCATCAGGCGCCGCACATAAACCTCGGCGTCGCGCCTGGGTTACTTCTTATCCTAGACACATCCTCGAACGCAGTCAATCACGCTTCAACACCCTTATGCGCCGTGCATGGCCCTCGGCGTGGCGCCTGGGTCATATATGCGGCCAACAACATCATCGGCGCCTAGGTCATATATGCGGCACATATGTCCAGGTTTGACCGAATTCCACCTCGTTTACGACATTCCTCGGTTGACGTTGACAGAAAAGTGACTCAGGCGCCGCATCAAGGCCTATCCATGACGCCTGGTTTTAAAACAGGTGTGTGGATAGAATTTTAGGGTGTGTGAATAGACAAGGCCTTCTAAAATGACGATAAAGTTACGCCGTGCTATAAGAAAATCGTAATTTAAAAACGTGATAATCAAGACCTGACCAAATGTATTATAATTACTTAGAATATTAAAATTAAGAAGATTTAACTGATAATAAAATTGTAATTGATTAAAATACTAGCTTAAAAACGATAAAAGTAATATAACTATAACTAACACCAAGGAAATTACATGAACAAAAGTTATAAATTAACGCCAGTTCATCTAGAACCAATATACAGTAGGTAATAAATTAAAACGAAACGATATTATTAGACTTTAATAAAAATAAAATTCAAAGAAAGACGATTGGATTATGAATGCATAAGACTAGAATCAATTTTTCTCTAAGCTATCTAACATATATAATTAACATATATGACACAACCCATCAAAATGGTATTTTCCACATATGCTTCTTATGTTTATATTTAAAAGATGAAGACATGAAGTTAGAATATGAAAACTATTTCGGTAAATTTTACGGGTAAAGAAGAGAGTTAAATTTCATTACATGCATGCAGTAACTATGGTTAGAGTCTTTATATGTGAATGTTATTAAAAATGTTGTTGCAAGCACACCATATAAACTAACGAATATTCTGTAACCAACGTATAGTATATTCACACACAAACCGACAACGTTTCTTTACCCACTTAACTTACATAATCTTTTACACTATTTCTTTTATAATGGACTCTTGCTCTCCAATATACACACTTGAGAATCCTTAACACTTCACACAACTCTTCACTTTGAAACATGAAACCAGACTCAGTGAGAATGTTAGTCATAACATTTGTCATGCCATCTCTTCAGAGCTCATAAATTCCTTTAGTAGCTGGTAGCAGAGTATATCTTGTTAGGTCTTTGTTACAATGCTAAGAAATGTATACTCCTTAGCATTCTAAAAAAACCATATCATAAAACTAAAATTTCTTCTCATTTTACATTAAACAATAATAACACTCATAAGTAAATTTAAAAACCTTGTAGTGGAGCTTAACATCTCATAAACCAATGAACACAACAACGTTAACCAATGTCTAGCAAGGACAAAATTTTATATCAATTGCAATGCAACCCCCTTCTTAAATGAATTATGGACAATTAAAAGCTAGACAAGAAAATAAATTGAAACAAAGAAACAAACTCAAAACCAAATAAAAAACTAAATCAAATTTCATGATCAACGAACACCCATATGAATCAATTCCTCAAGCACACGATAAAAAACACAGTCACAATTACAAACCCTTAAACGAAGCCGTAGAAAACAAAATATGATGAATCGAATCATTAACCTACAATGCGGCGAATCAAAGAAGCGATTACATACGAACACGAAAAAGGCGGAACCAAGATCGGACACGTTTATAGAGGAATCGAATTACCAACCTGAAACCAAAGCTACGATTCTTGAGAATGAAGAAAACACCTACAACACAACCGGCGAAGAAACCATGCAATCTGGAGAAAAATCAGAAAGTGAGCAAAGAGAATGAAAAAAAAGAAGCGAGAATCGAACTCAAGACCTCAAGGGTTTGAAATACACAATCAACCACTTGCTCCAAGCTCCAAAAACGAATCAAAGTCAAAAGAAATAACTAATGAACAAAAAGTCAGGGGAAAACCAAAAACAAAAGAAAGAAACACGGACATTGTCCTATATTAGTAACTAGGTATGAGACAGGGCCGCGTGTTGGAGCGGCCTGGTCACATGGTCGGATCTTACGTATGTGACGTCACATGCGTTGATAAAAAAAGTTTTATGTCCCATACGTCACGGTAAAAGCCACAGTGTGTCACATATTAAAGGACGACGAAAAAAGAAAAGTTAGAAGTCAAAAAATAACCTAGTCAAATCCAGATCGTTCAAGTATTACTATATGTTCAAGTAGAGTAAGAGACTAAACTCAAAAAGTCATAGGGACCAAAATAACAATTAGTAAAAATCGAAAAATAAAACCGTAAATATATCAAAATTAAAAAATAACGCGCCACGTGACAACACGTGATTGGTCCACATGTCATCACGTGGGTGGCAAGTCACCACCGACCTTCCTAACTAGGAAGGTATAAAATATATAAATTACATAATCAACTCTTTGACAGATCATATTATATACTTATTTGTGAATCAAATGATTTGAAGAGACTATCTAATTTTATGCTACATAGTTGAAATATCTTTTGTCAATATAAAAAAAATGGATCCAAATTTTTACTAATATTTGAATTTTGATGGCACATATGTACGATATTTTTTTTGCCGTCCGTAATATAATAAGTAACGAGGTAGAATATAATAAGTAACGAGGTTTGATACGTGTACTATAGTTTATATTATATTAACTTTACTTTATTATCATTCCTTTAAAATAAAGAGGATTAAAAACTTCATTGGCTTCGAGCATTGATCATTTTATGTTCCCCGTATTAAATGTTTTTTTAACAACAACACCGAAAAAGCCTCTGGTTAGACCACCTGAAGGTAACCACTCCATTACGAGCTACCTCACAGAGGCTCCCATTGCACCCCCCTGAAAGGAGGAAACCTACCCCGGGTAAAATGGCAACCCCCCCCCCCCCCCCCCCCGATCAGGGATAGAATCTCTGACCTTGTAGACCCTAAGACTTGCTTCTCCGTTGGAGCACCACCCCCAACAGCCCCCGTATTATATGTAAATGAATTTTTCATAATTTAAAGAATGATTGTGAGTCGAGAAAAAAAATAATTGAAAAATTTATTGTTTATATGTATATTCGGATATATTTGAAGAATGTATTGTTTATCTTCATACTTTTTAAGTATATTTTAAAAATTATTGTGAAGGGAGGATATAGAGAAATGTATTGTATAAAGAAAATATAATCCTTATATAATATAGTAAAACGAAAAAAACTTATGTAACGTGTTTTTAAAGCTTTTGGCTTATGTGGCATAATTTGAGAGTTTATCTCACAATAATGAATTTTTTTATTTAAAGTATTTATATAAAATATATTATAATAAATCTAATTACACTTTTGGTCCCCTAATATTTTGGAGAAATTTAAAAAATTTAAGTGTATTTATATTTTTAACCCTTTACTACAAGGGGTGTACATGAGTCGGTTTACATTTGATAGGGTTAAAAATGAAACTTATGGATAAAGTAAATGATAACATACAATAAAAGACCTCAGTGTTTTATAAATATACATAACATTTTTATACAAATTTTTTTTAAAAATAAACTACACCATAAAACTGAGCACTTTATTCTCTTTAATTTGAGTATAATATTTCTATACTAAAAATCTAATTTTTAAAAATATATCATGTGTTCCAGTTTACCACGATTTTGTCTCAAAGCATCACTTGAATGTTGTGTTCCCGAGCGTTTAACTAAAAAAGAAAAATAAATATAATATTTTTTAGTTGAATTACCAAGAAAGAAAAACCAGAAAACAAACATTATTTCCTTAAAATATGATGGCCATGGAGCTTCAACAGGAACCCTTGTGTTTATCGTGCACAAACCGGTGTTAGAATTGATCCCTGAAAGGAACTGCATTCGGTTTTGTCAACAAAGCCAAGAATTGGGTGGGTAGGTTTGATTCTGGGTATGTGTTCGGTTTAACCAGGTTTTTTCGGTTCTCGGTAGAGTAAGGACCGGGTTTTGACCTTGTTGAGGTGGAACCGGTTCCAACGGTTTCAGTTTGGTTCCGGGTTAAATTCCACTTTCTTGAAGGAACCAGAACCCATGTATATCTGACAGTTAGAGTACACCGGATCGATCGGGTCCGTAACCGTTTTTTTATGCAACCTTACGGCCTTACCTATTTATCACTACATCTATTTTTTTATGGGCCTTTAACAAGACTTTATGGATTTGATTATGTTTTCGATTGATTCGGCCCACGTGAACGTTTCCATAAAACCATAAATTTGACATTTTGGCTTTTAGCACTTAAACAATTAAACTCATTTCGTGATTCATCTACAAATCAAGAAACCAATATTAAATTTTAACTTGTAAAGTTTAGAATTAAACTTATATGACCTTTTATGTTAAAGAAGTATTATTGTAAAATAAAGAAAACTATATCCAATAAATCCATGAGATGTAAAATATATGTTACCTTTTGTTTGTTGGTAGTTTAAAATCATTAAATTAAAAAATTTGAATTGATTATGAGTAATTTCATCTAAAAAAATAACCTAAAAATATAGGGAATATCGATATAAAATATATATATTTTTAGACCACATACAATACAATACCTATCAGTCTAAAAACAGGTTGAATAAACAGATCTAAGAAGTTCTTAATCATTGTTCTTCTAGAATATTTCGACCTAATCCTTAAACTAGTCAGTAGTCACAAACACAAAATAAGCAACCTAAGATTCATCTATAACTAGAAGACATTCGACAAGATAGCACGTGAAACGATAATCAATCACCAATAAATTCTGAATACGCATCATCATATCAAATCATTTTAATTCAAGTTGTCTACTAGAGTTTTAATCCATCAACATGAAACCATAAACCAAAATAATATGAAATTTAACAGACTATCGTTAAACCTAAGTAGCTTTAAGAGTTTAGCTACTCATAATAACATACTTAACAAGAAAACAAAATGCTCATGGTTCTCTTTTGGCTTAATTGATTTGCTTTGCTTTGCCTACGTCACAAGTATCATGAACGTCTAGAAGCCAAGTTGTCAACTTTTATATGTGACAAAACACAATCTATTAGAATGTGTCTGGTCGTTTTCTTTTTTATTTAATTTCTAGTGAATTAAGATATAATATTATAATGAGTTAAAACAGTCAATTGGGGGGATTTTCAAGCTATGTTGATGTTAACTTGATCTATAATTGGTGTGGAGAGGTGCACAAATAAGCTTTTAGTGAATAAAGATATATATATAAATAGGTTAGTATCCGTCGGTGTGTTGATACCCTGGGCGGGAGGTTTCAACGTTAAGTTACTTAGGATTAAAACATCTTTTAAAGTTAAGTTATTAGATTGAAACAAAAGAAACTTTGAGTGACTTAATTAGAACTAAATTGAAAGTTGATTATGTTTCTATGACATTTTCCCTTTTGAAATAAGTATAAGTTAGTTCATGATACAAAAAAATCAATTATAAAAACAGTTTCAAGACACTATAGATTCATTTTTACCGTATAATCTTAGAATTTAGAATATAGTTTTGTTGGTATCAATATATATACACTGGAATATAAAAAAAGTTTATCTTATTATTTTATCGATTGGGTTCAATTTTATACTACTTCTAGGTTAGGATTTGACAAATTATTAATATTATCGAGATTATTAATTTATCGAGTATTAACTTTTATAACTTTTACTCTTGTTACTAAGATACCTATTACAGTAAGAATTTCTAGTTTCAACATTTTGTTTCATCAGAAACTATTTCTTGCGAGACATTTACCATTTGATATTCTTGTGATATAATTAATAATTAGTTTGTGATTTTCTTCGTCTAAACATTGTAGAATATGGTTTTAGTTAGGTATCATTGAATATTTGTAAACATCTGATTAAAGTACCGTTAGGTTTAAATACCTGGTTGAAGCACCGTTTAGTCGTTCGGAGCGCAGTTTCAAGATAACTTTTACATAAATAGACTCGTACTCTCATTCCGATCAAAAGACTTAAAACATCGGTCTTGAATTCGAAAAAAACTTAACGACACTAAAAAAATTTAACAGCGGACCGTTGGTTGTCAAAGTGATAAAAGTTAAAACCGCGGACATCCAATTCAATAGTTAAGATCGGTAGAAACCAAAAGGTGATAGTTGAGACCGATAAAACCAATATAACATTTGCGAATTACAAATTTTACACAAAGTATGTATAAAATAAATTAAATGCTTTTATATACAAACCTTGTAGTATATGGTTTTTTTAACAACGATTGTAGTAAAACAAGAGCCAATAGCAAGACGTTAGGACCCGAAGAAAACAAACAAAACACCGAAACAAAATAACATCAAGCCAATTCACTCGGTACTTAAGCCAAAGGAAAGTGTTCACCTTAATAAAATCTGAGTGTTAAAAAAATAAATAAATAACTCATTACTTGATTTCATGTCAAGCTGAAGTGTAATATGAAAATAAGAAAAGGTTGCTGAAAAATGAGAAGAAAAGAAAATTAGGCTAGATGCATTTGGCGGAAAAAATAGGCCCTTATCTTCTTTATTTCGCTTAAGGCTCCTAAAATGATTAAACTGGCCCTGTCTTAATTCTATCCACTACCCCGGCTATCAACACTCCGGGCAATAGAGTTGAATATGAGATTGTTTCTTGCCAACGAAACAAACCAAGATATGATCATTAAAACTACAACCGTCAAATCTCTGATCTGTTCCGAACCTAGCATATTATATTATGCCAATTTAATCTTTCTCTAATATAGTAACACGTCTCATGTCTCATGACTCATCTACAAACCTAGCATATGGGTTTGTATCATGGTGTATAAATTACTACATTTGCACAAAACTCAAAATATGTACTTATAAAACAACTTTAAAGGCTTTTGTATATTATTGGACAGCAATAGAAAGAGGGTTATTAGGTGTATCATTGCAAAGGCATAACGTGGCATGTTGAGGACCATTGTACACATGTGGCCCAACACCCAAATTGGATAATTTCATTTCAATTTTTTTTATTTTATAAAATAAATTCGAAAGTTTGCTTACGCATTGGTTCTAGAAAATGTTATATTGGTCCCGAACAAATTTGATCACTAGACGTTTTCACTTGTATGAAGATTTTAAGTTAACAATTAAACATGCTTGTTTTTAGATTAAGGATATCTCTATGTACGTGCAAGTTTCAACTTATACTATACGAGTAAAACTACTATTAAAAACGTGAAATAAAAGATTTAAAGTTTAATAAGTACTTATGGTTATGAAACGTTGAAAAAATTGAGTGACACGACAATAGAGGTCTGGCGTACTCCTTTGTTTTGAAGATTTACGGTTAACTATTATTGAAAATTTTTGTCTTCTCAGGACTACCAATCATGATCATAATTCAGTCATTTCTCGTATTTTTTTATAAACAAACCATTTTTAGTAGAGAAATGAAGTAAATGGAAAACAAAACTGAAAGTTAGCATTATATACACGATGAATTTGTTAAACGAAATGAGAGGGTGTGGTTGAATGCAATGTGCTTTCATGTACGACAAGAGTGCGGGCATTTATAACGTAAGTGCTTTTGTTGTATGATGTAGCTCTGGTTGTGATTTTTTTGTCAGACTCGCTAAGAATGAAACGATCAACTAAAAAGAAAGATTTACAAAAGAATTTGAAAACCTAGAAAAATAGTAATAAATTACGTAAATTTAACGAGATAAAGCCTAAACAAATTAGTTAATAATTTTATTTCCGTACGAATGAGGACACAATTTCGATTTTTGCGTGTGGTAAACAAAAGTCCTAAACCACACAAATATATTATATTCTTTAAATATAATTTAAATGTGTGTATCATATGTAGTAAGTAAACAAAAGTGAATTGTAAGCCACAAAAATAATTAAAAGTTAGTTAGAACTATAATTAAAAAAATAAAACAAAAAAGAAAACTAATTAGACATCTAATTCTTTTTTTATGATTCTAGCTTAAATTTTAAAAAAACATTATTATCTTTCTTATTGAAAAACAAATGAAAATGAATAGTAACATTTTGATGGCAATTTTGTAAATTTTGTTGAGAGTAAGGGGTAGTTTTCAAGCCGGTGTATATCTTTTTGTGTACGCTTTGTACATCGATATCAAAACATATACTGGAGAACCGGGTTCACCACCGAACGCCTATACGCTTTGTGTACGCTTGCGCGTCGACATTTGTTCAGCGAACGCCTACATGTATTGCACCGGGTTCACCACCGACACCATCCGTTCATAGCCTACACGGCGGTATTATATATATAAAGTCCGTAGACCTACGTAACTCATATTTACTCACGCAACGCGCGAGAAGCGCATCTAACTAGTTATCATTTATTAGTCATATAATATATATTGGATTTTATTAGTCTCAACTATTAACTTTTGGATTCTACCGGTCTCAACTATTGTCAACGGTTCTAATTTTTATCATTTTCGCAACCAACGGTCCGTTGTTAAATTTTTTCGAATTCTAGACCGATGTTTTAGGCCTTTTGATCAGAACAATAATGTGAGTTGATTGATGTAAAAAAGTTTGCTCGAAACGGCTCTCTAAATGATAAAATATTTATATCTGATTGAAGCATCATTAGGTTTAAACACCCGATTGAAGCGCCGTTTCGTTGTTTGGAGCGTCGTTTCGAGGTAACTTTTCCATGAATCGACTTGTATTATCCTTTTAATCAAAATGCTTAAAACATCGGTCTTAAATTTGGAAAAAACTTTACGGCGTTAAAAGGAATTTAATGACGGACCATTGGTTGACAAAGTAATAAAAGTTGGTACAGTTGGCCGCCAATTCAATAGTTAGGACCAATAGAAGTCAAAATGTGATAGTTGAGACCAGTAAAAACCAATATATCTTCATATAAATATAGCATACATTATTTTTAACCCGTAAAATACTTACACAAATCATTAAGGTTATTTGTTTACCTTAAATGATTCGGTTTAATTCTAAATCATATATTAACATTTAGCATTAAAAACATTTGTTTTATTAAAAAACTAGATTAAGCCCCGTGTGTTACACGGGTAGAAATATAAAAAACAGAATTTAAAATTTTACGAAAAAATAGTACTTGAAAATAAATTACACATTACATGAAAGATATATGAAAATAGAAACACAAATTGTTTAAACTCTAATGTGAGCCTTGAACAAATAGATTTAAACATAAATACACTATTAATACCAAATTAGATATCAACGCTTTTAAAATCGGTGTATTATAATCCTATATATCAATTAATTAAAAAATGGTAAGAAAAATAGGCATACAAATATTCCAGATGATAAATATTCGACAAAAAATTTATGTTGACACTCATGTACCAGGTCGAGTGTACGGGTCGACAAACATGGGTGTTAGCCGAAAATTGCGATGCGTTATTTGTTAAGTTGTCTATTTTCCGATTTCACGTTGATTTTAGAGATGTAAATCAGGTAAATATGGAATTTTGGAAGAGAATATTATGGGTGATTTAATGATTTTGATTTCTTTCTATACATAGCTAGGAATATAAGATTCTTAGTTTTTAGCGGGAAAATGTTTTAACAACCTCTCAAATGAATGACATGTGTCCTTCAAAACCTTATTTTATTAGAATGCATAGATAGATATAGATATAGACTAGTTTTATGCACGTGTGTTACACAGGTGGTGTAAGATCCCACATCGGTGGGGAGGAGAACTAAGCACTGCTTTATAAGAGTGTGGTAACCTCCCCTACCATGACGCGTTTTAAAACCGTGAGGGGGGGCGCCTGAGGGCGTTCCGGCTGCCAAAGCGGACAATATCATGGTGCGACGGGCTGGGATGTTACAGATGGTATCAGAGCCAGTCGTCGGCCGATGTGCCAGCGAGGACGCTGGTCCTCCAAGGGGGGTGGATTGTAAGATCCCACATCGGTGGGGAGGAGAACTAAGCACTGCTTTATAAGAGTGTGGTAACCTCCCCTACCATGACGCGTTTTAAAACCGTGAGGGGCGGCGCCTGAGGGCGTTCCGGCTGCCAAAGCGGACAATATCATGGTGCGACGGGCTGGGATGTTACAGGTGGCGACATAAAAAACAGATAAAATTAACCAAGTTTCATTTTTATTTATTAATTAAGTCACCCAAACTTTGTTTGTTTCAATTAGATAACTTCACTTTAAAAACATGTTTCAATCTTATGTAATTAACTTGTATAATAGGTAAACATTAACTTCCGAGGGACAACTTAAATAATAATTGTTTCTATTTCCCACTGCCAACTGTCAAGCCTTGTAACATTCAATTTAAATAAAATATAATAAATATTTCAAAAAAATTTTAAAAATTAAAAAGAAAAATGCAACGTTTTTCATAAATTTGTAAAAAAGTCTAAGAAAGTGTCGTTTTCATTAGAAATTGCAAAAATTTAAAAACTTGTGAATTTTTTTATAAAAAAATGAATGAAGAAAAAACGGGTCTGAAATTCACAAAACAAGTCTTAAAAAAATTTGATGGCAGAAAAAACATATAAAAAAAAACTGTCACCTATAGTTGATAGCAGAAAAGAAAAACACAAAACGTGTCCCAAATTCACCTAAAAATTAGTGTTTATCAGTTATAAAGTTAATTACCGGTGTTTACCTATTATAAAGTTAATTACTTAAGAGTATAACACATTTTAAACTGAAGTTATATAATTGAAACAAAACAAAGTTTAATTGACCTAATTGGAACAAAATATAAAGTTTATTTATTTTATGAAATTTTCCTTCAGAAAAAAAAAACAGTTAAAAATAAGTTGCATATTATCACGTTAAATAAAAGATCTTATCAAGACTTTGGCTCAGCAATATAGACGCATTGATAGAAAACATTACATTTTGCAATGTTGAATATTTTTGGAACAATTGAATGCAATTTCTTCGATTTTAATTAATATTATGAAAAAATAATGATTAAGGACGCAAAAGAATTAACATGTAATATAAATTTTATATTTTCAAAACAAATCAATTCAAAGCGTAACATATTTTTAGAAACAAAATTTCATTTGATTACATTGTTTATTTAAAATTAATAAAAAATGATTTACTTATGGAATGAAAATCTTCATCTAATATAAATGTTATAAAAAATTTGAGCGGAGAAACTATTTTCTAAGTGCCTCTATGGAAAACAAATGTCCTTTAAAACCCTTTTTTTATTAAAAGGTATAGATTTTTAAAATACAAAAGAATAAATGTTATAATTTAATAATTTATTTGCAACACATAAACCCTATATAATCCTAGTTATATTCCTCGTAAAAAAATAAATATTTTATTCCCTACCGTTAAAAAGTAAAGATACTTATTCATAACATCCCAATCATATGAAGACACATCACCACCTCGATGTGGATCCACATCACACAACCACTATAAATCAAATCCCACATACTTCATTTAATTTCATCCTACAAACAAAACAAAACAAACGTACAAAACACATCAAAAATGATAATGGATATCATCTTCTACATCATCTTACTCTTCCCAATTCTCCGAATCAAATCCGAATTATTCAATCTCCTCAAAGATTTTGTATCCGATCTATTCGGATACGGAGGTATTAATCCTCGTTACCACCAGGAGGATATCTGCCTGGTGGATCTTCCAATCATTAGATTTGAAGATCTGCAGAACCACGGACATAGGTCCGTGGATCGCATGTGTTTTATTTGCTCTCTTGATTACGACAAGGACGACGTGTTGTGTCAACTTAGCCGGTGTGGTCATGCCTTCCATTCGGATTGTGTCGGAAAACGGCTTCATCGGAAACAAAATTCTTGTCCGTTTTGCCGGTTACCGGTTTTCACCGGTTTATCGGTTGGGGAGCAGTGTAGTGGTTTTTGAAAGGTTTAATGTTGTTTAGGTTTGGTTTTATTAGGGTTTATGTTTTGTGTAAATATATTAATTTTCATATGAAAAGTATATTTGATATGATGGAGTTAGTTTTTATCTTGAATATTAATTAGACATCGACATAATATTGCAAGTAATATTTATGTGTTTCCGTGTGTCAAATATAAAATGCCCAAAACACATATCTATCTTGGTGTAATAAAAATTAGAGATGAGTATTTTGTATCGAGTTTTATCGTTACAGGACTAATCGATTAACACTGATACTGGTATTCACTTTTACCTTTTGTGGTTTTGATCGATAATTTTTGGTATTTTTAATGAAATCTTTACGGAATGACATAAAACCAAAAAAACCGGATGTGTTCTGTTTATACGTACTTCACTCATTTTGATTTTGATGTTTTTCGATACGGTACTAATTGGGTATAAATACAAGTATGCTATAGATTTCATCCGTGTTCAAACACACAACGAAAGTGCACCAAAAAGTTGTTGTATGTTTTACTCGTAATTTACTCAATTTTAAATGGTATATATTTTTGTTTGTTTGTTTTGTACTAGATTAGTACCCGTGTACTAAACGGATTTTAGTTTTATAGGTTTTAACTCAATTTAGATATCAAAATTATTCATATATTAGTTGGTAAATTTTTATTTGAACATATCGGGTTAGGAGATAATTCATGATAATTGTTCATTTTTTATTTGAACATATCAAGTTATAAGATAATTAATGATAATTGGTAAAACTTTAATGTGAACATATCGGGTTAGGATAGATCATAATAATTGATAAGTTTTTTATTTGAACATATCAGGTTAGGAGATAATTCATGATAATTGGTACATATCTAGTTAAGATATAGATGATGATAATTGGTAAATTTTGTATTTGAACATATCGGGTTAGGAGATAATTGATGATAATTTGTGAATTTTTAATTTAAACATATCGGGTTATTTCGAATATGGAGCATATCATGACCCGTCTAAAATTTTTCCATCAAATTAATTTAGAACATGACACCTAAGCAAAATCCTATATGGAGTAATTTTAATGATGACATAT
Organism: Tagetes erecta; assembly: GCA_030867185.1. Taxonomy (NCBI): domain Eukaryota; kingdom Viridiplantae; phylum Streptophyta; class Magnoliopsida; order Asterales; family Asteraceae; genus Tagetes; species Tagetes erecta. Next base: position 2,616,996 of record CM061487.1, read on the forward strand.
GGATGAGTTACTTAATTATTAAAATAGATAGATGCGTATTTTTAAAGTTCTTATAAAAGATTTTGAATAACATAAAATTTCATGTATATTTTAGTTTAATGTAATGCTTGTCAATGCCAAAATTATTACTTCTATCTACCAATTCAAAATAAAACAAAAAGTTTTTTATTAGATCATTTATATTAAAAACGTTAGATAATTATGATCATCACAGTCATGACTCATGAGTCAATATCACCGTACTTCTTTTATTTAGTCTATTTATAATTTATTAATCGGTTTTCATTAAGAGGGTGTCTAGTCAGACACCCTGACAAGACTATCCGGACACCCAATCATTTTGTTAATATGACTCGTATTGACAATACGAGTCGTATTGCTGTACTGTCAGTGATACGACTTGTATCAAACTAATAACGACTCGTATACACACATAAAACGACTCGTATAATCAGTGAATACGAGTCGTATATTGGGTGTTCGGATAGCCTCGACAATTTCTGTCAAGATTCCTGACATACAGTGAAACGACTCGTATTATGCTAAAAACGAGTCGTATTGGTCACTTAATACGACTCGTATCAGATGATACGAGTCGTATTACCTATCAGGAATCTTGACAGATACCACATGTCTGCCTCGAAATGCGTGCCAATTTCATATAAATACCAACGATTGTTTCTTCTGATTTCAATCCACATTCTTTCTAAATCCCCCTAAAAAAATGTCTAATAGGCGTTCTACCACATCTTTACTCAACATTCCTTCCCCCGTTAACAATCATAATTTTCGTAATCACAACTGGTCTCGCAACGTTTTGCACTTTTACTATAACGGAGACCAACCGGAATGTAAGAATGGTTACATCGTTGACGAGCAGGTTCTTGACCGGAGCTGGTGGGGAACCCTTTTAGGTTTTGAGAGAAACGAGTTTATTTCTTCATACGTATGTTTTATGGCACCCTTTATTTTTAGTTAAATTTTAATATCTCGCTAATTTAATTTTCTATTTTTTTCAGCATAATTTCGTTTGGGTTACTAGACTTATGGTTTGGCGCAAACAAGAAATTGAGAGAGCCGGTGAAAACCTATTACGTTGGACGTGCCTACCTTCTGAGTTTTATGATATGTTAATCAATCAGGATGAAGACACTTTGCAATACGGTGACGGGACACAGACACTATATCCTCCGTTTTGGGGGGTTGATACAGTAATAACTAATAACTAATACCAAATACAATTAAAATTTTTGTAGGTGTATTAGACGAATTACATAAAATAATATAATTAAAATTTTTGTAGGTGTATTTACCGATAAACCATGACGATGTAAGATGGTATCTTTTTGAAATTAACTTAAGGACAATGGAAATTCGTTGTTTTTTTCCATACGACTGTCTTCCAACTAGCTGTAGTGGTTTATCATGTATTCACGTTGGACTTCACCAAATCCATATTCAATTTGAAGATTTTTTCATATGGTTTTTAAGAAAAATAAACTACTGGCAACACACAGGTCAATATTTAGGTGAAGTTACTGAAATACCTGTGATCAGCTGTGTTGTTTGGCCACCTAATGCTGGTCATATAGGTTCAGATTGTGGGATAGTAATCTGCATGTTATTGCGTAGGCTTGTACAAGATCGGGGGCTGGACTGGCGAGAAGTGAATTTACAAGATGCCTGCCTCAGATTCAGACGGTTCATGGCGGATGAAATATACGCCGCCAGAACAGCCTAACAAACCTTTACAAACTAACATAACTTTTATATTTATTACTTCTCATGGTATACCGCAATATCATAGCTCCGGTGTCATCCGTCTCCTAATACATGGATGACTGATGAAACCGGGGTTATGATTCGGATTGCGGTATCCCATGTGAAGTAATAAATATAAAAGTTATGTTAGTTTGTAATGGTTTTGCATGATTTTTATAATTATATCACCGGTGTTACAAATAATAGACGTCTTCTCTTTTTCAATATAAACCATAAATAGTGAAAAATAATATAATTTTGGAGTATGTTACAAATTATTTGACCTAGTGAAATGTCTCCGGTTTCCATACTCGTTTAAGATAAAACTGAGTATTGAAACCGGAGACATTTTCGTAGGTCTAATAATTTGTAATTAACTGCAAAATTATATTTTTAATCACGTTTTATGGTTTATAATATAAAAACAGAGACATCTGTTATTTGTAACACCGGTGTTAAAGTAAAAATATTCATGCATATAATAAACCGGAGACATTTCACCAGGTCAAAAGATTTATTTCTTTAACATAGTTAACTCCACCACTACAGAACTAGCAATGCTATCTGAACTAATGTGTTTAACACACGGTTCATGTCTAGCAGCTCGGTTTGGTAAACATCGAAAGATGTACACTGAAAGATGTAGTTGAAAGATGGAGAACATTCAGGTATTATTATACCGGAGAGATTTCACTAGGTCAATCTTCAAGTTTCAAAACGAAAGATGAAGTGAAAGCTTTATGGACTTGGAGAACATTCAGCATAGTTAACCCTACCATGTCCTGGAATGGTACAAATGGATGCCCACCATGCACCCTTTCATATCTAGCAGAACGGGTTAGCTAAATCAAACTAAAAGACGAAGTGGGAGTATACCTCCCTTGTTACTTCGCTTGCACCCACCGGCAAATACTCCGCTAATGGGCACATCCGAGACGTTTCACTAGGTCAAAATAACTTGTAATAATATTAAAAATATGTATTTATCGACAATTTATATAAATTGGTATTGGTTATCATATAAACTTATGTATTTATTTACATTTTATATAGTGTGGTTGTGACTCATTTTATATTAAATGTAAATTCGTTTGTGTGGTAGTGTGTTTAGGTAAAATGGTGTGTTTTGAAGTGATTTTCTTGGATTTTTAGAAAACTTTTTTTTTATGAAACTTGTTGGTGGTGTGTTTATATAGGTAAAATGGTGTGTTTTGAAGTGATTTTCTTGGATTTTTAGAAAACTTTTTTTTTATGAAACTTGTTGATGGTGTGTTTATATAGGTAAAATGATGTGTTTTGAAGTGATTTTCTTGGATTTTTAGAAAACTTTTTTTTTATGAAACTTGTTGGTGGTGTGTTTATATAGGTAAAATGGTGTGTTTTGAAGTGATTTTCTTGGATTTTTAGAAAACTTTTTTTTTATGAAACTTGTTGGTGGTGTGTTTATATATGTAAAATGGTGTGTTTTGAAGTGATTTTCTTGGATTTTTAGAAAACTTTTTTTTATGAAACTTGTTGGTGGTGTGTTTATATAGGTAAAATGATGTGTTTTGAAGTGATTTTCTTGGATTTTTAGAAAACTTTTTTTTTATGAAACTTGTTGGTGGTGTGTTTATATAGGTAAAATGGTGTGTTTTGAAGTGATTTTCTTGGATTTTTAGAAAACTTTTTTTTTTATGAAACTTGTTGGTGGTGTGTTTATATAGGTAAAATGGTGTGTTTTGAAGTGATTTTCTTGATTTTTAGAAAACTTTTTTTTTTTATGAAACTTGTTGGTGGTGTGTTTATATAGGTAAAATGGTGTGTACATTTGACGGAATATTACATCGTGTCAAATAATTATATTGGTTCGTACATTTGACAGTCTATAATTGGAAAACTTTAATACGACTCATATCAACGTTAATACGAGTCGTATAAATGGACAGATACGACTCGTTTTACAAGTAAAACGAGTCGTTTTAGTAATTAATACGACTCGTATTAACGTTGATATGAGTCGTATTACTGCGCCTTCTGACACCTAAAACATGCAGAATTTGTCGTCTGACACGTCCAGCTATACGACTTGTATTGAGTCATACGAGTCGTATTTAGGGTGTCTGGCTAGGCAATCAGGTGTCTGTATAGGAGCACCCTTCATTAATTTAACCATAACTTATAATAAAAAATTAATTTAAAAATTACATGTTATAACAAATATTAAAAATATTAATTTAATATTTACATGCAACGCGTACGATTCATGAGTGTCTAACCTCACATTATATATTTTGCTTTATTAATGTTTAGATTTTGTTAATTAGTTGGTTTTTCAATTTGTACATAATAGTTTAGTGTCCGTGTTATGCTTGGGAACACAATTTAAATGATGCTTTTAAGGATATTCATTCATGAATGTTCCATTCAGTTTTGAAACAAAACCGTGGTAAACCGGAACAAATGATATATTTTAAAAAATTAGATTTTTAGTATAGCAATATTATACTCAAATTAAAGAGAATAAAATGCTCAGTTTTATGGTGTACTTTATTTTTAAAAAAATCGTATAAAAATGTTATGTATATTTATAAAACATTGAGGTCTTTAATTGTATGTTATTATTAACTTTATCCATAATTTTCATTTTTAAACCTTATTAAATATAAACCGGCTCACGTACACCCCTTGTAGTATAGGGTTAAAAATATAAATACTCTTAAAATTTTCAAAATTCTCCAAAATATTAGGGGACCAAAAATGTAATTAGTTTTATTTTAATAATATTTATATATATATATATATTTTAAATAAAAAATCATTATTGTGAGATAAACTCTCAAATAATGTCACATAAGCTAAAAGCTATGAAAAAATGCCACATAAGTTTTTTATGTTTTGGTATATTATATAAGGATTTTTTAAAGGGAAAATGCCATAGAAACATAACCAAGTTTCAGTTTTGTTCTAATTAGGTCACTCAAGCATATTTTACTTAAATTGGATGACTAAACCTTCAAATCGAGCAATTGTTGGATTTTGTTTGTGTCAAGAAAGGAATTAGGGATAGAATGTGGGGGTCGGAATATTTAATATATGTAATTATATTAAAATATTTAAATATATGTTAATTATAATAAAAAATAAAAAAATAAATCTACAATTCACATTACCGCTTCACATTAGCATAAAAAAATGTAAAAAATAATTCTTAACTGAAACGTAAAGAAAAACATGTGAAAACAACATGTTAAAACCTCTAATTTGAATAAAATATGAAGGTGAGTGACCTAATTGGAACAATTTTTAAACTTGAGTGACTTAATTAGAACAAAATTGAAACTTGGTTATGTTTTTACAAAGTTACCCCTTTTTTAAATCTAACTTAGTAAATTAAGGCATTTTGGACTTATTTTTAAAGGAAAAATATATCTTCTCTTCTAATAAATCGCTAAACTGTTGCTCCACGTGGTGTCACTTATCAGTTTCATAGTCATCCGTATTATCATACTTTGTTTTACGTTTTGCTATTAGTCATTTTAATATAAAAGTATATAAATACTTTTTACCATTCAGCCTCGTGGGTACACATATGTTAACCTAGTTCTATAAATGAAAGTTAGAGGAAAATTGAGTGAAATATTTCTTCATGAGTTAGTGGAGTTAAGAATTTATTATTAGTATTATATTTTAAAAAACATTACAAATCTTTAATTATTAGTAGCTTAATTATAAATTGTTAAATGTATTGATTATAACTATTTTTAAATATTATTATTAACCCGTATGTAACATACGGATATTAAACCTAGTATAGTTAAAAAATAACAATTATTTACCGGAATTTAAGTTGTAATTTAAGATATGTAAAGTATTTTTTAAAATATGTATAGAATTTGAAGTGTACCGTGTATATAATGGCTAAACGTGGCCCGTTTGATCACCGCAAATATACAACTCTCAAAGACTTTGATTACGTTATTGCTTCTAGAATATGTCAATTAGTTGATCTTGAATAGTGAATAGATAAGATATATATATGGCCTAGTTTGTTCACAAGACGTTTTGGCTTATTGTATATAAAGATTCTTAACTTTACCTCAGCATAGGTTCACGAGCCTTTTTATAAGTTTTTTGAACAAATTCTTGTTATTAGGCTCACTTGGTAAACACATTGTCTTTTAAATGGGAGGTCATGGATTCTATCTCTGACAATGTGGTATTTGATGTAATTTAATTTGGAGTGGTGTAATGTAATAGTATATGTAGTTTGCCTTAAAAAAAAGGTTATACTCACACTTCATATGATTCTAGTGATTTTCATTGGATCGTTAGTTAATACAAGTCTTAGATAAGAATCGATAATGTACTAATTAGTCATTGTTAACAATAGTTTATAATGACAATATGCAGGGTTTTTTATGTAGACCCGTTGATATATGTTAAATTATGCATAATTTTCGTGTAGAATTTGTGCGTGTTTTAATTACTTTCTGTGCATTTTTAGGTAAAATTTGTATACTATTGATTGGAATGATATTTTGTAGGCCACGGGTAATAACTGATGAATGGATCAAGAAGTGAAGCTAAACGAGCCACGATCGAGGACCGGATTGCACCTGAATTGAAGCTAGACAAAACGAACTAGAGAAGTGAGATGGTCGCGTTGCGCGACCAGGTAAGGGAAGCACGTTGCGGCGTGCTCCCTGATGGGCGTTGATGAATTTGGGTGCCGTGCTATGCGGCCACACACCACCACCTCGTCGCGCGACACGATGAGGTGATTTTTACAGAACGTTTCGACGGGTTTTGGTTGTTTTCGCTATTTAAACATATCTTCACACAAACCCTAATTACTTACGACCGAAGAGCAGAAACAGACGATTTTCGGAGCTAAAGATGAGTAATTTGCAGTGTTCGAGAGCAAGGAGTCGTGTTTTTAAAGTGAAGTAATCAACATGGATTAAAGAGTTTGCAGGTTCTATCATCCATATCTTTTCATCTTTATTTTGTTACTTTCAACTATGAATACTTATTATTTTTCTTTGTTCATTTACATTATGTTAGTCTAACTAATAAGAATCACCTAGGTTGAATGATGAACCGTTAGTTTTATTTGATTGTTATTTGGGATTTTGTTAAGTTATGGTTTTATGATGAAGTAAACGTTTAATGATGCTTTCAATTGATGCGTATTGTGTGCTTGAATTAGTTTGTTTTATTAAACTTTTGGTGAATGTCTTTTATATAATAGAGCTTAGTTGAGTCAATTGTTTTATTATGTTTGCAATAAGATCATAAAAACAAATGTTTTAAACCAAACGAATAAAAGTGTGTAGCTTTTCTAGTAACCGTGAGGTGATATGATAATTGGTAAGTCTTGCTTGATAAATTCGCTAAATTTTGTTCTTCGTGAGGAGTCCGTTTAGAGTTAATTGGTCAAGTTTGTTTACCACATCAATTGAATCACTTAAACTACCATTGACGTTCAAAGTGTGAAGTAGAGTGTCAAGTTCGATACTTTATCATAATCGGTTAGGCGACTGTGAAGGAGCCTAACTTAATAAACTAGTTTTCTCTTAGAACTTGTAGGAATTTATAGGTTTCTTCTCGAAAAGGGTCGAGGGTCCTAGTTAAGTTTCGATCAAGTAACTATCATTAGATCCTAGTTCCATAACTTTTACAATTTTCATTTAGTCAACAACTGAACTTTCAGGGATTCTAGCCTAGGTGGTTTTACCCGTCATTCGCTGAATAAAATCAAATCCAAATTGTCTTTGGTTCAGTTCACTTTAATTTTAGAATTAAGTTTTATTTCAAATTAGTTTAATTAAACCCCCCCTTTGCCACATAATAATTTATATAAGTCGTGTCTTTATTTGAGTATTGTTTGCTAGTAACGTAATTAAAAGAGTCTCATGGGTTCGATATCCGGACTTACTTAACTTTACTAGAATCGATCAGTATATTTGTCGGTTTTAAAACATAACTATTTTTTACATATCACTTGTCGGTCTTAAATTATTAAGATGAAAAAGAAAGGCTAAACTTTACTACAATTTTCTCTTATTTCATTCCAAATAATGCAATGCAATTTATAAGGTTTGAAATGCAAGCTATACTATTTAATGGGGAAACATGGGAACGTGAGTACGTGATGTATGACTAAATCAGTTGATAAAATGTGCACTCTAAATGAAAACGTGCATTGTTGGTAAGTGGATGCAAGGTTAACAATAAATGGAAATGTGAAAGTTTAATTTATGGTCTTTGACATGTATTAATTATCCCAACCTAAAAACGAACTTGTCCTCAAGACTGGACCATGGTCGAGCGTCTTCTAATTGCATGATAAGGAATTTAGGGGGTGGACAACGAAGACCTTGTTGAAACCGTTCATCGCAATTGAAACATACACATTCAACCTTTCGAATTTGCATTCCAGCGGGTGTTAAGCGCTTGAGGGGCAGTGGAGTGGTTATAATAGAGGAGGTTACCGACATATTTTGGGTGAGATCGAGGGTGGGGATGTGGGTATGACAAGTATACCGGTATGGGTTTAGGTTTTAAGTGAAGAAGCACCACTTTTGAGTTTGTCTTCAATCAATGAAGTGAATGTGTAGGCTTGATGAAAGTTGGTTGGATGGAGGATTGCCATCTCAGCCTGAATCTCGGGTTAAAACCAGAGATAAAGAAATTTTTAAAGCCACGTATGATAATCCAGTAAGAGAGTAAATGCGAAAGCAAAGTTAAATGTACGTAAAACAAGACGCAATACCAATATAAATAAAAGAGTTTAGATATGTCTGCTTCTTTATTGAAAACATGTGACTACGTGAAAGCATCATATCCTTGTGCATACCTTTGCGGCATGAGAAAACAAAAATGAATGTTCAACACAATGGCTTGTGAGTTTATATATTTCATAAGTAAATAAATGTTTAAATGTTTGTAGGATCCACATAAACAAAGTTATATCTATTGATAGCAAGTCAATGTAGTTACTAAAGCGTTTCGAGACTGAAGTTGACTGTTTAATGTTATTTTTCTTCTATCACGTCTATCATAAACGATGGCATGTAACATTCTACATTGGTTGTGAGGAGGAACAAAGATTTTGTATAAGGAGTTTAATACCCTCACCATCATGAGACATTTTAAAACCGTGAAGAATGGACGCCTAAGAGCGTGTTGGCCGCCAAATTAGACAATGTCATGGTGCGCTTACGCTGGGCTGTTACAGATGGTATCAGAAACATGGACCGAACCAGTGTTAACGAGGATGTTGGACCCCATAACGGGGTGGATTGTAACATCCCACATTGGTTGTGAGGAGGAACAAAGGTTTTGTATAAGGAGTTTAATACCCTCACCATCATGAGACATTTTAAAACCGTGAAGAATGGACGCCTAAGAGCGTGTTGGCCGCCAAATTAGACAATGTCATGGTGCGCTTACGCTGGGCTGTTACAGATGGTATCAGAAACATGGACCGAACCAGTGTTAACGAGGATGTTGGACCCCATAACGGGGTGGATTGTAACATCCCACATTGGTTGTGGGGGAGAATGAAAACTTCATTATAAGGCAAAGTAGTCGACCTTATCAACGATAACACACACTAGAGTAAAGAAACGCACGATATATATTACTTTATATATGAAAAACCAAGGTCGGTAGCCATGGTATTTTCACTTCAAACATCTACTATTTAACAATTACACTATCAACCCCAATCTTTAGGCGGTTAGTACACTTGAGCCCTAACTTTTGGTAATTGACAACTTTGACCCTCCAATTTTTTTCAACTTGATTACTTGACACCTCATGTTGTTTAAATTAGTTATAAGATTTAAACCATAACGTCCTACACATTATTATACCTTTTTTGTCTATCACTAACCATGTTAATGTTAAAATTAGCTTTATGACTTTACACCTTTTTTTTTTTGGAACGGCAGTTGCACCACCAGCTAACCGGTGGCTCAGGGGAGAGCAATGACCGAGCCTAGAAGCCCACGGCCTATCCCCTGTAAGAGGGATTATTTGCGGCAGAGTGTGGCAGCTCCCCTAAGAGAAGAACTCTTCTCGGGACCCCGACCAACCCTTCCGAAGAGCAGGAAAGTCGGAGTCTAAGACTCGTCAACTAACCGCCCCGGGGGAAAACCACAGCAGGAACCTTTAACCTTTTCTGTGTAAAACCCCTCTCCTCAAGACTAGAACCCATGACCTCTAGGAAGTTAAGTGTTTTAGCCCATCATTGAAATGTCGTTGGACCAAATGGCCAACCGCTATGACTTTACACCTTAACATTCAATACATTATACTATTTATTATCTACATTAAGTTGTAAAATTAAACAAAATACGGTGGTATAATGTAGTTAATGGTTAGAAATGACTTATTAGTATAGCTTAAGTCTATTAAACTAGAAAGAATAAATACCTATTAACGACTAGATAAATCCTAAACAAAACAAAAACTACTTTTTGGTCAAAAAACAAAACCTACTTTTGGTCCCAGCTCGATATAAACAAAATTTCTAGACCACACAAACGACCGACCATTAAATAAGTTTTGTCCCAAATGAAATATAAACTTATTTGATTTACCTTTTTAAAACAATTTTCTATTATTGTTATTTTTTAACTAAACCTAGTATATACTTTTTTTTTTTGAACGGCACTTTTATTAAGAAAACTGGCCACTAGCAAGACGCTAGGACCGAATAGTACAACAAAAACACCCAAACAGCATTACAATGGAAATCTATGAAAGGAAAAGTTACACCAAAAATGCCACGCTAGATCTCTTAATTTCGCCCTATTCTTCAACCAAGCAAACGTGTGGAATTTAATTAAATTCACCACATTAATTAAACCTAGTATATACTATGGACAATTGTTTTAGATAAATTTAAACGCCCTCAAATACATTACGGCATGAAACTAATAGAGGCGTTGTCTTTGTCATATTTAGCTTACGTATATTTACTAAACAAAATAAAATCATAATTAAATACTATTGTTATAATAATAAGTTGTCTTTGACACTAATAGAGGCGTGGTCTTATATCACAAACACACTCAGCGCTCTAAGTAAGATTTAAGAATATGATTATAAGAATTGTGTTCAACTAAAAAGTTTAAATTTTCTAGAAAAGTATAAGAAGGAATTTAGACCATTAAATCTAATATTAAATGAAGATCAGTGATCCATAAACACAAGGTGGCATAATGGTAAGTTAGAACTTTAAATGGTAGGCCAAAATATTTGTCTTGTCTAATTTTCAAATTCCGCCATCTTTTTTAAACGTCCATAACTTTTACATACGACAATACTTTTTAATAAAAATTACAAAAAAAACGAAGGTTTTTTATCTTCAAAACGCATATAATGTTGATGCATAAAAAATGAATTTTTTTTGAAGTTTCAGCTCATTGTATTATATTCGTCAGGTCATTGTTTTATATTTTTTAGCTCATTGTGTTATATTAGTCAATACATTGTGTTATATTTTTCAGGTCATTGTGTTATATTCGTCAGATCATTGTATTATATTTTTCAGCTCATTGTGTTATATTCGTCAGGACATTGTGTTATATTTTTCAGGTCATTGTGTTATATTCGTCAGGTCATTGTGTTATATTCGTCAGGTCATCGTGTTATATTCGTCAGATCATTGTGTTATATTCGTCAGGTCATTGTGTGTTATATTCCTCAGGTCATTGTGTTATATCTGTCAGGTCGTTGTGTTATATTCGTCAAGTCATTGTGCTATATTCGTCAAGTCATTGTGTTATAGTCAGGTCATTGTGTTATATACCCCAGGTCATTGTGTTATATTCGTTAGGTCATTGTGTTATATTCGTCAGGTCATTGTGTTATATATCTCAGGTCATTGTGTTATATTCGTCATTCGTCAGGTCATTGTGTTATATTCGTCATTCGTTAGGTCATTGTGTTATATCCATCAGGTTATTGTGTTATCTTCGTCAGGTCATAGTGTTAAATTTATCTGGTCATTGGGTTATATTCGTCATGTCATTGTGTTACATTTTTATCAGGTCATTGTGTTATTCATGTTTCAACTCATTGTGTTAATGACCTGACAAATAACACAATAACCTGAAGAAATAACACAATGACTTGACAAATAACACAATGAGCTGAAAACGTGAATTTTTTTTATTTTTTATATATGAATATTATACGCGTTTTAAAGATAAGAAAATGCTCGTTTTTATGGTGTAATTTTTTTAAAAACATATATACTATCGTATGTAAAAGTTATGGATGTTTAAAAAATTGGGTGAAACTTAAAATATAAAGACATTACCAATTTACATTCTCTTCTAATTTTAAAGGAGTGTCACATGTAATCACCTCATTACTTCTTTGACTTTCTAAGACAATCGGACTTTCTACTTTTCTATTACTCAACTTCATAATGCGTACAAGCAAGCAAATGTGTGAGTTATTTAATTTTTTTTTATTTGTTAAATGTTTGTAAATGGGACACTAGATATATTGAAGAACAAATCAAGATTGAAACTAATTAACGTGCTTAATGATTGTAAATTAATGTTAGAGACTTGCAATTCAGTGGGTTCTTATATGACTATGTATAATGGTGCGTTATGCATTTGTTATTATATATAGGTGGTGTTATCACACCTTTCTCAAAGGAAACGTACGTGAGACTCTCGCATCATATGGCTCTGTCTCGAAATCAGGATCCCCTTTCCTTTGACCAACGGGTCCTCAAACCAACTTGTCCTTCCTTTCTATTTCTCGATAAACGGTTTTTTTATTCATTGATGGATTTGATTCAAGGTAGCTTTAGCTTGCTTCTTGTGTCTAGGTATATATTGTTGTTAATTGGTTTGTATTAGTGTTTTGGTCTTTATTTGAATAAAATTATTCATTTTTATTGTTAGAAAAAAATGTTATGTATATCATGGACATTGTAATAATTGTTTTATTGAATTTAACAGCATATAATAAATGAATTTAAACCTCAAACTAGTTTGGTGATTAATTCCATTTCTCTCATGTTTTGCATGACTTAAAAATCTTTGACTTTTCACCTTTTTTTTTCTCTATTTTTTGTTACTAGAAAGAAAAGCAAGCGCACCAAACCATGGGCCATGAAAACTTTTGGTTAACAACATGCATTTGTTGTCTATTTAATATAGAGGTATATTGGTTTTTATTGGTCTCAACTATCATTTTTTGTTTTCTATTAGTCCCAACTATTAAATTGGTTGTCAACGTTCCCAACTTTTATCACTTTGGTAACCACTGGTCCCGTCGTTAAGTTTTTTTAACGCCGTTAAGTGTTTTTCCAAATTCAAGACCGATGTTTTAGACCTTTTGTTCGGAAGGATAATACGTGTCGATTGATGTTAAAGTTTTCTCGAAAAGACTCTTTGAACGATAAAATTTTTACATCCCATTGAAGCACCGTTAGGTTTAAACACCCGATTGAAGCACTATTTCGTTGTTCGGAGCGCCGTTTTGAGGTAACTTTTCCATTAATCTACTTATATTATCGTTCCGATCAAAATGCTTATAACATTGGTATTGAATTTGGAAAAAACTTAACGGTGTTAAAAAAATTTAACGACGGGACCAGTGGTTACCAAAGTGATAAAAGTTGGGACCGTTGACAGCCAATTCAATAGTTGGGACCGGTAGAAGACAAAATATGATAGTTGGGACCAGTAAAAACTAATATACCTAATATAAATATATCCAAGAATGATTAAATTGGGCAATCAAACAAAATAACTTTCATCATTGTATGCAAGACCGGTGAAATTATTATTATCTTTATTTGCAAGTCAAGGACAAGCCATTCAACCCAAGCTATTCATCATTGAAAAACAAGCCATTGGTGTGAACTCCACTTAGATTTCATCAAATAACACAATCAAACATTTTTTGTCATCTACAAAATCCATTAGCAAAAGTGCAAATCAAGATCAATCAAGAAAATGAGATGTAAAATTGTGGAATTAAGAATCGTAGAAGGATTGATAAAAGTATAAATCTCAGCCTATCGTTCGTATTCCAGATCAGTTTCAGTCGGCGCCGACGTGCCAACGATGTGGTCATAGACTCTAAATGCTTTCACGTGTAACTTAAACAGTTTCACCCATTGTGAGTAGGTGATTTTCTTCCCGTCGAGGGTTTGAACCTTAGTTTGGATAATAGTAACGTTGTATGCAGGGTGTAGGGTTTCTTTGGTTGTGTCGGAGCTCTCTATGGTTTCTTTTACCGCGTCTTTCGTCATGATTTGTTATGGATGACGTTGATGTTTTGTTTAGGGTTTAAAACCGAAACCATGATACCATGAAATTATTCATAGCTATTTAGTTCCCTGATCAATAGAGAATACAATATCCCTATGTATACTACAATTCATACATATATTACCATAACTAACTCCACTAAAAATGGGAGGAAATACACCTACCAATACACCTACCAATCTAACATAATACCAATATATTCTCAATAGTATCAATAATATATTTCCCTATTAAATTGTTCCCGTAAACTATTAGGTAGTGTTTGATATGTATGAATGAGAAGTAAAAAGAAATAGAGCATTGCAACGGAATGAAAAAGAGCGTGTTTGTTTAGTCAATGAAATGGAATCGACCATTACGAAAGAATGAAAAATACACCATTTTCATTTCATTCACACCCCATGTTTTTTTTATTTCTTCAAAGAATGGAATAATATTTTTAATTTATTACTAGAACCATGACTTGACTCATGCCCTAAACCTTAACCCGATCCAAGACCCCATGAATCGAACCATGTTCTGACTCACGCCTCGAACCATGACCCAACTCATGCACCTTACCAAAACCCAACCTATGAACCGACTCACGACCCGATCCATGAATCGATATGTGGCACGACCCATTCCTCGAACCATGACTCGCCCCATGCCCCAAACCATGACATGAACCATGATCCGACTCATGTCCTGACTTGTGTCTTGAACAATGACTCGACCCATGGCCTGTTTCACGTCCCAACCCATGAACTGACCCATGACTCAACCATGTACCGACTCATGACACAATCCATGAATTGACCCATGACCTAAACCATGAACCGAATCACGACCCGAGCCATGCACCAACCCGTAACCCGATCTGTTATTCAAACCATAATTCCACTCATGACCCGAACCATGGTCTGACGTATGACTTGACTCGTGTATCAACTCATGTATCGAACCATATCACGATACATGGCCCAAACCAAGACCCGTCCCATAACCATAAAAATATATTCTTGTCTATGTAAAACACACGCGTGTTACACACGAGTTAAATAACAATATTTATAAAGAAATTATAATAATTATGTTTAAAGATTTGTAATATGTAAGTATTTAATATTTAAGGATATTGCTACTTCAACTCATTGCATGACACTTAAATTTCACTGTCAAACTTTCTATTATGGTCTAAAAAATTTCCCCTTAAAAGTTGTCCCCTAAAATCTTAATTTATTAGATAGATTTCATACATACCCAACCATACAATATAATATAATTCATTTAATTTATATAAAGCAACCAAACAAACAAGATAATGAAATACAACGATTCATTTCATTCATTGTCTATTTATTTCCTTTCATAAATATCTTTTATATTCTCTCTTTATGACTTTATATGATTACAAAATATAAAAACGTTGACCTCAACTTCAATGCGAGACACGAATAATAATATCTACTTCAACTTCACATATGATGATGAACATCATCTTTTGCATTTGTCTCCTCTTCCCCATCTTTCGAATCAGGAGTGAACTACTCAATCTCATCAAAGCCTCTGTATCCGATCTGTTCGGATACGGATGCATTAATACTCGCTACCACCAGGAGGATGTATGCCTGGTGGATCTTCCTATTATTTGATACGAAGATGTGCTGAACCACGGACATAGGTCCGTGGATCGCATGTGTTTTATTTGCTCCCTTGATTACGACAACGACGACGTGTTGGCCAGCTTAGCCGGTGTGGTCATGCCTTCCATTCGGATTGTGTCGGAAAACGACTTAACATGAAACAAACGTCTTGTCCGTTTTGCCGGACTTTTGTGTTTTTCGGGCTTTAGAATGTGCAGTGCAACAACTTCTAAAGGAGAAAAATAGTTAGTGTCTTTTTTTTACAATGTATGTATGCCAAGTTATCCATCATTAATAGTTTTATGGGTTTATGACATTTTTAAGGGCTTCATATTATAGGAGTTAAAGATATGTTTAAAGTGAAGTTATGTTAAATGGTAACCATGTTAAAGTAGTGTTTGTAAATGAAAGTTGAGTTATTTCATTCGATTATTATCGAATTTATAATAAGGTGACATGGAAATTGATAACAAGTTGTGTTGCAGTCTCCTTCTGAATTATAAAACCTAACCTACTAAAAACAAAGTTTTGGCACTTAAGGGTCGTATCATTGCTATGAATGATCCGCTAAATCTTGCTAAAAAAGTTCACTGTCTTTATGGGTATGAATTGAACCTAAAAATATCAAAAGTAAAGGGAATAAAAACATATTAAACGATTTGCTCTACCTTATCTAAGTAGAATATTATCGTTAAAGCTTTTAAATGGGATAATATTGTTAAGGTTGTAGAGGCTTTTCGGCTTTAGATGGTCTAGATCTTTTTAGTGAGTCGTCTGTTCTTTGAGCGGCTGAGCTACCTCTGGTTGTATCTATATGTATAGATGTTAGCTAGGTACCTAGTTGTAGTAAAGTGAACGTATAAGATATTAGATGAACTTTTTTATTTGTGTCATCATCTATCTCTTTAGTTGTTGTTTGTCTCCATACCCTCTATCAATAATTGATACATTTAGCTTGTATTATTTACATAACATGTCATGATCACATGAAAAGATTATTTCAGAAGTGATTTGTTACCGGACAAAAAAAAAAATAATTGTATTTATAGATATCGTTTATCGCGTGAGACATAGCAAAGCCACCTTTAGGACATCGAATGTTCATTTATATGATATCCATCGTGATTAGTTATTTTGTCATGATATCGATTTGATCGGAGGGGGGGGGGGGGTACTTTAAAGTTAGTTTTACATCTTTACGTAATGCGTGAGGATTAAATACGAGTCAATGAATAAAAAGCGCGATGATAAAATCATTAAAAACGACGGCGTCGGACGATAAACAAAATTTCTAGTTTCAAGTGCTATGGACATCGTGCAAGTCCGGTAAGACGTCTGGAACAAAACTGTAGTACTTTGTTCGTTATGGGTTCGACTCGTTGGAAACTATGAAAGAGTAGTTTGGTATAAATAATACAAAAACAAATATTAGAAAAATTGACTACGTCAAGCTGTTGAATCAAAGTGGTTGAATGGCAAAGATTGTTGAATCACGAAGTTCGCCATATGATCTTAGACCAAGTCGTCACTATAATGAAATACTTCACCACTCGCCCCCATTTCGGAATGTTCGGAATCCGAGACTTGTTTCAACACCGAGAAAAACTTCCATGTGATATGCGTGTCCAAAGTGGACTATATATGAAGCCACTCCAAACAAAGCTAAACAATACTTGCAATGAGTCTTATGAGACTCGTCACTCATCTCCACCAAATCTTATCGTTTTCTAATTCTTTGGCTTTGATTATGCCGAATAACTTTAACAATGATTGGGGCTTGGAAATAACACTCAGACCAACGGATGAGTGTGATGTCATATCGAGAGAAATGAAATGAGATTACCATTTTGTGTTTTTTTTCTTTCAGTTTTATGTTTTCAAGTTGGGTAATCAAACAAACCATGCATCAAACATATATTTAGATTAGCTAAAGGGGGGGGGGGGGTACTGGGTCTTAAAAAATTGCCATATTTGTAGAAAAAAGGGTCATATGGCAGTTGAGAATCGAACTCATGTTCAAAAAGCAAAAAAAGGTCAAAATCGGATCGACCTGGTCAGGTCAAGGCAGGTCATAATCAGTTCTTGATCTGGAAGGTGGACACGATGTGAAATCGTCGGGTTGTGAATTGGGTAGGGTGGGTACAGGCCTTGTCAGGTTAGAACCATCGGGTCTGTACCTGATTTTTTTGTGCACCTCTAGTATATGAGTCAAGTAATCCTACAAAGGATAAAAATGACATAAATCGTTATATCTATTATTAATGGTTGAGATCAAGTTATAGGAAAACAAGTCGGTGGAGGGTATTTTTGTCATGACCACTTTTGTTGACTTTCTTTCTTCACATGCAAAACACATGTCAATTCTTTCATTTTTTAAAACGTTAATAATGTTTGAATATGTATATTAGAATATCAATGTTTTATAATGTGTGTTTCACTAAGACTTTTAAAACCTTTATTAAACAGTTATAAATTATTTGGTACCAAAAGAAAAAATAGTACTTACTCCATGCATATCTCATCCATCCAAACGAACAATAAGTTTAAAATGAACAACTAATTGTCTCAACCTGTAATTCAACTCCATTTCTAAAGAAATGACATAATTTAAGATCAAATTAGCTAACTTTTAACACATTGTTATGATCTTCTATTCTAATGAACTAAAGTGAACTAGAAGTTCCTATCAAAGGGTATAGATAAGAATAAATGTTTATGAGAAGTTGAATCAAAACAATATGAATTCCATTTTGCAAAGACCTAACTTTAACCTTATCATCAAATCAAAGTATTTCGTAAAAATGCAATAACGCTGTTAAAAATTGTATAAAAATTATCATTTATTCTAGAAACAACAATTACACAATATTAGATTAAAAAAAACTACTCATTTTTGTGGTAATTTAAAAAAAAATAGTATTTAAAAATAAGGGAGACACTATCAATATTAGCCTTATCATTTATTCTAGAAACAATGATTCCATAATATTAGATTAAAAAATACTCATTCTTATTGTGTAATTTTAAAAAAGGTCTTATTTAAAGATAAGCGAGACACCATCAATATTACCCTTGTTCTAATTTGTATGAAGTGTCACTTGTCACTCTCAAAATCCTTCCTACATATTGAGTCAAACTTAAACTTTATATTTGAACTCTTTTAGTATTATATTTAATTTAACTATATTGAAAGACAAACATTATGAATAATGTTTTGTGTATTGTGTTGCTATTGTTTGATGTGTTATGTTGTTATTAGTTGGTGGTTTGAGGTGGTGTGTTTCTAAGGTTGATGTTTGTTGTTTTTTGTTATTTTTTTGTTTTGTTTTTGTGATTAATTATTTTTTTGTGTTGTGTTACATTTTTGTTTGTGAGTTGTTAATAGGTTTGCAAGAAGTAATAACCCTTGAACAATTGTCACGCGCGACAGCGTGAATGTACCTAGTTATCACAAATACCTTTTTTTACGTGTCTATTATGTTAATAAACTAATAAAACCCCTTAAATGAATATAAATATAAAATTACTTTTGAATCAACAAAGAAATTAACGTGTAAAGGTAACTAAAGACTAACAATGTGTTTTTAATTTAGTTAATATCGTGTTTTAATACAAAGACTATTTAATTTAAAAATCAAGAAGCATTTTGTAATAAGATTTGAAGTCGATGTTAGAGACAACGTCTTTTAGATTGAATGTGCTGGATTTAAAATCAGGCTTTTATTTGATCGATCTCATCATTTTTAATGAACTATGATATTTTTACATATGACAATAAGTATTTATTATCCTACTCATGCATGTGTATGGGAGTACAAAAGTAGGAAAACTATTTTACTCTGATAATTATACACGTTGAAGTGTTTAACGATTGGCTCTACCTTGTGTCCTTGTCTTAGAGGTGCACAAATCGGTTTTTTTTAAGAACCGGTTCCGGTTTTTGTTAACCATAAAGGAATCGGTTCTTGGTGAAAAAACTAGAACCTAGTAATCGGTTTCGGTTCTTAAAGAACCAATTCCGATTCCCAAAGAACCGATTCAGGTTCTTAAAAAAACGGTTTTTTTCAATGACATGGGCCGGAACATTACGCTGCTGCAAATTTTCACTCTTCCAACTAAATAAGTAGTAACATTAAAAACTTTAAATGCTACAAGATATACAACTTTTAAAACATTAAATAAGTAACAACACTAAAAGATACCGGTTTTTTCAGGAACCAGTTTTTCCAAGAACCGGTTTTTTGTGGAAATCGGTTCCGGTTCTTTTGGAACCTATAATTTGGAAAAAATAGTAGAACCTATTCAGAATCTACGGTTCGGTTCTTGTAGAACCGGTTCTTCTAAGAACCGGTTTTCGGTTATTTGATTGGTTCCGGTTCTGGTTTTTTTGTGCACCTCTACTTTCAGTAATTAAAAGTTAAAACCTACGTAGGAAAGTGACTATATGTCATATTAGATCAATCACTCTAAATCCTTTGTGTCGTTGACGTTTTTTACAGTGTTAGTTGTGTCTTTGTGTTTAACGTTATTGATGCTAACATATCATATTTGACATTGTCGGTGTGTAACACATTTTTCATAATGTTGCTTAAGACGAGCTTATGACTTGTTTTTTGTTACTCGTGTTAAGATCCGTATTAGATCACACAACCCGACTTTAGTCGCACTCAATAAGCTTAACCGTGAACTTTTTCCTTTCGTTCACAACCAAAGCGTTCACAACCACATAAGATGTTAGAAACACCCTCACTTAGGCCGCCTCATACTCGATAAGCTAGGTTTAGTTGCAAACACCACATACACAAGGATGTGAGATTCACTAGGGAAACATACATTTTATTTACGGATCTATTAGTGGCTCTGATATCATTATAATGTCGCTAAAAATAAGATGAGACGATGTGAAATTAAAATTAGAATTAGAAAACAAATAATAAAGACATTTTCATCTTGTTTTATCGTTTAATCTAAAAATAAGATAATTATTGGCCTTTACCCTACAAACGACTACTTTTGTAATCACCAAAGTTTTTTTTTAATTATTTTCTTTGTTTTCCTTTTGCTCTTTTGATCACTTTTAATTTATAGATTTCATAAAAATTTATTAAATAATAAATCAACTTATTATTTTATAAAAACATCTTTACGATTTTCTAAAAGTACTAAATCATTTTTATTCTTATTTACTCAACTATTCTAAATTTATTATATATTAAAAATGTAATAGTAAGTAAACTGAGGATGATAAATTACATAAATAAGCCAAATATTAAGCGTAATTTGCACTTTTCAACAGTGTGTTTTGATCCCTTAGCAATTCAGCTTCACCATAACAATTTAGGTCATTCTGATTTTTATTTTTCCATTCATTTCTCCGTTAGTCGGTTATACTTCCCCATGGGCCAGGGACAAAAGTATGGTATGTGTCCTACCAAAATACCCCTTCTTTCGTATGTAGCTCGCTTATCACCACATGCTTTTGGCTGCCCTTTCCCCCACCCCAGCCCACCACCATCATCGGCCACCCATTGACGGTTATCACGGGGTAGCATTTTGATCTATCAACAAAACAAAATTGGCATAAAAGTTTTCAAATTTTGATGACAAAAAGTAGAAAAGTAGACCTCTTAAGACCCCACGTGCCAGTCACATGTTTAGTATATAATTTACAAGGGCAAGACCTAGGGTCAACCTATGGGCTTAACAACAAAGTAGGGATTGGACCATCGATCATAAAGTAAAGTTGTGGTATAGCACGTGCAATATAAATCACAAATATCTTTTCATTTTTTTGTTTCTAATCGTAAAAGACACGGTTAATTACTTACACATATATCATTTGTCTAAAGTAACATGTTTATCCAACTTTTTTTTTTTTGAACTCCAAAACTTTATAAAGAAAATCACTTCATTAGCAAGATGTTAGGGACACACGAAACATCACCATTACAACCATTATAATGGAAACTGATGCCGTTTCCACAGAATATCTAAATGGCTCAAGAACAACGATTATCAAAAATCTCAAAATCGAACTAAAAGCTAGTTCATGAACAAATGTTCAACAATATTTAATAATAATCAACATAAACTTCTTAAACAATAAATTATAGATCCCTATTTATAAATTATAATAGACTCAACAACTCTTAAGATAAACATGAATAAACTAAATAAATAAACGATATGATAATTAAATAAAGACTCGATAATAAAGTAAATAAATATTATTCAAATCTTTTGATTCATATCCTTATTAGAAACTTTCTAAAATTAAACGAATACCAAGATTGCCATGCTAAGTCGCCTAACTTTGTTCTATTTTTCAGCCAAACAAAAGTATAGAACTTGATTTCTAAAATTAAGCGCCTAACATGTTTATCTAACTAATGGTGAAGGGAATGGTTATGAAGAGATGGTGAAGATGATGAGGTAAACAAGTATGGCTCCCCGTGGATGAGCTCGTGGATGAAGCAGGTAAGTATTCTGAACCGAGCTTATTTTATTATAATTGTGATATTCCTAAATCATTTAATTCATTTGGTGATGAATTTGAATCTTCGGATTCATTTGATATTTCACACTTGTTCTTTGAGGATAATGTGATGTAGGATTTACAAGGTGAAGCTGAGCATGTCCCGTCATGGGAGGAGGAGTTTGGCGATGAATTGGTGGACTTGCCGATTCCCAGTGAAGAAGAGTTTCACCCACTTGGTGATTTAAAGCATCTTGAATATCTCCTATATCAAGAGCCAAGTGTTGGGATTCAAAAGGAAGATAGCCAAGAGGTATCGGTTCTTATGACACTACACCTTGAAAAAGAAATACCAAAACACGTACCGTACTCAATCCCCATTTGAGACGTGTTGAGGTGTTATAAACTGGCTAAAGGAAGACGAAAAAGGAAATGGGGGCTCATGGATCATAGTGTACTGAGGGGTTTGTCATCCCCACCTTGCTTCACCGAATCATTATGCAGGGATGACTATCTCTTGGATTACAGATATATCATATAGTTTGATCCGGGAATATTTAAGAATTGCTGGGGCGAGTTTAATTATTGTGTTTGGGCCCATGATACTTATGCTGTTGGTTTCTTCTTAGCCAATTGTATTAGGAGAGTTATGAAGATCGCTAATGGGAAGAGAATAAAGGAAAAGCCTCCTGATTGAGGTTTTTTTTGGAGCGAGTCCGGCTGAAGACTCTTTTGTAAACTTAGCGCTTCCGGGAGGCAACCTGATGATGTTTTTCTTTTATTTATTTTTATGTTTTAATTTTTTATTTTTATCTTTCTCTTTTCTTTTTATGCCGGGTATATTTGTTTGTTATGTGCTTACATGTTATTGCTTCGAGCTCGAGAGTTTAGTTGTTTATGGTTGGTGGTCAGTTGCAGTGCGAGGATGGTGTGCATCGTGGAAGTGGATTTGGTGATTATTCTTGGTCAATGCATGCTATATTAGTCAGGGGAGTTTCGGTTTTCCCATTCTCTTACTTAATGTTTGATTTGCTTACTTGTTTATATTTGTTTGGTTAGTTTTGAACATTAGGGACAATATTCAGTTTAAGTGTGGGGATGGGGGTTAATTGTTATATTAGAGAAAACTGAAACATGTGCTAAGTTGAGTTTGTTAAAAATCCCCAAAAAAAATTTTGAAAACCGAAAATTTGAAAATTTTTGACTCTTTGAAAAAGTTTTGCAACTAAGTGGAAAATGATAGAAAAATTGGGGCTTTGGTTTTCAAATGAAAAATAACTTGGTTTAAAAAGCAAGAATGAGTCAAATGGTAATAAATTGGTGACTCAATTAGCTTTTAGGTTTTCTTTAAGTGTAATAATCGAACCTAATTAAATCAAAATATCTCGTGGGTTATCATTTTAGGAGAAACAGAAAGGCCTTAACTAAATAATAATTAGGCACCATTTTAGGCTTTAGAACTTAAATAAGTTAAGGGTTAGTGCCATTTTGGGATTTATAGCACACTTCTTGTGAAAAGAAGTGGCGCATCCGCAAAACAAATGTCCACAGGGTGTAGACTGAAAGCGCTCAAAGTAGCTGCTAAATAAAAGAGCTCAAAGTAGCCAAATTAAAAAAAATGAAAAAAAAATAAGGCAGGTGATCCAAGACCTCATGTGCTCTACCTCCGGGATAGCAACTTGGATACGACACCCCTGGGTGAGGTGATCTTGTTTTATGAAAAAAAAAGAATAAACAGTCTACGCCCATAAGTTCTTTAGGTTATTTTGGTAGGTAAAATCTATATGATTTAGCCTATGTCTTGTCAAGTAAGAAATTAACCCGGCTAAACTGTGGCTTTCTAAAGGTGATACCTTATAGATAGATTGATATCACTTGAACTAAAGCAAACATTAAAGGAAAACCGATTGGCTAGTGTTAGGGTTATACTGATTTTTACCTTGACTTGTTGTTTGTTTGAAAAATGTTTGTGTTTTCTTTAAATGTTTGTTGGAAGCTATTGTCTCGATTTTGATTCCATTGCATGCTTTTTCGAGGACAAAAAATGTTTAAGTGTGGGAATATTTGATGTGGTCAAAAAGATATATAAATTATACAAATATTTTATACACTTTTAATAACTTTGGGTTAGTTTTATATTGGATATTATATATAGTTGGTTCATATTTGTATTTTATTACTTTTTATGAATTAATATTAAAAGATAATCAACTATGTTAGTTGTTTAATTATTATTTTTGAATTGCATGTGCAAATATTATTGAAGTTTTCCACGTGAATGATTATAGGTTTAATAGAATGTGGATATGCATGCCTATTGGATAGTGAAGGAATTTTATCCACCGTCTCAAATTAATTCATTAGGTACTAGAATAAAACCAAAACTATGATGATAAAGACAAGGGGAGTCTTACGCAAGAAGAAGAAGAGGGAATTAATTTTGGGAGGCAAACAATTTTTGGACGGCAACAACATTATCATTGGATTTCTTTTTACGCACGAGTGGGAAGATCAAAAGGGGACGATTGGAGTTTTGCTTTTCTTTTGACGATTTGGGAGACGAACAAAGTGACGCAGGGTAGGAGCATAATTACAAGATCTTTGAAGCCAATTAATCAAGTTTGGAGCATAAATCGGTTAGCAATCATCTGGCTAATTGTTTTTAATTTGGTTTTTGAACTTGTTAACTATGAGATCTATTATATTAATTGGTTTTTATTCAACGTTGTTGCCCATGCTTGGCTAAATCTTTAGTACTACCTAGGTATGGATTGATTATTGATGTTAGACTATTGTTCGTTTTTGTTTAATCACATGGTTGAATGTTATTGAAGTTTTTATTTATTATTAATTTAAGATGTGTTTGCGTACTAGTTATAAGATTTTCATGTTTGTTTCGTCTTTCTTGTGGTTTCGTTATTGAACTTTGGGTTTTGATTAATAGGACAACATGCTAGATTCCTTACGTTGTTTTTGGATCATTAGGTGGTTGAGCTAGGAATAGTCAATCATAGAGATAAGCTTTTGTGTGAATCTAAACTAGTATTCTACCAACCTTGAGACCGGGAGGTGATAGGGTGTCGTTTCATCTAGTTTTTAGGTTCGATTAGGATAAGATTGCACGGGAGTGAATTTTACCTTTTTGGCTTAGATTCTTGTGATTTCGTATTTTAAATTAATATAAATATTTTATCCCTTTATCCCTAGAATCGTAAGTTTGGTTCCTAGGACAATGTATTATTGAGATCGGGAGGTGATGTAATATTTGGATACCTTAGCATTCCTCAAGTTGGTGAGACCGGAAGGAGAACCAAAACCTTACCCCGGTGTGCTTTACACAACCCTTAGGAGTTGGTTAGGTGAGTTAGTGAGTCCGGGAGGAGATCTAGCAAACTTAAGTGATTTCTTGAGATAGTTGCATTTTTAGAATCCGGTACCGTGTGATTAAATAAACCGAGAGTAGTCGAGTCATCAATAGGATTCCTAGCCTAGGTAGTCGTTTCTCCATATTTGATTTTTTTCCGTCTCTTGTTCGCCGTTAGCTTCGTTCTTATTTTTTTTAGATTTAATTTAGTTTTTTTATTAAGTTTATATTTTTATTTTTGGAGTAGTTCAAAGTAGTTAATATTAGTTAATAAAAAATCAACTTTCTTAAACCGGCTAAAACTCGACAACTGTTTATTACTGAGAGCCGTCTAACGTGTCCTTAGGTTCGATACTCGGATTTACCTGGCTATACTACGCACGACCAGTACACTTGCTGTTTGTGTGAAGTAAAGTTAGATATTTCTATTTTTAAAACCGAATTGTGAAAAAGCATTTTTATAATTAAAATAATATATACGTTTTCACACATCAGCACTCCTCCGGTGAGCATTCAATATTCTTCTTCCTCTTGGACCACTCCCTTCCCCCTAAGAAAGCTAGTTAGTTTAGAACTTTTTAATTTAATTTAATTTTGTAGCAAGGTTGAGTATTAAAGTTAACTTTCATTAACTTCTAGTTAATTAGGGTGACATGATGGTTTTACCTTTTAACAACTACAGGGACACCAATAATCTTTTAGTCTACTAGTCAAACGGAAGATGAAAGACTTTGTTTCTATTTGGAGGTCTCAGGTTCAACTCTGGGCATTGACGTTTAATGTTCTAACTTGTGTAAATTTTCAAAAATGATATAATCAACTCACCTTCATGTTAACTAAGGTTGTAAACAGACTGAACTTTAAGCGTACATTTCGTGAGCCGTTCGACAAGATGTTTGTTAAATAAACAAAGAGACACGAGCAAGAGATTTTATTCATTAAATTATCGAACGACCATGAACACATACCGCGTTCGTTCATTTATATTCGTGAATGTTTTGTAAAGTGTTCAATTATGTTTATTCATTTTACAATTTTATATGTTATATTTTTTACTTTATTTGTTTTAATTTTAAAAAGTTTGAAACCCTAGTTATACTATATGCTTCCACAAACATCTCTCATTTGACCAATTAAATTTCTATTTGTGTTAAAACTTGACAAATGTATTAATTTGTGCTAATTATATTTATGATAATTATGTCATTTATTTTTAGATACTAATGTTAATTAATAATTTTTTTGTTGTGGTTCTTCATAATCTTTGTAATGAAAATGCAGATTTTAGTTTAAAACTAATATAATTCGTTTGTAGTCGTTTGGGTACATGAATATTCACTTGTCATTTATGCTCATGAACAATTGTTTGTATTCATTTAAGTTTGGTAAGTGTTCGTAAACACACTCGTTTTCTTAACGAACAAAAAATCTTGTTCAGTTCATGAACATGTTAATTCCTTAACAAACGAACACAAACAAGGCCATGTTCGTGTGTGTTTACAGCCCTAACATTAACCAATTCATCACCTGCCTTATCTTCTTTGTTCTGTCTATTGAACCTACAAGTACAAACATTATATACCATTAATATTAAACTGAAAAACTTATAAAAATCAAGGGACAATGGACATTACAAAAACAATTTTATTTTTAAAACAAAAAATCTTCTCATGTACCAATAGATATGTAACAGGTAAACATGTATTTAGACACGGAAACTAATAAGTAGATTCGTGTCTCCCTATTTAGACATCTTCAAGAAAAGGTTTCACATAAATCAAAACCCAGCAGGAGCACGATGCCCAAAAGAATAAGAGCCACAATCTATGCGGGTATCATATTACATAATATGATTTTAAAAGACGATGATCACGTATTTTGTCAACATAAACTTGATAATCACAAACTAATAAAATCAACGCTTTTGAAAGAGAATATAGTAGTACTTCTAAGGTACATGACCTAAATATGCATGACTAACTTCGGAATTATTTGAGAGAACATCTTTGCAATCTAGAGACACGTCTTTACGAAGAAACGACGACAATGAAGAAGAGAAATACTATAACGACAATGAAGGCTAGTTATTAGTTTCTTTTTTGTTATTAGATTTTAATAATCCAAACTATTGTATACTGGCCGATACTAATTCCAACTTAAAAAATTTCATGAGTTAATCCTAACTTGTAACTTATTTTTTCCTACAATGGTCCTTCATTAAAGTTAACTTAACGCCGTTATTTTTTTTTTCAAATTTCTGACCGATGTTTTATGGTTTTTTATCGGGAGGACAATACGATTTAATTGATGTAAAACTTATCTTGAGTCGGTGCTCCAAACGAAGAACTTTTTAACATCCAATTTAAGCATCGTTAGGTTTAAAGACCTGATTGAAGATTGTTTGATCGCTTGGAGCATCGGCTCAAGGTAAGTTTTCCATCAATAGACTTGTATCGTTCTCTCAATCAAAAGCCCTAAAACACCAGTCAGAAATTTGAAAAAAAATTAACGTCGTTAAGTAAACTTTAATGGAAGATCAATGTAGGAAAATAAGTTACAAGTTGTTATTGCCAAATGAAACTTTTTAATTTGAGATTAATATCGGCCGATATACTTCCAATTATTAAAATCCAATAACCATTTTTTTTCCTATATAATTTCCATTTCTTGTAAATAAAAGTTTATTAATACTTTCTATCTTATTTATTTTTATTATAAAAGAAAAAAAAAATAAAAAACATAAAACAATGTCAATGTGTGAGAGTAGTCACATCTCATTCATATCTATACTTATAGTCACACTAAAATCGCTACTTTTCTCACTTTTTTAATTTAAATAATATCTTCCATTTACAACCATTTTAAAAAAATATTAAACAAATAAATAATAGGGGTTGTCTTCACAAATGCATAGTAACATTTTCTATCTCCTCCACATAAAACACCTCTTAAAATTCGCCAAATTCACTCAATAAACTGTGCACGCTCTGACAGACCTAGGAAAACGAATACGAGGGTCTTAACCCATAAGAGACATCCTCAGTAACAATTGCAAACTATAATAACATGAACCGTTCTAGTTATGTAAACATCAAGTAGAAACACAACGAATAGAACGAAGTTGAGGTCAACAAACTTGCTCATTCTTTAAGTTTAAGCAATGGTTGGTTGGGTTTGGTGATTGCACATTCGCACACAAAAAGAGTTAAACCAATCTTTTTGGGTTATCATTATGGCCCATTAGGTTGATTGCTAATTTTGACTTTCCATTATCTTTAGTGGGCTGTAAATAAAAATATCGCTCGAACTTTTTTTTACAAGACCTTGATTTTCAATAAGAAATATACCACACGTGCCCATAACAGGATTGATTTTCAAAACGAAATACACAACAGCTGCTCATAGCAAGATTCAAACCCAAAACCTAATGCTCCCAACACAAACGTGTTACCAATGGGTCATTAACCCCATTGGCGTAAAAATTGTTCTAATAGATGAACAGCTATACCGGTACACATTGACATAGAGTTGAAAAACCTAATGTTCCTCAGGATAAAAGGCGAAGAGGCACGGTGCACTTGGATGATCACACTCGACGCCATTAAGGCTTATGAGGTTTCTTTATGGACTTGCTTCTCTTTTGATGGTTTACATTAGAAGCAAGTTGAAAGAGTTTTAAAGCAAAAGCAAAACCAATAAAGGATACATACAAAAGGGAACTTAAGTTGAAGAATGAAACAAATATTGAAACACAAAGTGATATTAAACAAGAAACTTCAAGTGCAAGAGCCAAAATGAAGAACTTAGCAACAACAGGAAGTGGTGTACCAGTCGAGGAAAATGACGAGGAAGAGATTACAAAAATGGCTTTTGCATCGTTTCAGGCTCGAGAAGAGGAGATTGAGAAGAAGAAGATGATGGTCAAGGAGAAAGTCGAGTTGAAACTAGGCCGTGCAGAAGAAGAAACTCGGCGTCTTGCCCAAGTTTGGGAAGTAAGTGCCAAACCAAACATATCTTGCCAGGACAATCACCTAAAGACTGTCTTGAATACATACAACCTCTAAATCGTTTTTTCAGAAGTTTAGGTCGGTATCGTGGTAATATTAAATACTAATACTAATAAACTCATTATTTATTTTTCAACAACATACGATGATATGTTTGCGGATCAACTCCATCCTGACACCTTCACAGCAAACTATAATGTCATTTAGAGATTAGCACACAAAAGATGGCCAACTTACAATACAAAATGAAGCAAAGACACTTCAAAAAAGTCAACCTGTTCCTGTTAATACTGAATCACAAATATGAAACAGAAAATTTAAGATTATTTAAAGATTTTTGTTCTGTTTGTGTAAAAACATATTTCAGGAGCTTGAAGTTTTGACAGATCCAATGAGGAAAGAAATAGCAACAGTCAGAAAAAAGATAGATGTAGCTAACCGTGAAGCGCGATCACTGGGACAAAGCTGTCAGAAGAAGGTACAATCCTCTGCTCGTTGGACTAACTTGATATCATCTATAACGAAATATACATAAAAAATAAAAACATGAAAACAGGAGAAAGAGTATAAAGAAGTATTGGAGGCTTTCCAACAAAAGAATAATGAGAAGAATCAACTAACTGCCACTTTAATGGAGGTAAATCCAATTCAACTTAGTTTTACCTATAGCAAGATGGGTCGGTTGGGTAACATGTATTTTAGTATGAATAAGATAGGCTGGGCTGTCCTTTAATATTTTTATAGACAAACAGTGGGATGAATTATTAATACACAAGCCATCTAATACCATAAAAGCCCAACATACTTTCTTTATTTGAACAAAAAGTCACTCATCGGAATTTTGACGTATTAAAGTCTATGAACCCGTTAAATATACAAACCTGTAATATAAATGGTAATAGTTGGCAGCTTTCAGAGTCAGCACACGCATAAATGCCATGTAGGCAGTCATGGATACCACATGACATGGATAATGTTTTGGGTATGTTGGTTTTTTGTGGTATTTAACCCTTTCTTAAATCAATAATCTAAATCTCCGAATATAAATGATTTATTCACCATTTAGTTAAATATATTACTTCGACCCAGTTGTCCCATTTGAGATGTAACACAACCCAAACCGACCCGTTACCTTGTAAATTATCATAAACTTCTTGTTTATGTTTCAAACTAGTTTCACGTTTGCTATCATTTTTTTCCAGTTGGTGAAAGAAAGTGAGAATGTGAGGATGAAGAAACTAGAAGAACTCAGCAAGAATATAGATCCTTCATGCTGATTAGCAGTTATATAAGCATCACATGTGATCTGGATCTCTTTACCTCGTCTATATTGTTTGATAAGTGAAATATGTAAACCCTTTAATGTTTTGTGTTACGGTGTTTCTTGTGTTTCTCATAAATGATTCAGATACAATATATAATAAAATTTCTTTCATAAATTCATCAATTGCATACCTTGTGTAATTCGTTTTAATTTGCAAAATCCTTTCATAAATGCCACTAATCCAATGGAAGCTGTTTATACTCTGTCAACAGACCAGGGATATCATTCATGCGTAGCTGAAAGAATTAAGAAAAAATTCGACCATCAGATATAACTCTTTTATTTAAAAAATAATTAGACATTCAGATTTATTTTTTACCTGAGAAGCATTTGTCATATGATAAAACCTAAATGTATCTTTGTCTATGAAGGCAGTTTCTGTAGACTGTAAATGAGATTCAGCATTTGCCCTGCCATTATTGAAAGTTTACATAAAACTTTAAATTGCATACTGAGAGAATAACCCACAAGCGCCACAAAGTGTATGTTGAATGTTAATGTATATTACCACCTAGAACTATTTTTGGACAAAATGTAATTTTGGTGAACAGGTCAGCCTGTTTCATCTGACCTGCCCATTTAACTTACAAGTGATGACGTGAAATCAGGCGTTGGTAGTCACGCAGTAATACGGCGAGCTCCTTCAAACGAATTGAATTTGGAGTAGAATTTCGCCAATGCTCACGAAGTTCTTGAGCTGCCTGCAATAATAATAATAACAGAATTTAGCTGCATAAAAAATCTTGACCTTTGCATTGCATACAGATTACAGCCTTACAGGCATGGGGTAAAGGACAAAATAAGTAGGGTTAAATGCATATTTCCCCCTCCAAAACACTTTAAATGCATATTTACCCAGTCAAAAAAATCAATTGCATATTTCCCCCTATAAACAACTTTAATTTGCAAATATACCCATTTTTAATAAAGACATTTAGTTAACATTGGATATATATGCAATTGATTTTTTTAGTTGGGGAAATATGCATTTAAGGGGTGTTTATAAGGGTAAATATGCAATTGAATCAAATAAGTAAGAGTTGTCACCATATTTGACCTGTTTGTTAGTGAATGTTTTATTTCCGATAATGCTTAATGCTAGCTCAAGAAATTCTTTATCTTCTGATTCATGAATGATTTGAAGATCATCACCAGATAAAGAAACAGAAATATTTAATCTTTTTTGTAGCTCTGAGATGGCTGACCCTTCCATGTGGTTTTCCTGGAAGTGCGATGAAAACAGAAATTGAATGCAAGATGAAAATTTTGACCCATTTATTTATATATGGGTCTATTAAAGTGATCTTTTATCTCTAACGAGTCAAACAGATTAAAAAACCTTACAAGGAAACAGGTCAATTTATTGAAGTCAACTAAAGTAAATTTTATGAAGCATTAAACAGACTAAATCCTTTTATTCAGAAATTAGATTATCATTGAAGTAACAAATTTGTAATCATATTCAAAACAGTAACAATTTACAAAAAGTTAAACATTTTTAAAGAAAAGTTAACTTTCTGGCCAGAGTAAACTTTTCTCTAAACAGACTAAACCCAGCCAGTTTTGACCTGTTACAGAAAGCCGCCTCCCACCCATATTGCCACTAACTTCCTAATCCAAAGTTTAAACATGATTTTTTTAACCGAAAAAGCATGAATTGAAAAACAATACCTTTGTTTTGGATCTCAAGCCACTAGGCATGGATGAATTATGGCTATCATGAATTACTTTTGACGGAGATGCAGACAATCGCTTTGTAATAGGATCATCTAAAAGTTAGGATGAAAGCCATCTCAGTTAGCTCTTTACATGGTAATGGGTTCAGGTCAAAACAAGTGACTTTTGGTCAGAGTCTGCCGGATTGACACAAAACACTGTGTTCAGATCCTTTTAGCTTTTTTATTAACTATTGTGTAAAATATACTTACAAAAAACAATTCTATGCCCATTTGACCCATTGGAGATACATCACACCTCGAATCTACCCATTTAAAAGTTAATGGTAAATATTGTCACCTCTAAATACACCGACCATACTAACATATAAAATGATTATTGAAAAAACTGGACTTCCGTATTCAAACTCAAAAAAAAAAAATACCTTCTGCAACTAACCACCATAAATCGCCATGTGTCACCTTCCCATCAAAGCCACCAAATAACAAATAGCGGGAGCCAACCGATGTCATGGAGTGGTAAGCACGAGCTGGAGGAGCTTCAATGTTAGTTGCCAGGCGTTTCCACTGCACAGACACTGACAAATAGAAAATGAATGTTTATAACAAACAATATGCCAGATGTTGACAAGTTCAGAAAACATATACTTATAAACAATAGAGTTGACGAGTTCGACCTGTTTACATACAAATGGGTCTTTGTGTTATGTTTTATCACAAACAAGTCAAACCTATAAAATATAACCAATTTGTTTGTATAAAAGGAATCACATCAAAGTCACTTAAAAGGTACCTTTAATGCACAAAACTAGTTTACAAATTAGAATAATCCCCATTTTTTATTAATTCCATATATATTTCTGAAAGATCCAAATATTTCATTATTTCTTTTAAATCACTAAATATCACATTTATCCATTTCATAGAAATGCACTTAATAATTAATACGAAATCTTTAAAAAACCTTTGATACATGTGTTTCGGTCTTTGGGTTAACCCAACCATTACCAGTTTGAGCCTTTACCCAACCCACCCATTTCGCCACCTCTAGTGAAGAAAATATGTTAAGCCTCCAAAATGAAACTACACTCACCCCTGTCTAAAACAATACAGTCATTGAAATAGACGTCATAGCGACTCAACCAACCACCAGTTCCATGGCCACCAAACATGAGAAGCTGAAAAGAAAACCATTTTTGAGTGTTAATGTATAGTAAACATCTAAACATTTGTTGGTCATTACAAGCAACAAAAAGAGGATAAAAAGTAGGGATTTCATTTAAATTTTAACAAAAATGAAAGGCTTAGAATGATTCTCGCAATATTTTGTGGTTCTAAAAAGAACCCTCACCTATGTGTGTGTGTGTGTATGTGTGTGTCAACATGCACCCAAAATATAGACTAGAATAAAAAACAAGACTAACATAGTGGCCTCCAGAAGTAACAGTATGGCCACAACGGGCAGCTGGAGCTTGACCAGGAAGCTTCAATAAGGTCCATCCAGGGGCTTCAGTATCTTCCTTACACAAGAAATTCAAAGAGAAACTATTTTAGGCCAAATAAAAGAGAATTTAGAGAAAAGAAGAAAAAATAGACAAGGTTAATAGTTAATAATCAACCTTCATTATTGTTCTTTTTGTCTCCAAGAGTATTTCAAAGCACACCTTTAACTTTTGACACTGAATTGAGTATTTATAGACATAATTTTTTATTAAATTTTAAATGTTAGCTTAAGCACCCACACTTATAATTTTATACACACACGCATATATACATATATATAATACTTGTTGCAAAATCTGTGTAAGCTACACGATGGTATACTAGCTTGGGGTATATTTTATCCATGTATGCTATCTTACTGTATGCATTACCTTCATATGTTATTCTATGGTATGCTTTATCTGTGTGGCTATCTTAATGTATGATATCTGGATCACTTTTTAACCAATATAAATACACATTTGGAATCGGGGGTCTCATTGGAAATGGCCTCTCTATCCCCTAGGAATCTAAGATAGAGGAAACGTTTGCCTCCACCCTACCCTAAGACCTACAAATAGCATTGCAATGAGTGGGATCTACTCGGTATGATTTTTGTTTTTCCTGCAAAATCTAACAAATCCATTATTATATGAAACTTCAAGCTTTTTAAAAATGATAATCTACCTTCCTCAATCAGACCCTTCAATGCCCACAAATCACCCATGATTGGCCCTCCACCTCCTGCGAATATTAATAGAATCACAATCCAACAAATAAAGATTATATTAAAAGATAAATGGGCATTACACTTGAGGTCATATAAAACAGAATTGCATAAACAAGTTAAAAGTTTAACAGATATTAGTATCATTCTATCAATCTCAACACCACCTAGCTTGGCTCCATCCTGCATGTACCAGTTTTTCCATCAAATCTGTTGTAGATGTATGTATTTGTGATAGTTATTTAAGAAGCAAATATAACACATTCCCAAGGTACAATCGTATTGATTGCAATAATTTTGGAGAATTAAAATGTCAAGAATAGAATGAAATGCAAATAGTTTTTCAATCAATCACTATTTAAAAATACAAGCTACAATTATTCTGGTACATGTTAATACTGGTTCAAAATTTTATCAAGCAAATTACATGTGACTGAGCTATCAAAACAAGAAAAATGCATTCTCCTATATGATATATCTTAAGTTTATTTATGTTCGGCTCTCCTTTTGTGATCTCGGATACAAATTTTTACTATGACGTGCTTGGATTTTAACTGCACTTGTGTGATCCCCAGGCAGACTTTTTAAGTTTATAGAGAAGAAAAAGCGAAGAAACTAAAAGGAATATTGTTTTGTTATTTGTGTTCTTGTGTTGAAAAAAAAAAGTATATTGTTCTAAAAAACTCACGCTAAAGAGAAAAGAAAGAAGCTGACAGTTTTACAATTATGTGCTTCTTGTGTAAATAATTTTAATTCTGCTAATTAGAAAACAAAAATATATTCCACATCAAGATAAAAAATGTTTCATGTTTCTAAATTTGATTAAAAAAATTACATTTCACCCAAATAACATAACTAAATACTTATCTCACCTCTTCCACCATATACAAGCAACCGCTTCTCAACCATAGTGGCTGTATGGCCACACCTTGGTGGTGGCAATGTTCCTGAAACTGCCAACTCGGTCCATTCCAATGACACTGTTTAAAAAGCACAAATAATATCTTTATGTGTTGATATAACTATATAAGAACCATATTAGTAACACAGACCAACACCAAACTAAAAGAAAAATTATAAGATTTCAAAGGCAAAATCTTTACTTGTATCCAAGACAAATACGTCTGATAACCACTTTTTACCATCCCATCCGCCATACCTATAGTTAAGCATTAAAGCTTTATTATTATATTATCATGTAAAGTGAACCAAAGAAGAGCTTAGGAAAAAATAATGTGAACCAATTCTGACATTACTATTTTTTGATTCCCAATAGCTGAAGCAGCTGCAAAATCTCTTGGTGAAGGCAAATCACCAAAACTGGTAAGCTCAGACCATTGCCATATATCTGAAAATATAATTAAATGTGAATAAAATGCCCGTCAATAAATTTAAAAATTATAGTTCATAAAAAAATATTGGTCATAGGGCGTCACCAGTATCCAGGACCCAAAAGTCTCCCAATCTGCAGGTTGAGTATTTTTGTCAGTAATAGCTCAGTAGTAAGGATATTGCCCGAGAACACTTCCAGTTATTTTGCTTTTTTTTTTGCATTCGTTCAAAAAATGTATTAATTAAAGGTGATAGTTAAACAACCTTTTGCTACCAAGTCTCCCACCAAAAACAAACATATGGCAGTCGATTGCAATGGCGATATGAAATGCTCGAGGACTGGGTGCCATTTGCCCTTCTGAACCACTACCCGTGCATTCAGGCTGAAACCATAGCTTATTATCTACAAAATACAAGAAACAGATTCAGAACAACAAAATTACTTTAACTTGATGAGTTTCATAACTCAATCCACAGAAAACAGTAACTTTTATAATAATATGTGACACTTTATGTTTCTATACTCCGAAAAGCTAAGTATTAGTGAGTTAATTTCACCAAAGAGACCCCACTAACAAAAACCAGCATTATAACACATAAAGGCACAATAACAGCAAATTGTAACTCCTAAAATCAAATGTAACCATTATGTTATGGAGTTATGATTTCTCAATCTTCTGTGTGGCACTTGGTCCCTAATAAGTTCAACCGCGGTACACAACATTATTTAAAGACTAGCACACTTTGGCGGTTGTGATACTTTAGTGATGCCTTCGCCAAATGAGGCCTTCCCCTATTAATACTAGTAACCGCAATCTACAATGTTTTATTCTAGAAAGTTCCATACAAACATCTATCCACACACATACAAGATCTTCCATGGAAATATCAACCCTTTCCATGGTGTTTCGATACCATTCTAAAGTGTCTTATATCTTTCCAAGGATCTTTTTCATAGATCTTTACGAAACCTCCAAGCCTTACGATCCATATCTTAGGCAGGGCATGACAATTAGCTAAAGAACCTATTGTTTCTTCCCAAAAAAAGAAACAACACTCCTAATTTTGGTCTAACAACTTTTACCGCTGATTATACAAAAAGCAGCATGCTAATTGATCCCCTTAGCTATATATATTTTAACAGAACTTAACAATAAGCATGGAAACATAACAGATACATACACACTACTTCCAACTTACAGTAATAAAACTTCAAGTAATGATCTATGAATGTAGTTTTTAAAATACTTAGTTTTACAATCTAAATGCTTGTTACACATTTGCCTTCTATTTCGAATTACGAAACTTGAATTAATGAAAACAGTTCACAAACTAAAACTAATATCATCTAAAAACTGTGTTAACTGATAATACGATTAATAATCAAACAAAGTGATACCGATGTCATATACAGAGATGTCATTGAGAAACTTCTTATCAACCAAACCACCAAACACTACGATCTTCGACTTGCCGATGTTCACTGCGGTGTGGCCACTGCAATCGCGATACAAATTACACAAATCAGCAACCAGAAGTTGTTCGAAAACGAATGAAAGCATTTAGGTATTAGGTTAGATGAATTGGCGAAGAAATTGATCGGTTTATGTACCTTCGAGGCTGAGGAAGAGGACCGGTGAAATCAGCAGGTGAAGCTCGAACCCAATAATGCATCGTTGTGTTGGAGAAATGAAATTGTTGTTTACAGGATCGTTGAAGAACAGGTGTCTGGACTAGATTATGCTTTAGATGTATAGATCATGGCAATATCTTTTTTTTTTTTTCATTGTTTTAGAGACCGAGATCGTAACGTCAACATTTGTTTTTTGTCGGCATTTGCGAACGTAAGGCATGCTCATAACAGTTCTTTTTACGGGTCAAGTTGAACGGAGTCAAAATTCTTCAATTAACTGTTTCAGGGAAAACTGGACATGAACCTTTAACAATGTCACGTAAAACCATTATGCTCGGACACGAAGTTAGATCCGGGACGAGCTTCATTGTCTAAGCCCACCCAAAGTGATAAGTGAGAACTGAACTTGGGTTTCCTAGATCGTGGCAGTATTGACGTTACCACTAGTAACTCGTAGAACCATGACTTGGTTTTTATGATTTTTGTTGGTAACACGTTCGCCGGGTCAATGACCCTAAGGAGTTGGAGTGTTGTTAGGTTGAATAAGGCTCAATCGACCCTTATAAAATTAGTTAAGTGCATATTTAGTGACCTAAAACCAAAATTATATTTATTTTTAAAAAAAATCATGTTTATTTAACTTAAAAATTAAAATTATATTTTAACAATTATTTTTACACTTATATGTTATTGAAACACTCGTTTTGGTTATTGAGACACTTTCATACTATCTATTTGTCCTATATAGTATAAAGAGATAAAGTGAATAAGGATGCTCCACTATAGGTGTTCCTTTAATAATACGCTTTTAAAATCTAGAATTAGATCCATTATCTCAAATATGTAGTTAGATGTATCATTTGTTCAATCCACACCTAGATTTACGGAACTAAAATAAACACTTCTAAACCATATCATGTCATGATAATATGATAGACGCTTTAATGAATATTTACGCATGTTTTATGTTTAAAACCGATGCCTTCGTCATCGGGTCACAATCACAATGGTTAAAGAGTATTAGACAGCTTATGTAGTTAAGTATATTAGAGGGTTCAATGTGTAAACTTGTATTCTATTTATACCTCATGTACTCTCTCATTTACACACAACAATAATACAATCATCTTACCAAGTTAATATGGTATCAGAGCTCAACAGGCTCTCTACCTTTACACCTTCACACAACTGATCAATTCCCTTCACCCTTACAGCTTCAATCTGATCTCCTTCACTGGTCAAGACACTCATAATTCTGATTACAATTACCATGGCACTGATTGCATCCATCACTCAAATTCCCACAAGTTTGGGTTCTCTTTGAAACCATCAAACCATGGTTACTTGAAGGCCATGATCCAACCCTTCCTTGTGACTAACAATCTATTTGGTTACATTGATGGATCCATACCTTGTCCATCAGTGATAATCGAAACAGCAGGACCCTCGGAAAAAGACAAGGAAACCACCCCAATATCACAACCGAACCCTAATTATCCTATCTAGAAAGCCAACGATGCCCATGTTATGATGTTGATCACCTCCACAATATCTGAAGAGTCGTTTGGACTTGTCCAGGGAAATAATACCTCTCGAGATCTATGGCTTACCATTGAACGTGCGTATGCACCACATACATCGTCTCGAGAATTCGTCCTCAAGACTCAATTGCTGAAAATACAAATGAAGGGTGATGAAACCGCCAGTGACTATCTTACCAGGGCTCAAGAATATTCTGATGCTCTTGCCAACATTGGAGACCAGTCAAGGAGAAAGACCTTATGATGCTTGTCATATCAGGCCTCCGAGAAGAGTACAATGGCTTAAAATCCACCATACTTGCCCGCCAATCAGCAACTAGTTTCACTGAGCTTCATGGTTTTCTTTCCGACCACGACTTCATGATTAAGAAACCAGGTGACATATCATCTACCCAAGCCTTCACAACTGTTACATCCAGCAGCCGCCCCCTGATTTAGCTCTCATCCTATCTAGTCTCCAACCTGAAACAGTCCAGGTCTTACAACAACTTGTCACACAACTTGGTATTCAGCCTCAGCCTATTTCGACACAACCACCTGCACAAGCATTCCTTACTAATTTCAATGGGAATAATCGTGGTCGTGGCCAATACTCTAGGCGTGGACGAGGCAACTACAACAACAATCGAAACCATAGAGGAGGTAATTGTAATCAGTTTAATTGGGCATCTAATCAAAACACTATGTTTGGTACTTGTAACAGGTGTGGCATAGGCCATATACCAACTCAGTGTCCCAATCGTGATCCTACTACAATAAGGACCAGGCAATCACCCGCTGCCAACTTCATTGATTACCGCTCTCAAGCACCTCATTCTTGGCTTCCGGATACGGGGTCCAGTCATCATGTTGCACCAGATCTTAACAGTTTTGATACCTCCGAAACTTATCACGGTGGCGACAACCTTCAAGTTGGCAATGGTAACTTTCTGCCCATACTTCACATTGGCTCTTCACATATTCACTCCCCACATAGAACTTTCTCACTAAATCACATACTACATGTACCAGAAATCAAACGAAACCTACTTTCTGTTCAAAAATTCTGCCATGACAATGATGTTTATTTTGAATTTCATCATAATTTCTTTTGTGTGAAGGACGAGTCTACACACACTATCCTCCTCACGGGACCAAGTGACGGTGGACTTTATTCATTCCACCCTCCTTGCAGTCAACCAATCAGCAAAGTAGCTTTTTTCTCCATTCGAGCAACTCCTAATATATGGCATCAACGACTCGGGCATCCACATCCGCAATCTATGTTTTCAAAATATCATTTACCTTTGCTAAATAATTGTGACAGTTCCTTTTGTGAGTCATGTGCTGTTGGAAAATCCTCAAAACTTCATTTGTTGCCATCTAGTTATAAAAGTTCTCATATTTTGGACCTGGTAGTGTGTGATGTTTGGGGACCTGCCCATGTTACTTCTTTTGATGCCATAATTATTTCCTTTTATGCACTGATCATTACTCACACTTCATGTGGATTTTTCCTTTAAAACGAAAATCTGATGTTTTTGTCTTTTTGATACCTTTAAACAATTTTTGACATTGGCCGAAAGACAATTTCAAAGAAAACTAAAATCGGTTAAAACCGATTGGGGGTGAGTTTAGACGCCTATCACCCTTCTTCTCGTATCTTGGCATCATTCATAGACTCCGTGTCCACATACGAGTGAGCAAAATGGCTTCGTCGAACGTCGCAATCGACATGTTGTTGAAACCGGTCTTACCTTACTAGCACAATCTCATGTTCCGTACCGGTTTTGGAACTTTGCTTTCGACACCGCTGTCTATCTTATCAATCGTATGCCATCTAGGACAAACAAATACATGTCTCCTTTTGAGCAAGTATTCAAACGCCAACCCGACTTCTCCTTTTTAAGGGTTTTTGGAAGTCTGTGCTTTCCTCATCTTCGTGCGTACAACCAACACAAAATGGAATTTCGATCTACTCCATGTGTTTTCCTAGGCTATAGCACCTCTCATCATGGCTACAGGTGCCTCGATCTTTCTTGTGATCGATTATATGTTGCTCGACATGTTAGATTCAATGAACACACATTTCCGTACAAACAATCTCCTTCCCAGCCCCCAACACCACCAACTACCGATCCCTATATTTCCTCATACCCCACAGACCTATCGGTCTCACACACACCACCAACACCACCACCACCACCGCCACCATATCCTACACCACCAACATATCCCACACCACCAACATCTCTTACACCAACACCATCTCCTACACCACCAACACCTGCTACACCCCCACCCCCACCACCTTCTCCAAGACCTACACAACCTGCACCAGCTCCCTCAATCCCAAATCCTCCCCGCTCTCGTCCACCCAACCTGAGACAACACCCAAAACAAACACAACGCTACAATCCCACTGCATTTCATACCCAGCCTGATCATGCCCCAACCAACTTTACCATTGCTAACAAGGACCCTCGTTGGCAACGTGCTATGGCTAAAGAGTACTCAACACTGATTAGAAATGGTACATGGTCACTGGTTCCTCGTGTTCCCAATACCAACGTCATTGATTGTAAATGGCTATATAAATTGAAAACAAATCAAACAAGAGCTCTGACCCGCTACAAAGCTCGCCTTGTTGCAAGGGGTTTTAAACAACAATCGGGCACTGATTTTCATGAGACATTCAGCCCGGTCATTAAGCCAACCACCATCCGTGTTGTGTAATCACTTGCAGTCACACAGAATTGGCCCCTCAGACAACTTGATGTTCAGAATGCTTTCTTACATGGGGATCTTCATGAAACAATATATATGAAACAACCACATGGTTTTGAAGATTCTAACCATCCAGATCATGTTTGCCGCCTTAAAAATTCTCTGTACGGATTAAAGCAAGCACCTAGAGCATGGTTCCACAAGCTATCAACTGCCCTCTTGTCTCTCGGATTCAACGGCTCCAATACTGACCCCTCGCTATTCATTTATTCATCTCAGGGTACGGTTCTCTACATGCTAATATATGTGGATGACATTATTCTAACAGGGAACAACCCGAAGGCAATTGAACAGGTTGTGCACCACCTTAGCAACACCTTTACGGTCAAAGATATGGGCGCTTTGTCCTATTTTCTGGGTATTGAAATACATTGAAATGAATCCGACTTGTTGCTCTCTCAACGGAAGTACATACTTGAGCTCCTTGACAAAGCTAAGTTGTCGAATGCCAAACCTGTTTCCTCTCCTATGACCATTACAGCCAATCTATCACGTGGAGACAGCCCACTGTTTGATGACCCGACCAAATACCGACAAATTGTTGGTGCCTTACAGTATGCTACATTATCTAGACCAGACATCACTTATGCTGTCAACAAGGTATGCCAATTTATGCACGCACCTACTATCAACCAGTGGTCTGCGGTAAAACGCATTCTGCGATACTTAAAGGACACCTCTGATTTTGGTCTACGTCTCCAACGTGACTCGGGAACCATTCTTCATGCCTATACAGATGTTGTTCACAACTCTCTTAGTGCGTTTTCGGACGTTGATTGGGCTGGTGACCCTGATGACCGTCGATCCACCGGGGGACAGGCAATATATCTTGGATCGAACCTTGTTTCCTGGTCTGCTCGAAGGCAACGAACTGTCTCTCGGTCATCCACTAAGGCTGAATACAAAGCACTTGCTGATATAATAGCTGAACTAACATGGCTTCGAACTCTACTACACGAGTTGCGGGTTCCTCTAATGTCAGTACCTACATTATGGTGTGATAACCTTGGTGCTACGTATCTGTCTGCAAATCCGGTATTTCATGCTCGTACAAAGCATGTTGAGATTGACTTTCACTTTGTACGGGAACAAGTTGTTACCAAGAAACTATCAGTTCAGTTTATCTCCACCAACGATCAGATTGCGGATGTGTTCACAAAGTGACAAAACCCCTGTCCTCACAACGCTTCCTCCTTTTACGATCCAAGCTTCAGGTCGCTTCTCGGCCTTAGCTTGAGGGGGAATATTAGACAACTTATGTAATTAAGTATATTAGAGGGTTCAATGTGTAAACTTGCTTCCTATTTATACCTCATGTACTCTCTCATTTACACACAACAATAGTACAATCATCTTACCAAGTTAATAAATAATGTACTCTAAACTCTAAAGTCAATGATCGCCAACCCAAGTAGTTGAGGTGATATACTCAAAACTTCATTAAAATGTAAAGGCATCAAGTTTAACTCCCACTGAATTAGACGAAGTGGTTTTCTGACAAAAGATGAGCTTCCTTCGGATAATCGAATGGTGATCTAAAGTTTGAAACTAATGAGAACAGACTCGTGTACGAATACTCTTTAGGAACATGTCAATATAAACCCTCAAGTTTCACTACTATAAGAATGAGACGTCTTATCAGACGTCTCATTCATCATCGTCTCATCCGTCTGTGATCCAAAATGCCGTTAAATATTAAATAGCTAATTATGGAAAGTAGTATTAGATAGTTGTTAACACCGTCCATGGTTATCACTAGTCTTTATTTCCAATGATATTGTTTGTTAATCCTTATTGACTTTTAGCCATCACAGAACCTTCCTCCGTTGTTTCAAACTCACTATCACTTCACTTTCCCCAAATCCTAAATTATCCACCTCAGGCTTCATAATCTCCATGGATATCAACTCCTAAGGTAACCTATTTCAATTCCTTTACATTTCCTTCTCAATTCACCTGTTTTTGCTAATCGGATCACTTCGATTTCGCCTGTTTTAGTTGATCTCTTGTTTCGATTGATGTACGTATGATTTGTGTAAACGATGCCTAGTTTTTAACTATTAGATCGATATCTGTGTGATTGGAGCTTTTCCTGATTGTATTTTGTGTGTTTTTGTTACTCGATGATTTAGACCTTGAGAGTTAGTTTGAATTTTGTATCGAGAGAGAATAAGTTAGTTGGAGTATCATGATCTAACAACGGTTGATTCGAAGTAGTATAAGTATTGATGATAATAACAAATGAACACTGTTTGCTAAGGAGTATTGATTAAGAAGTCGAGCTATTCGTTGAAATCTTCGAAATGGCAAATTTTGGAGAGTTAGTTTGTATCCAGTGAGGATAAGTTAGTTAGAGTTATTATGATTTAACGGTGTTCGATTCGAAGTGGTGTAAGTATTGATGATAATAACAAATGAATACTGTTTGCTAAGGAGTAATGATTAAGAAGTCGAGCTATTAGTTGAAATGTTCGAAATGGCAAATTTTGGAGAGTTAGTTTGTATCCAGAGGATAAGTTATTTGAAGTTATTATGATTTGACGGCGTTTGATTCGAAGTAGTGTAAGCATTGATGATGATAACAAGTGGATCACTGTGTGCTAAGGGATAATGATTAAGAAGATGAGTTATTTGGGGAGTTAGTTTGTATCGAGGGAGAAAAAGTTAGTTGGAGTGGTTATGATTTACCGGAGTTTGATTCGAAGTAGTGTAAGTATTAATGATGATAATAAATGGATCAATGTGTGCTTAGGGATAACGAGGATAAGTGATGTAATTTGATTTTATGGTGTGTTTGCGAC
The DNA here is from genome assembly GCA_030867185.1 of Tagetes erecta. NCBI lineage: Eukaryota > Viridiplantae > Streptophyta > Magnoliopsida > Asterales > Asteraceae > Tagetes > Tagetes erecta. The sequence goes on from CM061487.1 coordinate 2,661,806, forward strand.
CTTTTGAGTTGTGAGTTCGAGGATCTATCTTAGAAGCATGTTTGTGAGTTTCCTTATTGTTTTGAGAAAAATATTGTTTGGCATGTGAAGGTTTTTGTGGATCTAGGATGGTTAAATCTATGTAGATGGATAAATAATGTGATGGTTGCTTTGTACGATGTGTATATCAGTTTTATGCTTTTGGTTCATCACTTTTGTAGCTTCCCTTATGATGTAGGATGTATAGGTTTCTTTTTGCTAGTGGGATATTGTATCCAGAAATGTAGGTTAAAGTTGGATTTTATGGTTGCGTTGTGCGTGCTTGTGATGGACAAGGCTAATTCATAGAAAGATAACACATCTTCAATGTGTTACGTAAGGTTTGAATAATTGCCTCAATCGCCAATACATAATTATTAGTACAAATGATGGTTGAACATCCGGTCTAATAACTTCCCATACGTGTAGTTACTAGTTAGTGCGTTTCAAACAGTGGAGGCTGAAGCGCTGTGAGTTTATCTCACCGAGTCACTGTGGGCCAAAACACACATTGTTTTCTCTTTTATCTCACTGTGGACCAAAACACCTTGTTTTCTATTTTAGTCTCTCGTCAACTTCACTGTAACACCTTCCCATACTGTTCACCCCCACCCCACCGCTCTCCGAATGCCAATGTGTGTTGACTGTGTTCTATATCTATATATAGCAGCTGGTTCTAATGAAAACTACAATACGGTTGACAATCGTGAGTACTTCAAAGTTACGTGTTATTTCACATGTGGTTAAGTCTGTTCATATATTAAATGATGATAGGGTTCAAATGAGAAGCAAAAAAGTTAAAACCACAACATTATGTGTGAATTTGAATGTGCTCTGATTCATTCAGATGTAAACACCCTAGATCATTCACATGTGTGAATTTAAATGGTAATTTTGTGGTTTTCATCTTTTCTTTTTGTTCACATATGAACCTCCACTAATGTAAATCGACTCACGTTTGATTTAACACATAATTTCAAAGTTCTTAGGGTCCTCAACTATGTCTGGTTCTCATCTCAACTTTCCCCTAGAACATATATATTTTTGTGTGTGTAATTTGTGTCATAACTTTATTCGCAATAAGGAGCTAAAGTTTGACTTTTGGTCTTTCAGATTAAAGGGCTTTTTACGGATAACATGTGGAATATTATGTTAAAGCATTTTACTTTAGTATATGCAATAGCAACTGTATATTTATGAAATTATAAGTTTTATGCCAAGTTTAGAATTGTGAAAGTAGTCTCTTTGACTAAGAAGTCAAGGCATCCTTGTTAATTGGGCTGAAGGTCGTACTATTTGCTAAATTGAAATATTGGTATTTACGGTCATTAATGATCATCAACTAACTTCTGTTGTTTCAATTATGCTAGACGAATCTTAAGTGGAACCTCATCAGGGTCTATCCATAAAAATTCACTTGTGAAAAAAAACATTTGCAAGGTTTCTAATATCTAATATTTTATTCTAGTAAGTTTGCTTCAAAGGTTTATGTTCCTTGCACTTTCTTTATTATATTTTTCTACAGGAATAAAAATATCATGGAAGACACAACTGCCAAGACAATCGATGATCTTCGGGCACGTTTGCAGGCTGAAAGAGCTGTCTCAAAGACAGCAAAGCAGCGAGCTCATGAGCTGGCAAAAAGGGTGAGCTTTTTTTATTTAATTTAATGCTGGAAACGTTCGTGCACAGTAAATCATAATGCTGCAATTTATTTCTTTTGCCTTTTCTTCCACCTCTAGTAATCTTATCTGCTGCTTTAGGTTGCAATTTTGATTCATATACTTTATTTGACCTACTTTAGCCGGATGACAGGAAACTTTCACGTCTGATTGGGGGGGATCTTATCCCAATTTTTATTTTGCTAGGCCCATAGATAAAAAAGTCTTATCACAAATTGGTCATTTAAAAAGCCCTACCTAAAAGGTGAACAGGCCAAACTGGTTGATTCAAATATTTTGCAAAAAGTTCATTATAAAGACACAGGACCTCATAAGTTGATTTATTCAAATATTTGGAGATGTATTGTTTTAATATTGCTTTTGTAATCATATTTTGCACATTGATTGTTTATGAATGGGTTATAAAATGGACAAAGATGATTGTTGTTCTAGCGTTTCCTCCGATCCGTTTGCTTATAAACACGTCGGTTTGGTTTTTTTTTAATCTCAAATGGGCCAATTAAAATCGCTTAGCGAACAGGTCAAACTGTTTGAAAGTTGCCTAAAGTCTTTATGGAGTAAATGCAACCTTCTAAAAGTCTTATTCAGCCCAGCCAGTTTTGACTCGTCCCTAACCTCATCAGGATAAAAATTTATAATCAACACGAAAAGATTATATGGATTTAAAAGATAGAATAAAAGTGTGTGCGGGTCAATCCAGCCCAGCCAGTTTTGACTCGCCCCTAACCTGTTTTGACTTGTTCCAACTTTTTTGACCTACCCATCTTGCCACCTCAACTGCCTTGTCAATAAGAATCTTAATTTTTTTTAACTCAAGTATCATTGTATCACATTTTGTAACTTGCAAAGGTAACGGAATTGGAAAAGCAACTGAAATATGTGTCCCTGCAAAGAAAGAAGGCGGAGAAAGCAGCAGCAGATGTTCTTGCTATTTTAGAAAATCATGGACAAAATGATTTTACAGAACCAATTGATTCGGGCTCCGATGAGGAAGAAATGTCGAGTGATTTTAGGGATGATAAACATGTAGAAACAGAAGGATTTTCAAGTTCTGAGGTTGATTGTTCTTCTGTAAATGGTAAAAATCTGTCTTGGAAAAACAGTAAAAATTCCTCTTCTCGTTTTCTTGATAAGAAGTACACAGATGCTTCTAGAAGAAGGCGTAATAGTATTACGTCAACTGGATCTTCACCGAGACGTGTTGGTAAATCTTGTCGTCAGATAAGACACAGAGAACAAAGGTTGGTTTTTTGTTCTTTCTTTATTTGCCTATGTAAAATGTGAAATTTTCAGTTGAACTTTTAAAAACATGATAAAGATCCAAATTTTGCTGATGGATTCAGAAGGTTCTATATGAGAGGCAAATCGAACTCATGGGTGTGTTTGTTTGTACGATGTGCATCTTGACTAATACGTATATGCTTAAATACACTATTAGAACTAGTGAATGGGGAAGGTTGGGTAACGGGTCAAAATAGGCTTGGGCTCAAAGTCTCAAACCGGCCCATTCTAAAAGGATACGTGGGTAAATCAGTTTAGGAAGTTGTACTCATTAAAGATAGGCTTTTGGTGACTTCCAGCCTATTCGACCCGTTCCGTTTTTAGCAATTCTTATCATTTGACCTGATTGAGATAAAAACACAACCCAAATTGACCCATGCATAAGTAACTGGGCTTCCATTATTTAAATAACTCCATCCACCCCACCCAACACACACACGCACACAAAAGATACATGTATTTGCTTTTGAGTCAAACCAGCTAACCGTCAAGCCATGAACTTCAATATGATGTTTTTCTTTAGATATTGGAGATCTTTTTTATGATTGTTAGCTTTGGCGGAATTACATATACCCCCCCTACAAACTTGCATAATTACATATTTACCCAAAATACAAGTCTTCAATGCAATTACATTGTTTTTCCAGGTCAGGATCTGATGTGTCACAAAACAATGATGCTACTAATGGTCATCATCAACATGAAGGGCAGATGAGTTCAGAAGGTGTTCAAAATTCTGCTGATGTGGCAACTGAGACTTCACTAGAAGAACTCAATATGTGTAACGGGCATGTTGTACAAAATAATGGATCTGGAAGAGATATGGAAAGAGCCTTAGAACATCAAGCTCAATTAATATCACAGTATGAAGAAGAGGAAAAAGCACAAAAAGAATGGGAAGATAAGCTTAGAGAGAATAACGGGTCAACTCCGGTATGTCCTGTATGTTCTCTTGTTTCTTGTTCATGCTTAGGTGGCAGTGTTGGCCCGTTTACTTATGAACGGGTCTTTCTTACTACATTATCTTTCTAGTGGGTGAAACTTGTGAAATATAAAGAATTAACTAAAAAGAAAAGGGCAATTGTCAAAAGAAACCACAGGCTTTCATTGACTTCGCACACAAGTGATTTTATCATGCAACAAGAAAGTTGAGATTTTATCATGCAACAAAAGACCTTCCATGAATCATTGAAAAGTTACAAGGATTTAAACATGTAAAGAAGATATTTTGTGCTGATATTAAGTGTTGGGACTTTATCATTAAGCTTTAAAAGTTCGAAGATTTATTCCATTCTTCACACGCCCGCCTTAATGCCTCTTTGATTTGGTATGAAGCCAAGCAGTTCAAGTACTTGTTTTTGACTTCACCTAAGAGTCTATTAGGGTATTTTTGACAAATGCCCGAAAGAAAACCGGTCAAATGGGTTGTCCGGCCGGAAGTTGTCTTCCCCACATAAAACCTCCTAAATCATTTTATTCGAAAGAAACTATATCATTAGTGAATATTTAATGTTTGTAATCATATTGGACACATTAATCATTTGAGAAAGTGTTTCTTACCCGTAAACGATACTAGCTTCAACCCGTCACCCATTTTACCACCTTTTTAAACTAGAGAATGATCTTGCATCTTTAATTATGTATTTAAAACGTCCACTAACAATGTTAACATGAATATTTTCAGGAAAATTCATATGACCCTGGGACCCACTCAGATGTAACAGAAGAAACAGTTGAAACTAAAGCTCCATCTCCATCACCACCTAGCGCTACTGACAAACTTACCTCTGGACGTCAGCCGATTGACCATGGTGTAGTAGATCCCAACTTAAGTGAAAAACCCGAAACTGACCCTGAACCCTTACCGGGACACAACATGAAAAATGAGCCGTTAGATAGTCAAAGTCAACCACCAGATTCACAGGACGTCCCCACAAATCTCAGCCAATCACAGGCGTCTTCTTCTCAAGGTAAATCATATGAACCCGATCTTGAATCTGAAAGAAATACCGACAAATTAGGTTCTGTTCTTGAGGCACTTCAACAAGCTAAACGATCATTAAAACATAACCTCGATAAATTTCCATTATTAGAAAACAGGCCTTCTGTGCTAAGTTATATAGACAAGGAGAAGTTCGCGGTTCCTTTTAGCTCTGCTGGGCTTTTCAGATTACCAAATGATTATGAATATGAAGAAAAAACAATCCGGGCCAACTCCTTGACTTATGATCCTAGATTAAGTTTGACTTACCCTACCAATGACCCGTCTGAACCTCAATTTATTTCTAGCTCGTATAGACAATCTTTTTCTAGATCAACTTCTTCTCTGGATGACCGGTTTCGCATGGTCCCCACCTTTCCCTACCAAGAAACAATGCCTGAAACCCCTAGACTACCCCCTTCTGCCTTTAATCCAAGAGTAGATATCCACACGTCTGCTCGTGACCCAAGATTCGATACAGCACTTGCCCTTGATCCACGATTGGGTGTGGACTCGTCCATTGATCCACGACTAGGTATGGGCCGAAGCGTCCTTGACACACGATTTGGTGTGGGCCCATCTTCCCTTGACCCACGATTAGGTGTGGGCTCATCTGCCCTTGACCCACGATTAGGTGTGGGCTCATCTTCCCTCGACCCACGGTTGGGTGTGGGCTCATCCGCTCTCGACCCACGATTAGGTGTGGGACCTTCTGCCCTTGACCCACGACTGGGTGTGGGACCTTCTGCCCTTGACCCACGACTGGGTGTGGGGCCGTCTACATTTGAACAAAGATTGGGTGTGGGGCAGTCTCCCTTTGACCCAAGATTGGAAACGGGTCCATTTATGGGTGATAGACGAATGAACTCGGGTACAAGGCTTCCATTGTCTAGTAGAAATGGAACTCCTCCAGGAGGCGACACACCACTTCAAACCCGCTCATTGTATGATGATTATACCAGATCAAATATGTACAAGTAAAAATGCATGAAATAGAGTTTGTATAGTTTTTTTTCTTCATATATTTCGCAACTTAAAAAGTGTTTTTGTACCCTGTTAATAAACCAGTTTACTATATACTTGTATCATCCTGAAAGAGACCTAGGATTGGTGTTGTGTCAGTGTTCTCTCATGGTAGTTTTCATGGGATTCATGTTTGTTGATCGACGGTTGTTTGGTTATCGTATCGTAGTTTTGACTTCGTCGACTTGGAACTAGTTTGTGTAAATTATGCAACTCATGTTTCATGTCTCATTTCATATGATATTGTTGTTCGTTTCTTGACTCAAATTTTGGCTCCTTAGGTAATATTACCATAATATTTTCATTTCCACACAGAAAATATGTTAATAAATTTCTTTTTGTTTTTTAACGACAAATATATGTTATAAATAACTTAATGTATTAATGACTTGCATCACGATGTTATTAGTAGTGTCTTATGAACATACATTCTCATAAATTTACTTCTAAACTCAAATTATTGTTCACTGCAAGACTTTAATGTATACCAATTTGATGGGGATAAACGCCATGCGCCCAATTTGATGGGGACAAACCGCAAACGTCAGGTGCCGCTAGGTCGTTGGCATAGGAAAAGCAATAGTAAGTCGATTATGAATAATATCAGGTTCAGATCACGTCAAAGAACACAAACAATCTTATACCTTCCATATTGATCTTTGTCACCTTCTTGACTTTTAATCGAATACCTTGAAGCTTTGACTATGATCACGACTTTAATCATAGATATATTCTGATCCTTCTCGATCACTCTTCAACACCAGGAGCTTGTTTGTGATCGTGGTTATTGATCACAAGAAACTATTCCTTTGTTTTCACTAAGCTTCTTCTCGATTTGCTGAAACGAAATCTTGATTGCACGATGAGCTTCTCAATCAAGGTTTCTCCAAGAAAGTGTTTGAGATGTTTCCCATTCCAATGGTTTGGGACCATTTTTCCATCCATGTCCATGAGCTTGTATGAGCCACCTTTGTAAGTCTCACAGATCTTGTAAGGTCCTTCCTACTTGGGACCCATCTTCCTGTATGTGGCACTCAGGATAATTTTTATTATTCGTAAGTCGTTTGTTCGGCATATACAATTTATCTTTCCGTGCTTTATGGATGATTTCCTTATAGTTCGTGTGTTTAGGACTTTAGGTTTATGTTATTCTAAGACATATTTTGTGAAACTTGCTTGGTTTTGCTTGTTTGTTTCAAAACACTAGCTTATGTTGCGTTAAGCTTATCACCTGTGAGGTCTTGATGGTCATAAGCTAAGCTTCCTTGCTTGGGAAACCTTGTTGGTTCCTTGACAAGCTTCCTTGATTATGGGACTTGTTGGTTCTAAGTCAAGCTTTCTTGCTTACGGGACCTTGTTGGTCCGAAGCTAGGTTTCCTCGCTTGTGGAGCCATGTTGATCTTAAGCTAAGTTTCTTTGCTTGTGGGACCTTGTCGGTCATAAGCTAAGCTTCCTTACTTGTGGGACCTTGATAATTGATATTACTTAGCCATGTTGAGAACCCAAAAGGTGTTGTCAAGTTATTGTAGCGATACTGTACAAGATGCTCTTTGAAGCTTCTAGGCTTCTCGGTTCCTTGATTGTTTATGTTTTAAATGTAGGGTTATTATGACTCACGTCATCAATTGATAAGTCTAATCCACCTTATTAACTACACATTATAAACTTCTTTTTATGTTAAAATTTAAGAATATAACTTGTACAAGAATCAACTAAATTTATCATATTAGATAGAGTTTGAATGTTTTGGTGAATAAATTATGGTCCATATTTATATATATAACTTTGATACTTGAGTTAAGAAAATGACCGATTAGACTTTGTGTTTAAAGTAACCAAAACATTACTATGTTAAATATGTTGAAATATTGTTCAAACACAATATTATAATGCATACTTTTCAAATACTACATTTGGTCATTTGGTATTGTTTGAATAAATGCTACTAATGTTGTTGCTACCTCTTGATGTTGATTGTTCATACCTTTGTTGCCATTAAATAAAACGATCGTTTATATCTTTGTCCTTTTAAAAATATTAAAACCAATTAAAGACTCATGTACCATTTGAAAACAATCATTCACTAGTAAAGGAAAGAAAACCTAACTCAATTTTTTAAGCTAACAATAATAATGTATTTTAATTTTTTATATTGGATGATACGTTCATTTAGTTTACCCGGTAAGACCATGTATAGTTTATAACGTCGCCACCACCAATGGTGGATCTAACTAAAAAGCTCAGTGGTATCTATCGTTAGCAATATCCCGTTATTTATCATTATTTTGCTGCATATCGTTATTCGTTAACAATATCTGAAGTTTTGTTGTCATTTTTTAAATATCATTGCTCATGAGTATGCTTTAAGTTGTCAGGGTATTATAAACATAAAAAAGAATAAATGAAGTTTTTACACTACGCATGCCAATCTAAGTTGTAGCCCGAGACAACTTGATAACACATACATCTGTCACTACCCACCAGCGCTTAGGGGTGTAAATGAGTCAAGTCGGCTCGCAAACTACTCGAGATCGACTTGGTAAAAAGCTCGTTCGAGCTGAGCCTTAACGAGCTCGAGCCCGAGTTCAAGCGTAGAATAATGTTCGTTTTGTTATCGAGCTCGAGCTCGAGCTTTGCATACAAAACTCGATTAGGCTCGCGAATCGAGCCTAGTAGGAATTTCTCTTTTATTTAAAATATTTAATAATTATTTCACATTTACTAAAAAATAATATAATAGGTCTTTGTTATCGAGCTTTTTATTGAGCTCGAGCCAAACATTGGTTTGTTTAATACCAAACGAGCCTTGTCGAGCCGAGCTCGAGCTTTTTCCACTTTCACGAGTCAAGCTCGAGCTTAAAATTTAAGCTCGAACTGAGCTCGAGCTTCAGAAAATTCTAACGAGCCAAGCTCGATAAGTGTCAAGCTCGGGCTCGGCTCGTTTACACCCTTACGGCAGCGCTCAGCGTTACGCACTATCTTTTGTGCTTGATGTTATTGGTGTGTCGTGTTCGTATATATTTTTCTTTTTAAAAAATACTTTAGAACTATTATGTTTTAAATTTAAAAATACGTTATTTTATCTGTACAAATATTGTGTATCTGTTGCATTGTCATATAATATTAGTAAGATATCAGATATCGTCTAAGGACACAGAGACTCCCGATAGTTAACTTCGATCACCGTCTAGTTCGATCTTTAAAAGGGTTTTGTGCAAAAAAGAGTAAAATTGTATATAACTAACCCGTTTTACAAGTATTAATGTTCAAAAACAAAGTAGTTGTTAGATCAACTGACAAGTAGCTACATAGATCGATTCCTTGAAAATGAGTTTATAATATTCCTAATGCAAGACTCTACTTTGAATAATTCTTTTCGTCATAACATGACGCACGTGTGCATAAGTGAAGTTGTTGTAACTCTTTTTAGAGATGACTCAACACTCAGTTGGTATGAGAATATCCACAGACGGGTCGGCAAACTACCCACAAGCAACTGGAATAAAGATCAAGTAAAGAAATAACAAGGAAGTCTTTCTAAAAGCTGCACACTTGACAACACTGTCACTAGCCATCAAGGTTAGATATTTATAAAGACTTAAGCTTTAGTGCTCAACTGCTCCGAAAATGTCACTAAAATCCAAAACACCAAGAAGAGCTCTAAGTTAGTTCACTATTTCCTAGTTACTAACCACATTTTAGATGGTCATCCAAGGATTGTGTAACAGCCCAGTGTAACTGCACCATGATATTGTCCGCTTTGGCAGCCAGAACACCCTCAGGCGCCGCCTCTCACGGTTTTAAAACACGTCATGGTAGGGAAGGTTTCCACCCCCTTATAAGGCGGGTTTTGTTCTCCCTCCCAATCGATGTGGGATGTTACATTCCACCCCCCTTAAGGAGGCCAGCGTCCCCGCTGGCACATCGGTCCGGTCCCTAGCTCTGATACCATCTTCTGTCACACCCCGACCGACGGCGGAATCCTCGAGGCGGACGATAGTGAATAGATTGCTCGTAGCTCATGGTACTAAAATAGTTGAAATATCATTTAATTCATATTTCATTAATTACAAGGCATTGAATTTCCAAATAAACAAATAACACAACACTCTGAATATTTATTATTAACTAGGTCCAAGCATGTCCTAGATTATGAGGCGTCTTGATTAACAAATAAGCTTCGTTTCCTGAAATCATGTGAAAAGTAAATGGATCAGCTAACGAATTAGCTGGTGAGTAAACATAGGTTTTGCATACATATAATAATGATAAAACATGATTTAACTTGATTCAATTCACATGTAATGCTAATACTATAAATTGCGAGTGTGAACACAATATATAAACAATTTGCATAATCAAACCATTTGACTGATTAACTTGCATCCACTTAATCACACAGATTAAGTGTCGTGTTGTACCCAAACTGATTAAATATGCATCCACTTAATCACACAGAATAAGTGCCGTGTTGTACCCAAATTGATAAAGGCAGTTACAATCACCACTCGAAAGCCATATGGGGTGGGCTTGTCAGGCCGATAGATCTATCATTGAAACTGAGGTTTGTAATAATTAATGATTATGCCTCTTAATTGTATATCACATTATGAACACGTATTTGCAAGTAATAACATAAACATGTATTGAATTGAATAAAATGAATAAATGGACAAAAATGAATAAAATGAATAAAAGTGATTTGATAGATGTCACATGATTTCCCCCAAAATAATAAAGCGTAAAAATGGGCTATGAAATACTCACCTCAATAGTTCTCGAACAAACTAGTGTATGATGGAAAGGAATCAAGATGAAAAGCCGTATCATCCTGGATGCTTTTGAATTTGAACGTATGTGATTAGACAGCAGCTCGAATGAATAGGTTATGATCCGAATGTAAGCATGATTCTACCTAATAAAACGAAGGCAACATGGATGGGTAAACGTTTTAAAGAATAGTCAGATGAGCGGGCATGATAGGTTGTGCTCGTTGAGTCTCTACAAAGCTACACTAAGCCTAAAGGCTATGCTCATTAACTAACAACCTAAACTAAACTAACAAAACTAAGAAAACGATAAATGAACGATTAACGAAAGGAAGAAAAGAAAGAAAGAAAAAGGAAGGAGATTACCTTACAGAAGCTTTACAAACGAGACGAGTTCGTAGGGCAGCACTTCCTCGTCGAAAGAATAAAAAAACTACGCACAACGCCCAATAAGGTATTGCACTTGCAGAACCACCAAAATTTGGCTATTCTACTTATTTAGACTCAAACTAGGAGTTGCAAGCTATAAGGAGCCAAGCAAAGGTATTTATAGGTGTAAAATAGAGGAAAATAATGGCTTTGGGGCGATGTGGGACAATTTCAAGGTAAAAATCGCGTATTGTAATTTAGCAATAAACACCAAACTTGTTTTCGCGATTCCCGCTTCGTTATAACTCCGTTTCTCGCGCAGTTTTCGCCTACGTTCATATTTTTCAGAGTACTATCATATGGAAGAGAGTAATACAGCATTCATGATTTCGAAAACTGAGTTTAAGCCTTGGATCTTGGTGCGGGTCAAGGGTTACGTTCTCAAACTTTTGTTTGTCATTCCTGATTTGTTTGGGCTCGGTTTAATTCGCTAACTGAACCTACTTACTCCCTAGAATACCATGTATGTTTAAGAGTTTTGAATAATCCAAAGTGATAGCCCAAGAATGGAGAAAGATTGGCAAAAAAAAAATCACCCGAAAGTCGCCTTATGCCAAAACTAAGAATCCAACATGTAGAGTTTCTTACTTTTTATCCTTTACATCTATGTTTTCCAAAACACAATGTCCTAAGGATTATATAATGAAGCTTGGATGATAAGAAGGTCGGGATAAGAGTGTTAATTGTGATCATGAAGCATCTAACCTTTTGATTAACTTAATTAATGATTTATAAATGTAATAACTTAAATAAATCAATATGATACAATTGCTTTTATTTTTATGATACGACGGAAAAATTTCATTGATGTCCGATTGGGTTCGGGTTTGAATTTAGATCGGGTATGGATCAGGGCAAATGTTACAGATTGTACTACATAGACATAGTCATGACTTAATATAACATACATAGACATATAAATATAACATACATGATTCTTTTTTCGAATTCAAGACCAATGTTTTAAGTCTTTTGATCGGAATGAGAGTATGAGTCTATTTATGTAAAAGTTACCTTGAAACTGCGCTCCGAACGACTAATAGGTGCTTCAACCAAGTATTTAATAATCACTAAAATATTTCAAATTCTAAGATTATACAGTAAAAATGAATCTATAGTGTCTTGAAACTGTTTTTATAATTGATTTTTTTGTATCATGAACTAACTTATACTTATTTCAAAAGGAAAAATGTCATATAAGCATAATCAACTTTCAATTTCATTCTAATTAAGTCACTCAAAGTTTTTTTTTTTCAATTTGATAATTTAACTTTAAAAATGTTTTAATCCTAAGTAATTAACTTGTGGAATATGTAAAAATGAACTTTTATTTTTTAACATTGCAATTTAAATAATAAGAAGATGAACAAAACTATCTAATTAAATACACATATACAATTTCAAATTCATTAACAGAAAAAAAATCAATTTAAAAAAACCACAATCCTATTTACATCCTAAGAGTAGACGGAGTGGATGTGGGGTGGATGCGGCCCCGAATCCGCCCCGCACGGGCAGGGCCGTCTCAACAGTTATGTGAAGTAATGTTAGGGTTTTAGGCCCCCACCTGATTAGGGCCCCCAAATTTAACCTGTACTGTAATGTTATTTGGACCCTGGTGAGCAACTATACTAACCATCCTGTTAGATGATTCAGTTAGTCTCTTAGGAACAATGTGAAAAATGGTGATAGTTGATAGAACTCTTGCCCTCTTCTATTCAATTAGCGGTCTCAAATCTCAACCGATAATCATATTTTGTTGGTCATCGTTCGCAAAGAAAGAAAGTTCACGATTTTAGAAGAAATAAACTCATCAAGCTATTCTATTTGGAGATCGAGCTCTCATAGCCATCTGGTACACTATTTGAGACTTAGTTTTTGGGGTTTTAGTGATTTTTAGGCATAAAATAAGATCGAAGCAAAAAATATACAACTGACGATAAGGGCCTCAATATTTGCGTTTGATTGAGGCCCCAAAAAGCTTGAGACGGCCCTGCGCACGGGCACACCGCCCCACCTCCCTCGGCCCCGAACTTTGGGGTGTGATTTGGGGTCTTTTCCCCGCGCTCTTCCCTGAAGATTTAAACGTTGAAATGGTGGGTGCCAGTAGATGGAGATGGAGATTGGCGAAGGAAACGAGGGTGGTGGCCGGATTTTGCTGAAATTTGGCCGGATTTAAAGAAGATGAAGACATTGGTGGTGGGTTGAAGAAGATGGGTGAAGGGTCTGCTGGTTGATGTGGCTGTGTTCAAAGAAAAAGAAGGGTTTGTGGAAAGGTGGGTAAGTTTTATAATTATTTTTTGTTTATAGTTTTAAAATAATTAAACAAATAAAATCTAATTACACTATTAATTTTATTTTATTTAAATTTTTAAAATTTTATTTTCATGACTATACGGTTTTTTTCTTCTTTTTAGTCGTTTTTAATAATTACACTATTAATTTTATTTTATTAAAAGTTTTATATAAATGAGAAATAAAAATTAAAAAATGATGTGCGGTGGTATGGGGTGGATACCGGGTGATTTGGGATGAATGTGAGGTGAATGTGGGGTGGAGTACCGGGTGATTTGGGATGAATGTGAGGTGAATGTGGGGTGGAGTAAAAAGTGTGGGATGGTGTGGGGTGGTGAGGGGTGGACTCCCCTCACCCTAAGTTCCATGCACACGATTTCCAGTTAACGACTTCATTTTTTACTTTTTTTCACAATTATTAAACATCTGGTCATCTTTTTTAAAATTTTTACGAGTTTATAAAAGTTTAAGCAAAACTTTTCAACTTTTAAGACTTTTCAAGAATATTTTATATTTTAAATTTAATATTAAAAAATCATTGTTGACCTGTTAATAAAGTTAAATACTTATGATTAGAACACTTTTTAAAGTTAAGTTATTAAATTGGTACAAAATAAAGTTTAAGTGACTTAATTGGAACAAAATTAAACTTGGTTATTTTCTACAAATTTATCCCTTCGAAAACACCAAATTTGACAAATTGAATTAATTTATGAATGTGCGTATATTGTACTCGAAAATTTAAATATCATACGTAAAACTTCTTTAAATTAATAAATTATTTTGACTTGTTAAATTAACAAAATATTTTGACTTTTATAACGTTCAAATTTAAAAAGAAAGTATATATATGAGTGCCCAGGTAAACGATAAACGATGGTCTCTTGAAGCGACCATCGTTACGTCTGTAAAAACTTTGTACTTTCTTTACTTGGGCTATAAATAGATTACTACTATATGGTATATCTTAACCGTTTTTTCTCTAGAAATATATACATCTTGGATATGAGCGTTACCTACTAGATAAACTCACATGAATAACTTCGTTGTCAATCGATCTAGCATACAAAAATGGCTTGAGTAGTACTGTAGAGGTGCACAAAATAACCGGTTCAATAACCGAAACCAGTTATTAACCGTAACCAAAACCGGTTATTAACCGATTGAGGAATAACTTGTTAGGGTATTTTTTAACCGCAGGTTCGTAACCGATTAGGGATTTTTTATGAATAACTGGTTATTAACTGGTTTTTTTAAAACCGAATTTTAACCGACTCACAGGTTAACATGGAAAAAACCGAAAAATAATAAAATATTAGAAAAAACCGGTTAAAGCAAAATAACCGAAAATTTTGAAAAAACCGGTTAAAGAGTAACCGATTTTTTCAATAACCGAAAATAACCGGTTAAGGTATTAAATAACCGGTTAATCGAAATTAACCGATTTGTGCACCTCTAAGTAGTAGACGAGTAAAATATGAACCCAATTACTAGCTTAACTCAAAAAGGTCAAATCAGGTTAGCCGTTAGTACAAATCTTATTGTTAGAACTTTGTTTGTACATACGCACACTTTAATTCGCCTTGATGTACTTTCTTTATCTTTATAAAGCATTTAAAACATCATTTTTTTTTGAACGGCATAAAACATCATTTTTTTTTTAAAACATCATTTTAATGATGTGTGTATGAGTTTGGAAAATAGTTTCTGCATAGTATAAAGTATAACAATTTTAACATTATAATAATTTTGGCTTCTTTTTATTTTCAAAATTAAACACTCCTACGTAAATTCACTAGAGCATTGTTTACGACTAGTTATGTTACGTGAGCGCTGTTGACGATTAGTTATAATTAAAAATAGGGGTGGATCAGCTACTTACGTTTGAGCCGTAGCCCGGGCTACGGCTCAAATTTTCGTGCATAATGTAAATTTTTTCGACTTATTTTTCGTTTTATGTTTAGGATACCACTTAGCAGTTAAAAGACTATTTCTGTGCAAATGATATTTAAGAAATTGATGATTGAACTTCGGATTTTGCTAATGGTATGCAGGAAATTGATTGTAAAAGTCGCGATATTGCTAATGATATATAAAAATGATGATTATTATGGTAAAATGAGACGTTTTGTTAGAAATATGTTTGATCAATATCTGTGGTTGGTGTATAGCAAGTAAAAAAATCATTATTGTGTGAATGTAAAACAATTTTTTTTTCATTATTGTATAAATATTCGGCAAAAAAAATTTGGGATACCCCTAAATTTTTATCCTAGCTCTGCCACTGATCAGAAACTGATATATTTCTAACCAACCGAGTTATACTAAAACAAACCATGCTCTGTAACCAAATAGGCTCAGATTTATTTATTTTTTCATCATCAAATCAATTTTAACCGACTAATACCAACATCGACAACCCATATCATTTCCGGTCTCTCAAAATAATTTATGTTTTGTATGATCCTAATTAATTTGGCCAAATCGTTCAAAATTAGGACCATCGCAGCAATCAACCCACGTTAACCACCGTTGAAGACCATTGCAAAGCCAAAATTTTCAAGGGTGCGGAGGCAACAAAGGCGAGGGTGAACCATCCATCATTGACACCACAGCCACCCTCCACCTCAGTAACCACTCGCAACATCATGAAACACATTTAATATGACACTGGCAACTGCGAATCACCGTCTATCTCTATAGAATCCCATAACAAAAGGTCACCACCATACATCATTCGTCACCAGTCGACATTTGCTGCCACCGTCCATCGTTGATTGAAGAACAAAGAAGATGCCGGAAGCAGCATAACGATAATAGTCGAAAGAGCCACCAAGACTGTAATAGAGAGAAAAACAAATGAATATGCCTTGTTCCAAGAATCCAAAGATTATAAAACAATGATAAAACTAATTGTCCATCAAACTCAACTTATTTACAAAAAATTCATTCTAATTTGATGACAAAAATGCAAAACACAAAACAATACTACCTCAAACTCACGTCATAGATACACTATTCACGCTTCATCTTGGATTTTATGTTATACAAACATTAAAAGATGTTACATATGAACATTTATTTTTTTTAACATCAACAGTGAAAATATCATTGAAAAACCGGCATAAAAAACAAGAGAAAACAAAATAACGGAAACAAAAACAACAAAACACCCGACATAACACAAGACCAAAATTACTCAAACACTCAAGGTCTTAAAAAATCAGTACACCACACATCCCATTTGTTATTTAAATGAAATTATCAAAAGCAAACACTCATTTAAATATTGAAACAAGTGACACAACATGTACTAAGAATATACATTCAATGTTCAGTTAGTTGACCATTAAGAAAATAAGGTAAACATAACATGACCCATAGAAAAGTGTTCACTTATTACATACATTAACTTGTACCTTGGTTGACTTCATGTTTGACATTTTTAGGCATCACATTAATATTTGTACAACCATAAACCACTTGTCCACTTATCAAAGAATTAATTTTAGTGTAGGAGAACCACTTACCGTTGGAGGATGTATGTTACCCGGGTATAAGTTTTAAAAAATTTTTTTCTCGTGTTTTATATATATAATAACTTTAAATAACTATAAAAAAATACTCTTGAGCGATGATATTAAATGATACAAAGATATAACTTCGTATATTGCTAACAATAAAATTCCGGATATTGATAGTAAATTAATAATATGAAACAAAATGATGATTATTACAGAAAAAGAAGAAGTTAATTTTTATTAGAAAATGATTTGAAAATTCAGTGGTTAGAATATATATATAGTACATAAGGTGACAAAACAAATTCATTATATGAATATACAATTTTTTGTTTATTTTTATTATTGTATGAATGTGTGACAATTTTTTTATCCTTTATTTTTTATGACTAGATTTGATATTGTTCGGTATGCTCTAACATATCAAGTAGGATGTGAGACGCGATTGCATTTTAAGTTTGATGGACGTGCAAGTATATATAATGACGTAAGACGTCCATGTTAACATTTAAGAGTTTAAGTCGTGTAAAATTAAAGTACGAAAGTATGTAAGTTTGTCGTTTCAAAATTATCTTTATACGTACTACTAAGACATGAGAACTATCATAACCTTTTTCATTAATAACTTGTCACGTTTTATAAGTCTAAACAATCAATTATTTTTTTTATGCATGATCCATGAAAAAATGTTAAAAGTTAATACGATAACATGATCAAAATTGTATTGACATGTGAGTATGTGACCGTGAAATGTTGGTTTTAAAATATCATCATTAATTTTTATTTATAAAGAAAAATATCATTGTAACCAAAAATTTAATCTAACCATACCTTCAAATTAGTTTCAAAACAACAATAAATTCAACATTACAACATCAATTAAATGACAATCATACATGATCACCAAATTCAAACCCTAGGTATGATCATAGCTCTCAAAGTGTTCTTCATCACCACCGTGAACTCGACCTTCTCGCCGAAATCCACCTTACTGTTTTCGGGCCACGACCTCCACTCGAATTCCTGAACCATCCGAGCGATCATCAAGCTCACATGAACCGTCGCCATCCCTAACCCTGGGCAGATCCGTCGCCCCACTCCAAACGGAATCATCTTCAACTCACTAACACCGGTTATATCTGCGGTTTCCCCACCTGTAAGAAAACGATCCGGGTCAAATCGACCCGGATCGTTCCAAAGTTTTGGATCCTCCCCAATTCCAGGTATGTATATTTCCACATTGGTTCCTTTCGGTATATCATAGCCCGCGAGTTTCGCAGGCTCTGTTACCGAATGTGTCAGAGAGAAATACGTCGGAGGGTGTTTTCGTAATAATTCCTTAACCACGGCGTTTAAGTACGACATTTTCTCAATATCTTTCTCGTCGATTTTCCTGTCACCCGCGATGGACTTTATCTCGTCGAATAACCGTGATTGAATCGCGGGTGACTCGATAAACCGAGCAATCGCCCATTCAACGGCGGTGGCAGTAGTATCTGTCCCGCCGTTGAGAAACTCCGAACATAAAGTCACAATTTCCGGATTCGTCGGCGGATCTTTCCGTCCCTCGACGCTTAAATCAAAAAGCGTATCAAGGTACGAAAACTCCGCCGACGTAGGATCGGATCCCGGGCGACTAATAGCCGCCCGACGCCGTTCAATGAACGGAACTAACATCTCGATTTGTTGATTCCTTACCTCCATTGCTCGCTTCCGTTGTTTCGAAAACAACGGTCGCAACAACGGCAAATAATCATCCAACCTCGGATCTAGCGTTATCAAAACCGTTTTCATCATCTCATCAACTTCCTCAATCGATCTCTCATTCATCTCAACTCCAAAACACATCGAAAGAAGAATACAAAACACCGCAAACCTAGCGTTTTTCAACACATAAACAACACCACCATTCGCCTCCGCCTCCGTCTTCAATCGATCAACAAGTTTATCCATCGCGGTAACCCTAACATCCCGAAACGTACGTAACTTACTCGCACTCAACGCATTTTGCACCATGTTACGTCGTAACGACCTCCAAACGGGGCCATACAACGCAGCATTAACTGTAAACTTATTACAACTAAACACCGCTCGGGTCGGGTTTTCGGCGGGACGAGTCGCGAAAACCTGACCCTTTTCAATCAAAGCTTCATGAACCAAGTTTGATTGGGACAAAATAATCATGGTACGTGTACCCATTTTAAGAGTCATAATAGGTCCATATTTTGGTAACAAATCTTTGACATATTGAAAAAAAGGTTTGCCCGAGGCGGCAACCTGAAACAGGTTGCCGACTACAGGCCAACCAGGGGGACCCGGGGGGAGGTTTAGATAGGGTCTGGGGCGGGTGAGATAGAAGATGATGGTTGACAAGATGAAAATGAGTGTTGTGAAGAAAATGATGGTGAGTGTGGATGAAATTAGGTCCATTGATGGATGTGAGATAGAGAGGAAGAAATGAATGGGTGAAAATGGCGGTGGTGAAGGGTGGGTTTAAGAAGTGCATGAGTTTGTTGGTGAAATTAATTGAAGATGATGAATGAATCAAGAAACTCCCAACTACATATAAATCTAGTGGCGCTTCCGGTTAATGTTTGACTTGTGTTGTTGTGTTTGTGTGTGTGTTTTTTTGTTATTTAATACTTTGTAATTATTTTTTTTATTATTTGAAGTTATATAAATTGTATTATTGATATGAGTTAAGAGCAATTTGCACCCATATGGTTTACATCCAAAGCCACTTTGTATTTCCGACTGAAAAATTAGATTGTTCGCACTCCTATGGTTTTTAAAGCTAGGAGTGCAAACGGTCTAATTTTTCAGACGGGGATACAAAGTGACTTTGAATGTAAATCAAAGGGGTGCAAGTTGCACTTAACTCTATTAATATTAAAGTAACAATATGGGCACTTTTGTATTATAGTTTTAAGGACGTGAAGATGAAGAATGGAGTTTGATGTCTTATAGGTCTTAAGTTCGAATATTGATCTTGAGGTTTTTTTTACGTTTTAAGGTTTAGTTGAGGCCATGTTTTTTTTTTGGGTCAGTTCTGATCTTTTTGAAACGTATTACATTTATGAATATTTAAATTTTTAGTGATGATTGTTGGTATAAAGTGATGTAGTTTTGGGTTTTTATTGGTGTTGTGATGATCCATAGTATCAAAACTAGGGAATTTATAGAGGTTGCCTCTATATTGGTCTTTATTTTGACTAGAGAAAAAAGTTGATAATAAAAAGTAAATTATTGATACTATCAAACTTGATGAAAATTGATGAAACTAGAAGGGGTAATTAGTATCTTTTTATTGTTGTGCATGTGATGTCTATTGACTTAGTGAATGGTTTTAGTAAAAGTACATTATTAATGGACAACATCCACACACGTACATTTGTATTAAACAAAGAGTTTTATAAATTAAATGTTAACTTTAACCCTTTTCCTACTACAATACAAAAAGCTTTTTAAATATTAATATCATAGCAATAACTCACTTCCACTCACTTCTTTTACATCTTAATAAAATATATGATAATTTGAACTTTTGATTTTTACAATATACTCCTTTAACCAATATAAGTAATTGATCACCAATAGATAAAACTTAGACTTCCAAGATTTGGGAAGACCAAGAAAACACAACGTTACTTCACTACACTAGTTGCTTGTTGAGTTGTTACTTATTAGTGATCGAAAAATAGAGTGAATGAGTCGATTTGGATCATAGTGAATGAGTCAATATATTACGGGAGAGTGACATTGACTAAATAATATAGAAAAGGTTGTATCACGTAAGAGATGATTAGACGTCATGATATTTTATGTAAGAGTGATAGTGATTATAAAATGTATATATTGTGGACATCTCCTTCGCATAGGATCAAGGGTGATGATGTGACAAGGGATTCGTGCGACCACAACGTATAGTCTTATCAGGGACGGCCTTTGTATGGGGCGATGCGGGCGACCTACCGGGGCCGGTCTCTCGGAGGGCCTGAAATGTAAAAAAAATTATTTACAACTATATATATATTAATTTTAATTAATCATTTAACAATGATGTTATAACACGAAATAAACATTTATAAACGGACTCGTTTTATAACTTTGTAACACACCTAATTAATTTAGCCCAATTACTCAAAACCTAAAAACTTGAAAAAAACAAAACTAAGTTACATTCACGCATTTATAATACCAAATTAGTTAAGCTAATCCACCCACTGTTTAAAAAAAAACTAAGAGTTTGTATTAGTTTTCAATCACTTGTCTTTTCTTTTTTAAACAAACAAAATGTTGTTTAAGGTAAATTTAAATCATTTTCTAATTGTCAAATTAAGTTAAAACATAAATTAAACCTAGAAAAGCGATCAAAGTCAATAAAGAATTTTTGTTTTAAATAAATTATTTTGCATATTAAACCATAGAACCTTTGTTTCCTTAAATTGATTTGCATATTAAATCATATATCTAGTGTAATGAGTCTAATGACAATTTACATACATTTGCTGATTTTAGGAAATTTAGTTTGCTTATTTCTTTTAATGCGACCGACCCGATCGTCCATAAAAATATTATATAGTGATAACAAAGCGGCCCTAAAACATTTTTAGGACCATAACAAAATTTTTAGATTTGTCACTGTGTGAAACCGAGCCAAAACACTATTTAAACTCTAGGGCCTAAAAATTATTCTCGCAAGGGCCTAACAAAAATTAGTGAGGCGTGGCCATGAGTCTTATATTGATCCTTTTGAGGGTTATAACTTATAAGATTTAGACATTTTGACATCTAAAACTTACATCCAACTAATATATATTATCCGTGAAATTGCTACAAGTTAATGTAATTTTTTTCGTTGGGTAACTTTATAGAAACATAATCAAGTTTTGAGTTTGTTCTAAATAAGTCACTCAAACTTTGTTTTGTTTCAATTAGGTAACTTATTTTTAAGTTTTGTTCCAATTAAGTCACCCAAATTTTTTTTGTTCAATTAGACAACTCATCTTAAAGTGTTGTTCCAATTAAGTCACTAAAACTTTATTTTGTTTAATGTATATAACTTAAGTTTACTTAATGTTTCAATTCAATAACTCATTTTAAAAAATGTAACATTCTAGAAATTCCCAAAAAATTGAAAAAATGAACAAAAGAGTAATTTTTTATTATAATTTAAATATTAAAACTCATTTTTACATGTTATACAACTTAATTATTTAGGATTAGAACGCATTGTAAAGTTAAGTTACCTAATTGAAACAAAAGAAAGTTTGAGTGACTTAATTGGAACAAACTTAAAAATAAGTTACCTAATTGGAACAAAACAAACTTTGAATGACTTAATTGGAACAAAATCAAAAGTTCGTGTTATGTTTATGTGACATTTTCCCTTTTTTTTTACTCTAACTCGTTTTGGACCGATCTAACTAAAATAACCATTCTCATATAGCCTAGGTGTGAGGTGTTTAGGCTCATTAGTGATAGAAATCCCTAATGAAGTTTTTATTTGGGCTTGGCCTAACTTGGAAAGTTAATAACCCTAGATTAATCTCTATTTATAGATGTCATTGTAATTTTAATTTCTTAAGCCGAAATACAAGATTTTATTTAAAAAAATTGTGTGAGAGTGATGGTGATAAAGCCGAAACACAAGATTTTATTTAAAAAAAATGTTTTTTAATATACAATATTATACTCAATTTAAAGAGATTTAAATACTCATTTTATGGTATAGTTTTTTAAATAATTTCGTATAAAAAATTGTATATGTTTAAAAAATATTAAGTTATTTAAATGTAAATTAATAATCACGTTATCCCTAATCTTCATTATTATATCCTATCATATATAATATGATTCATTCACACCCCTAATAAAGAGGGTTTAAAATGTAAATTCTCTTAAGTTTTATAGATTCTCCTAAATATTAGAAGATCAATATGAATTAAGTTTATTATTATATCTTATAACGCTAAGTAATCAAAAATCACCTATAATAACACCAACTAAGCAAAATTTAAACGATGAGGATAAGGATTTATTTTATAAACGATGAGATGTGATTAAATTTTATAAACCATTAAATATATTGAAAACTAAAACAACTTCAATCTTCAATATAATATAGCAAAATCATATTTGCTTACTTGGCATCATTTAATATTTATTTGCTTAGTTGGCAATATTTGAAAGATTCTCTCAAAATTAATAATATTGTTATATTTAAAATATATATATATATCTATAATAATTTATTATAATAATATTAATTTTCATTTGATCCCCTAATATTTAGCAAAATATTTAAAAAATCCTTATATAATATAGAAAAACGTAAAAAGCTTATGTGGCACAATTTTAAAGCTTTTGGCTTATGTGGCATAATATGAGAGTTTATCTCACAATAATGATTTTTATTTAAAATATGTATATAAAATATATTATAATAAAACTAGTTACATTTTTGGTCCCCTAAAATTTTGGAGAATTCTAAAAATTTAAGAGTATTTATATTTTTAACCCTCTACTACAAGGGGTGTACATGAGTCGGTTTATATTTGATAAGGTCTAAAAATGCAACTTATGGATAAAGTTAATAATAACATACAATTAAAGACCTCGGTGTTTTATAAATATACATATCATTTTTATACGATTTTTTTTAAAATAAACTACACCATAAAACTGAGCACTTTATGGTGTAGTAAATTTGAGTATGATATTGTTATACTAAAAGTCTAATTTTAAAAGTATATCATGTGTTCCGGTTTACCACGGTTTTGTCTCAAAACTGATTGGAACATTCATGAATATCCTTAAAAGCATCACTTAAATGTTGTGTTCCCGAGCGTAGCGCGGGGCACTAAACTAGTTAAGACTATTTACATTTTCAACTCTCTCCTACTAAATGTGTGTTTGGGCCAGGTTATATTTACTAGGTATAAAAATAAAACTTAGAGATAAAATTATTAATAACACACAATTAATACATAATTATTTTTTTAAATATACACAACTTTTTATATGACATTGTTTTAACAAAAATCTACACCATAAAACCGAACGTCTAATTCCCTTTAATTTGATTATAATATTGTTATACCAACAACAAGATTTTAAATCAATTTTGTGTTTCAGTTTTACCATAGTTTTATCTCAAAACTAATTGGAACCGTTCATGTCCATGAATATCCTTAAAATCATCACATGAATGTTATGTCCCCGAGCGTAACGAGGGCTCTAACCTAGTATCACATATATGAAAGCAGATTTACATCACTTAAAACTCAACTTCCAGCTTTAGCTTATCTTGATTTACATTGCAAAAGTTGTTAAAGAATTAATTATTTTATAGATTTATTTCAATACGATATATGCTTATCTAACCTACTAAATCGTTAGTATTTTAAATTTGGGTTATTGGATTTAATCACCTTTAACTATTGGTTATTGGCCGCTGTCACCCTCAAGTATCACTTTGGCCAATATAACTCTCAACTAAACACTTTGGTGTCCATATCACCAAAAGTCAACCAATTCAAGTCACTTTTGGTCAACTTTTGGTTATTTTTTGGTTAAATTTTGTGTTATGGACGCCGTATCATCAAAAGTTAACCAATTTAAGTCACTTTTGATTAACTTTTGATTCATTTTTTGTTAACTTTTGGTGATACAGACACCAAAGTGTTTAGTTGGGAGTTATATTGGCCAAAGTGATACTTAAAGGTGACAGCGGCCAATAACCAATAGTTGAAGGTGATTAAATCCAATAAACCTTTAAATTTTAGTAAAACTTTAATAAAATTATTAATTAATAACCATTTTATCTTAGAAAAAATAGGGATTAGGCTCATTAGTGATAAAAGGCCCAAACAAGATTTTACACAACCCTAGATTAGTCCTTATTTATAGACAACATTGTACCTATTTTTATTAATTTCATGTGTATTTTAGATCCTAACAACTACTATAAGAGCCATGGCTCGTTACACATAAAAAAAACACAACGAGAGAGTTACAATCTAGGGTTAGCCGCTAACTGTCCCGCCACCGTCCCTAGCCGATTCGCAAACCCCACTATTCTCTTTGATCATGCAGAATGAACTAAAGCAAAAATATTGTTTTGTTGTTCTTGAAAGTTCGTTGTTCAAGAAACAAAATAAGAAGCGGCAGTTAGCTTGGGATTTTGTGTTCACATAAGAAATTGGAGGCTTTGCTTGGGATTTTTTCCGATCAACGTAAGGGTAAAATACATCTGCGGGGTTTACCCATAATAGCATTTTGCGGCCTAGTGTATATATATATATATTTAAACTTTTTACAACCCTACGCTTTTTAAATTGAGTCATTTACACTCCTATGTTGGTTTGATCGTTAGTTGATATCTAAAATATGATTAAATTACCTAATTATCTTAATATTTATTTAACTCGTTATATTATGTTTTGGGATAACTCAACTCAACTTTGGCCTACCCTCAACTAAAAAAAACCCGCTTTTATGTCATCCAACATTCCAATGCATCTGATCCTAGCCTTTGTGATTGACTTGCAAACATAAACGATGGCGATCTCGCGGTTGTAAGTTGAAGAACACGATTAAGTTTCATTGGAGTTGAAAATCGGAGTTTTATTGTTTAAATCGATTCTTTGGTTCGGTTTGTTTAAGTCAGTTGTTGATTGTTTGTTGAATCCGAAACCGTTGTTGTGTTTGAGAAGGCGATAGGTGTTATCACGAACAATCAAACTCTTTTGATATGGCATTGCAATCACGAACAATCAAAAAATTTTAAACTTAATTACATTAAAACCCGAAAACGAATGATAACAACTAGCTTTTGTAATTCAACTATTGAACATTGCAATCACGAACAATCAAACTCTTTTGATACGCCATCAACAGATTACCAGGACGATAACAATATCGCCTTCTCAAACACGCCAACGGTTTCGGTTTCATTGAACAATCAACAATCGATTTAAACAAATGGAACCGAAGAAATCAATTTAAACAATAGAACTCTAATTTTTCAACTCCATCGTCTTCTTCAACTTACATCCGCGAGATCACTATTGTTTTTGTTTGCATGTCAATCGTAAAGGCTAGGATTGGGTGGGCTCGAATGTTGGATAACATAAAAGTGGGTTCGTTTTTTAGTTGAGGGTATGTCAAAGTTGAGTTAGGGTATGTCAAAGTTGAGTTGGGTTGATCCTAAAACATAATGTAATGAATGAAATAAATACGAGGGTAATTAGGTAATTTAATCATAATTGGATGGTTAACTAACGCTTTAACTAACTGAGGGATGCAAGACTCACTTTAAAAAGCTTAAGATTATAAAACGGTTTTAATATTCATACGGGATAACAGACTGCTATTACGTGTAAGACACATGGATATATTTTGCACTTACCTCATCAACATTCAAAGTTCCTATGATCGAGTGCGTGACATCTTTTTTCTATAACCTAATCAGCTACAATACAGCCCATTAAGGTGATACCAGCCTAGCCGTGCACAAACCGGGTTTTTTAGGAACCGGTTCCGGTTTTGGTCAACAAAGTCAAGAACCGGGTAGGGTCGGGTTCGGTTCCGGGTATGATCGGGTATTTGACCGGGTTTTGATCGGTTTAGCCGGGTTTTTTTTGGTTCCGGGTAGGTTCGGGTCCGGTTTTGACCGGGTTGAGGTGGAACCGGTTCCAGCGGTTCCGGTTCGGTTCCGGGTACGGTTCCACTTTCTTGGAGAAACCGGAACCCATGTGTACCCTACGGTTCAGGTACGACCGGTTCCGGTTCCGGTTCGGGTACACCGGGTCGGTTCCGGAACCGGTTTTTTTGTGCACGGCTATACCAGCCCATATGGTAAAGAAGCCTATTTTTTTCGACATAATAATATCATTTCTTTCATACTTTGACATGTGTGTTTATATTAATGAAGTCTCATGCGAAGTTTTTTTATTTTTTTAATAATTGTAAGCTTTTTCTCTTTTGTTTATACCAACAATTTTTGTTAGGCTAAATTAATATCCCGGTTCTTAATGTTTCTACCGCATGTTACGGTTTTGGTTTTAACTATAAAGTTTAGATGTATTTTTATTATTTGTTTTGTAAATACAAGTTTGAACCGAAACATGCAAGATGTAATACTCATTCTTTTCAATGTTTTTTTATGGTTCAAAGGCAAAGCCGCAACATGCAACGCCGGTTTGTAATGACACTTTATTATTTAAAATACCTTTCTGACTTTACACCTCATTTTTTCCTATGTTTTTTTACGGTTCAAAGACAAAGCCGCAACGTGCCACACCAGTTTGTAACGACACTTTATTATTTAAAATAGCTTTCTGACTTTACACCACAATGTGCGAGACATCAAACTTTTAATCTATTTATAACTACGTTAATGTCATGTTGAATGCGGAAGACACCATTTTTATGTGCATAACAAGGTGACAATGTCGCCGCAACGCGCCACATGTGAAAACCTAAGGTGACCATTGTAACACGTGTAACGAAATGACAAACACAAGACCTGGCCGCCGCATCACGCGGCCCGGTCAATATGCTAGTTTTATTCTAATGTCTAATCTTCTTTTAGACATAATATCTTGTCGGTGTCATTCATAACAAAAAAATAAAATCAAATGAATCATTAGTTCGTGTAATTTGTAGGTGTGAAAAGAAAAACGAATGAAATATAATTAACTTTAAATGATAAATTTATTGTCATGGTTATGTGTGCAAGTTTTAGTTCGGGTCATGGATCAGGTTATGGTTTAATACATGGATCAATATATGAGTCAGGTCATGGGTTAGATTATGGTTCGAGTTATGGGTCAAGACATTGAGCGAGACATCGGTAGTTCATAGGTTGGGCCATGGTTCAAAGAATGGCACAGGATATTGGTTGGTTCATAGTCCGGTTAATGAGTTTGTTCAATGATTGTGTCATGGGTTAGTTTATGGGTTGAATCCTGTATTAGGCCATGGGTCTGATCATGATTCAAGACATGGGCCATGACGTGAGGCAGTCCATGAGCCAGATTATGGTTCGGGGTATGGATCAGCATGGGTTAGGCCATGGTTCAAGTCACGGCTCAAGGAATGAGTCGAATCATGGGTAAGGTCACGAGTCGGTCATGGCTCGATTCGTGAGTCAATCTATCAATTGGTTTGGTTTGGTTCATGGGTGGGTTGGGGCATGGTTTAAGGTGTGGGTCAAGATATGAGTTGGTTCATGGGATCTTGGGTCAGGTTAAAGTTTAGAGCATGCAGCCGGGTCATGATTCTAGTTATGAATTAAAAATAATAATTTGTTCCTTGAAGAAATGAATATAAAAATATGGGGTAGACGAAATGAAAATGTGGTCTCTTTTATTTTTTTTCATAATAATTTATTTTATTACATTGACTAATCAAACACATATTTTTTCATTATTTCACAATTCGTCATATCAAACACTAGTTTAGTTATAATCAATATACTACTCAAGGCCAATAAGTTGGGTTACACCACTAAAAATATAATTCATGTTAAAAATCAAAATGAATGATAAATAAAAAGAATTAACTTACACCGGCTATAAGTGGTTACCTACGCCACTAAAATAAAAATTTGCTTATGACACTATGAATAACATAACAGTTTATTAAATATTAAGTCCATTGTTTATTTGTTTTTATGTAAGATATATACATACATTAATTAGCATAGTTTGAACACAAAGATTTTAGTCAATAAAACTTGTAACATAAATTCTCAAGGTTTGTTTCCAATAAAGAGGGAACAATTGGATAAACAATATATTTGATGACCGTTTAAACTGATAAGGAAAAAAATATATGAACATAAATAATATAGTTGGATAAGAATTGAAATAAATTAATTACACCATTGTGTGAATTGAACATGATATAGTAATGTATTTAAAATAAATACATTAACATGCACCAACACTACATGAACACATATATTTTGTTTAGTTTACAATCAATAAAGATTAAAAAAGTTCGTTGAACTTGATTATTTAAGAAACTAATATTGAAAATTTAATTTAGTAACGGTTTTTTATGAGGAAAATAGTCTCTTTTGTTTTACTCTTTGGTTTAATCCTATAAAAAGGATACGAATATACATGAGCTAATGCATCCATCAACATTCACTACTAATCATACTACAACTTAACGTATCAAAGAGCTTGAATGAAAATGAAGCAAGAAACTGTTGTTGTGATCGTCGGAGCAGGACCATCCGGCATTGCAACATCAGCGTGTCTTAATCTTCTTTCGATTCCAAACATTGTTCTTGAAAGAGAAGATTGTTATGCATCTTTGTGGCAAAAGAAAGCTTATGATCGTTTAAAGCTTCATTTGGCTAAAAACTTTTGTCAACTCCCTCACAAGGCATTTCCTTTAAGTGCACCAACATTTGTGCCCAAAAACATGTTTGTTCAATACTTGCAAGACTATGTTGATAACTTTAACGTAGACCCTTTGTATCAACGTAGTGTTGAGAGTGCATGGTACGATAGAAATGCACGAAAATGGGTGGTTAGTGCTAAAAATAGGGTTTTGGGTTTGGTCGAGGAGTACGTAGGCAAGTTTCTTGTGGTGGCAACGGGTGAAAATAGCGAAGGCTTTATTCCTAATGTTTATGGTTTGGATAGCTTCAAAGGGTTGGTTATTCACTCTAGTGAGTATGAAAATGGGAAGAAATTTGTAGACAAGGATGTGCTTGTCGTTGGTGCCGGAAATTCAGGTATGGAAATCGCATATGATTTGTGCAATTGGGGAGCTCAAACATCAATCGTTATTCGCAGTCCGGTAAGCATGCATGACACTAAACATTCTCCCACATCATGTTTGAATTTGAATATGTGTTTGTACTAAGTTTTAAAGAATGTGTTTAATATGTTTTAACATTATGTTGTTCTTGTTGTGTTGAATGGTGATAGACACATGTGCTTAGCAAGGAGTTAGTGCAACTTGGAATGTATTTATTAAAGTATATCCCATGCATTTTAGTAGACAAGATGGTGTTAATGTTGAGTCATTTTTTGTATGGAGATCTTGATGGATATGGTATACAACGGCCCTCCGAAGGACCATTTTGGCTCAAACAAGCGACGGGTCGGTCACCAGTCATTGATGTTGGGACAATATCAAAGATCAAAACAGGAGACATTAAGGTAAACAAGTTTGTTATCTTGTTTTATATTCAACAATAACTCAAACATCAGTTAACATTTACATCATATCTATTTTAATGCGTGTGAAGGTTGTGACGACGGCTATTGAAGATGTTAAAGACGATCAAGTCAAGTTTACAAAGGGTCAAGTGAAACCATTTGACGCCATTGTATTTGCTACGGGTTTTAGAAGCACAGTGCGAAAATGGCTTAAGGTAAGTAAGGTTACTACAATTTGTTACTTAATCTTTTGTGTTTTGGACGTTAACGTTTTTGGGGTTTAACTTAGGATGATGGAGGGTTGTTTAACGAAAAAGGGATGCCGAAACATAAAAGGCCTAATCACTGGAAAGGAGAAGATGGTGTTTATTGTGTAGGATTTGCGAGTGCCGGATTATTTGGTATCTCTAATGACGCTCAAAGTATTGCTAACGATATCTTTCACATTGTTCGTAGAAACTAAGTTTGTATCGACATAGCGTAGGTGTGAACGATGTCGTGTTCCGTCCCCCTACCTACGTATGTAGTTGATCAATGAAATTTTTATCTTGACGCTTATTTCTTTCGAGCTAGCGGCGTTATTTCTCGCGAGTTGTTGTGTGGCTAAATGCTATGTTTCCAACTTATTTTAGAGACCGTATATATATGCATCACATAGGATGAGTTATGAGAGGTAGTAATTAGAAAATGCGTTTGTGTTGTGGTGAGATGATAATGATAACAAAATTGATATGTTATGAATGGATAAAATATTTAAAAAAATTAAACACACTTACACTCATATTACATGTCGCTAACAATCTCACGCCCATTTTGGAGCATTTTTCCACATGTAACTATTATAAACCCTCATCCATCCATTTTGTGAGTTCATTATTTGTAGGGTTTTTATTCTTATACTAGGCTTAGCATCTGTGTGTTACACACAGGTTAAATAATAATATTTATAAAGAAATCATAACCATTATATTTAAAAATTTATAAATATTTAATATTTAAGGATTTGGCTCCATCAACTTATGCATGATACTTAATTTTTCCCTCCCAAATGTCCTATTATAGAATAAAACATTTCCCTCTAAAAGTTGCCCTCTAAAACCTTGATTTATTAGATAGATTCAACTAGTTATATTCGCGGTTGCACGAACCATATTTATTCGTATTTATTATTTCAAATAATAAGTTACGTGATGGTAAACCTTATGTATTTTTGTTTAGGGCTTACTGAATCTATTACGTATTTATTACTATCAAATATGGTTGTAAAAATCGCTCATAGACGCTGATCAATAGAGGACTGTTGGCCCAGACGGATCAAACAATCAGATCTAACAAACGAACAAACACGAACACGAGATATTTGGGGAGACAACCCACGACTCTTTTTATATAATCAAACGAACTTACAAAGAAGAGAGACTAATAAAAACAATAACCTAGACCCCTATTTATAGTTAATATTAAACTTCCTCTCCAAGATACCTAAAACCTTTCATAAACCTACTAGGATTCAATTAACTAAAATAAACATACTTTACTTAAATAAAACATATTAAAAATAAACCTTCAACTTTATTATTATTTCAAGATTAACCTTCATTCACCCCCTTAATCTTGAATTGTATTTCTTCTTTCCTTTGTTTCTCCTTTTCAACTGACTATAGCATACTTGCTTAACCGGTTCTTCAAACTTAGCATTCGTTTCTTCCGTACACAATTTTGAAGCTTCTTTGCTATTTTCTTTCCCGACTTTCTTTTTATCATCAACTCGTTCTTGATCAATACTCTCACGAAATTCAAACAAATCATGTTCGATCGTTCCAAACCGAATTTCGCTCAATTTCATCATCGGTTCAACATCATTGCTTTCTTTCTTTTCATCTTCAAAGTTGTTAGTATTACAACATACTTGAAGTTTAATGTTGTACGTTCTATTAAGATTTCTCTGAACCTTCATCAACAGTCTTCCTTTCTGATCATGTAACCTCAATATTCCATTAACTATTTCAACCTTACAACCTTCTTCATCCAACTGTCCTAAGCTAAGAAGATTAGTCTTCAACTTAGGCATGTAGAAAACATCACAAAGCGTTTTCTTTTCTCCATTCTTACTTACCACAGTCACATTGCCTTTACCTTTGATTTCGATCTCGGATCCATCGCCAAACTTTACTTGACCCGAAAATTGTTCATCTAAGGTAGTAAAAAACTCCTTCTTTCCTGACATATGATGACTTGCTCCATTATCTAAGTACCATGTTCCTTCATTCTTTTCATCCTTTTCAAACACACCAGAGATAACCCTTTCTTCATTCAAACTTACTTTCTTTATCGAGCAAACTGCCATGAACAATGAAGGATCTTCATCTTCGGTCTTTGTCAAATTTATTTCTTCCTTTTCTTTACTAGGAGCTTTGCATTCATTCGAATAGTGCCCAATCTTATCACAGTTGTAGCACCTCAACGTCTTTCTTCTATCTTGCCATTCTTCTTGGTTCCTTTTCCGGTCTTCACCATGTTCATCATTCTCACGTTCATTGTTCCATCTTGAATTCCATCTTCCTCGTCCGTTATATCTTCCACGACCTCTACCACGTCCTCGGTAGTTTTCAACTTTCTTTCCAGTTTGAGTGAACAAAAGCTGACTTTGGGATGAACTTTCATTCATATTCTTGAACTTGTTTCTTTCTTCATATGCCTTTAAACGTCCAACCACATCTTCAAACGCAATTGTTTCGATGTCTGCGAATTGCTCGATCGTAGAAACAACAGGTAAATATTTATCAGGCATAGAAGTCAAGAATTTTCTTACCACAACCTCTTCTTCGAGCGTTGCTCCCAAACTCTTGTACTTTGACTGTATTCCACCCAACTTTGCTGCAAATTCATCAATACTTTCAGTCTCCCCCATCTTTAGTCCATCCAACTCACTTCTTAGCAATTGAACACGGGCTTTTTGAGTTCTATCTACACCAAGATAACGATCTCTTAGTGCTTCCCAAACATCTTTTGGCTCTGAATACTTAGCCATCTGAAGCATCACATCTTCCGGTAAAGTTTGAAAGATGACACCTAAGGCCATAAACTTCTTTCTTTCTTCTATTCCTTTCCCTTTTTCTTTATCAATCACATCTTGCAAACCGTTCGCACCCAAGACGATCTTTACCATAACCGACCATGCTGCGTAGTTGGTCGAAGTTAACTTCGGTGCCTGCAAAACAAAACCACCCATCGTTTCTTTCATTGTTCCTGAACTCTCCGAGTCCTTTTCTTTATCACTAACCATCGCTAGATCCTTTTCTTTATCACTCGCCATGATCAAGCTCTGATACCAATTGTTGGCCCAGACGGATAAAACAATCAGATCTAACAAACGAACAAACACGAACACGAGATATTTGGGGAGACAACCCACGACTCTTTTTATATAATCAAACGAACTTACAAAGAAGAGAGACTAATAAAAACAATAACCTAGACCCTTATTTATAGTTAATATTAAACTTCCTCTCCAAGATACCTAAAACCTTTCATAAACCTACTAGGATTCAATTAACTAAAATAAACATACTTTACTTAAATAAAACATATTAAAAACATACTTTATTATGCATGATACTTAATTTTTCCCTCCCAAATGTCCTATTATAGAATAAAACATTTCCCTCTAAAAGTTGCCCTCTAAAACCTTGATTTATTAGATAGATTCAACTAGTTATATTCGCGGTTGCACGAACCATATTTATTCGTATTTATTATTTCAAATAATAAGTTACGTGATGGTAAACCTTATGTATTTTTGTTTAGGGCTTACTGAATCTATTACGTATTTATTACTATCAAATATGGTTGTAAAAATCGCTCATAGACGCTGATCAATAGAGGACTACTTGCAAATCCCCGGTCCCCGAGTTGTTGACTAACCCCATCTAGGTCGGGTATTCAGTGAGTAATCCCCGAATACTCCCCAATTACGGTCGAATACTCACAACTCACAGGTCGACAGAGTAGGCAGTGCCTATTGCCTAATGACTTTTGAAACAACTATCACTATACAATAGTCAGCTTCGAGGTAAATACTAAAAGGATAATTTCCTCACGCATAAAACTGTATTACTTTCGTCGTTATAGGTTCTAGCTCGCCAAAAACCATAAAGAGAAGGTTTTATGGGCAAGCTCTAAAATACAAAACTTACTTTGCACGGATAGTTGAAAACCATAAAAACAAAGCTTGCATAAAAATGCAAAAACAAAAAAAACACAACAGGTGGTGTCAACGCGACGTTAGCAACGTACTGTTTAACTTGTTAAGATCAAATGAGAACTCGCTAAATATGTGAAAACTCTTAGAACTAATCTAAACCATAACTTTCAATGACAAAAGTGTAAATAATAACCTATGGAGCATCACATGCAAGACACTTTCTATTTCCACGTTTTTTAAATCGCTCATAACTTTTTTTCACGCTATTGTTTTTTTTTAAAAAATTCACCATAAAATTTGTAGTTTTATATCTTTCCAACGCATCCCATATTAAGATATATATTTTTAATCAGTCAATGTTTTATTTACACATGTGTAAATTTAGTTTTTTTAATGGCCGATGAATATTATTATTCTAGAAAGAAGTTAGAAAGAAAACATTACTAACAAATTAAAATTGAAAATTACATAATTGAGTCCTAATTTAACGGAACACTTTTCCTCTTATTTATTATCCAAAGAAAGAAATATACCCTTAATGTCATTAAACGCGTCTTCTGGAAATATCCTTTTTCCTGAAACAAACCTGTTTGTTTTTCCTTTCAAATGCACTAAAGCGAGGTAAGAAAGATGACATGCAAAACTAATTTTCGTTCCATCCTCCAAGACTATGATTTATGAATAACAAGACATCTTTCACTATTAAAAATATATCTCTTGATGCTTTTCACCAACCAAACACTTTGTTTCAAACTATATCCACCACTCGACATTGAATAAGCAATTGATTCATTGATTTATCACGAGTCACACACACATCACTTGAAGTGGACACGAACACACCTCTCTTGGACAAGTTTGTCTTTGATGTAATTGTATATAGTCTCACGCACCAAATAAAAAAAATTACCTTTATGATTTCAGCAAGAGTGTTGTTTGATTTAGTTGTTGAATTAACAATGCAGATTCAAGAAATTTTGATTAACATCTTTGTTGAGAAGCACAAAATATATTTGCATTCAGTGTTTATAATGTTAACAATCAAATATATATACCTATGTTTAAATCTCAATATGGATGCACATATGTGTAAATATTTCAATGGTTTTTGGTTGCTCCGCTCATGTATGAGAATTGAGAAATTATTATTTGGCCTTAGAACATGTCAATCTATGCATGTAGGGGAAGTTGTTTTCGTGTTTGACAAGGGGCTTCGAGCGGCGATTGAGGATATCGTAGTTTGTGGGGGACCTTTTTTTGGGGATCTTCAGTGGCGGATGCCATCTCTTCAGACTTGTTTTGGGGGGCTTGTTCTATGTTCTTCTAAGGATGTATCCACTTATTCTTTTGTGGCCTGTAGGGCTCAATCGTGGGCTTTGCAAGACCATATTCTTCGCAAATGCGGTTTGGACGGCTTAGATTCTGATTATGGGTGTGCGTTAGAACGCTTACAGACTTCTCTTCTTGATTTTAATATCAAGGGGTTCTCTATAAAGGACACCGCCCCCCTCAAGCCCAACATGTTTTGACGAGTGCTTTATTTAGTAGGATCATTCAAAGTTTGGAAGTGAGATTGGATCTATCACCCTGTCAGAAAGCAGTGGTTACATGTCTCTAGGCTCCTCAAACTTAAGATTTTTTGACCCTCATCCCCACTGAAGGACTAGGGCAACATATGTCACCATTAGAATACCGGGCTATCCTTAAGTACCGATTAATGATTCCTTTGTTCCCGATTGATGAGCCTTGTCCCGTTTGCCGCAAGGTTTGTTTAGATGCTTTTGGTGATCATGCGGTCCATTGCAAGGGGTTACCCGGCTTCAAATACAGACATGATTTGGTTAGGGATGTCATATGTAATATCCTTATGCAAGCAGGAATTTCGGCTAAAAAGGAGGACCGTGTGATATTTCTAACAGATCCGCTTAAGGGGAGATCTACTTTAAGGTCGACTGATATTCTAGTGTTTGGTTGGACATGGGGAAACACGCTTGTGTGGACCTTACAGGGGTGTCCCCCTTAGTTGTGCTCAGGGACAATGGATTTGTTGTACTACATGCGGCGTCAAAGGAGAAATCATGCAAGATTGCTAAACACGAGAACAGTTGCCTGGATAATCAGCATGTATTTATTCCATTAGCGTTTGATACATTTGGCTTCCTAGCCATTGAGGTAGTGAACTTTTTGACCATGGTCTAGCTTGTCATATATAGCAATGTTTCGACCCCTAAGGGCCAATGTTTGTTTTTAGTATGCTAGGTTTTGCTATTCAAAAGGGGTTACGACGTAACTTGTTGCCCGTTTACCTGCTGCGTTATTGTAAATTCCTTGGGAAAAGGATATGATATATATGATTCATAAACTCACCTATCACTGAAAAATATCATTATAAATTTCATATACGACATTGCTAAAATTGTTAGTACGAATTCCATTTTATGGATATAATGTTATGAACATATATGTAAATAGATGTAAACAAAATATAGTTAGCGTTTATTATGTAAAACATGTAGTGCACGGTTTACATGCATGTATACCAGGTAATTTTAGGAACCTAACTGGCCGGGTTACGTGTTCGTAAAGCAGATTATATTATTAAGGTAACATGCATAAAAGATGTCAAGTCATTAGAGCTACAAACCAGACGAAGAAAAAGGTTGTAGAAGTAGCAAAGGTATTGGATATAGATGTTGAGTTTGGTAAATTATTAACTTGTTTAGTAATGGGTTTGTAGTTGTTTGAGTCTATGAATATTTTTTTTTTATTTTTTTATGTAACTATTGTTTTGTTTTTATATGAAAATTATGTTCGAATGGGGTTACATATATGATGGTACTTAATTAGTTATTATAACTTTTATTATGATTATGTAAGATGTTTTTATATTGTTAGATGGTTTGGGGGTAATTAATGTGTAAACATCTATGTTAAAAGATAGATTGAATGAGTACATAACTCTAAAACCAATTAAAACTAGTTATATTAACTATTTGTGGGTCTGTTTTGGTATAAAAATATCACACTTTCAGTTATTTACTATGGAGCTACAATTTAATGTAATTTTGCATTAAAGATATAAATTAATGTGTATCTATAATGTGTAATTGTTAATAGCCCGTAGAGTTAAAATTACTGGTGTACGTAGCTGTAAAACAATTTGAACATAAATAATCTTTCATATTTTCAAGTTGTTTGCGTTTGTAATATCATAAAGAGTTATTGCAATTTGCACTCATGTGGTTTACTTTTAAAGTCGCTTTGCATCCTAGCTTGAAAAATTAGACCGTTCCTTGTGATTTTTAAAACTGATCATTTGAATGGCTACAAATCTTCTTCTTCATCTTCTTCAGCATCATCCTCATCCTCATCATTGATATAGTGTAAATATACATTTATCCCATGTAGAGTTTGTTTTTGTTTTGAGTCGTTTTAATTAGTTTTTTTAAGTTTTAGTTACTACTAATCCAAACATGTTTTGTAGGTCCCATGTTGATATATGAATGAAAATATCTCGAGAAAAGAAGATCGTAGGAAGAAACGGGTCGCAAAACGGAGTTACGAGCGAGCCAGAACGCAAAACGGAACGAAATTGAAGCACGACGCACCCGAGATGGCTCACCACACCACGCGACAAGAACCAAGGCCCTGACCACGTGAGGCTTGGGCGTGCTAGGATGGTGGCTGGTGGCGTGGTGACGTCACCCACACGTCCATGATCTCCTTGCCTCGCCGCGTGACGCGACGAGGTGTTTTCGACATAATGTTTTGTCGATTTTTGGCCCTTTTTGCTATAAAAACACACCATAACTTTAACCTAGCCTCCATGTTTGATTGGAAGACGAAATAGAAAGAAAGAGGTGATTTGGAAGCTCGAAGCACGGATTTGAAATGACGGAAGCATGTAGGCTAGATCAAGGATTGCTCTTTGCACCTTCCGAGTTTCTTAGTTCTTTTATTTTCGTTTCTTTATATCATGTTTGTTGAACTTGAACTTGTCTTTAATTTCATTAATATGGTTGTTGGCTAGGCTTCTTAGACTGTCTAGGCCAATGATGAACTTATGCAATTAGTTTGATTGTTTATTAGATGATTTAGATAACTTTGGATTATTTTATGACTTAGTAAACATTGCTATGATTTGTTAATGCTTTACTATGTTTTTGGTTTGATTAGGTTCATTATATTGTTTCAACTTATGTCTTGTTGAATGTCTTTCAAGGAATATATGTAAGTTAGATCAAGGACTTGGTGTTAGTGGTTGGTTTATGGTTTAGGTGCACTAGAACCATAGGAATGATAAAATGGAAAAAAATTGATAAGAATGTGTAGCTAAACTAATATTCATGAGATGATAGTTTAGTTGATAGGTATAAGTAATTGGATTAACTAGGTTCATTTCTGTGAATAGTGGTCTAGTTTCAGTTCTAATTACGGTGTCTATTAATGTCAATCGAATCATTGTAATTACTTTAGTTTATGATACTGTGAGGTAAGTAAACGTCACAGGTACTAATTTATAATATCTAGACAACCGTGAGGAAGACTAATTGACAAACTGGTCTACGTAACAACTTGATAGAAACCCATAGGTGTATTCTAAAAGAGGGTCGAGGGTCTTATCGGTGTTTAGGTCAAGTGGCAATTTTATGATCTTCCTCCATTGTTAAATTATATTCCAATAAACTAATAACTTGAGCATGAGTGAGTCGGGTCTAGGTGGTTTACTTTTTTCTCATATGTTTTTAACTAATCTTTCAATTCGTCATTTAATTTATGCAATTTAGTTTATTAATAAAAAAACGCCCCTTTTCAAATAATCTTTTAATTTAAAGTTCGTGTCTTTTTAGTGAGTCTTAATTAGTTAATTTTAGCATAATATACAGAGTCTGTGGGTCGACACCTGGACTTACGTTCACTGTATTACTCTGACCGGTCCACTGCCAATTGTGTGTGAAATAGTAATCGAGTCTTGGTTTTATAAATATTAAAACTTAGGTGTTTTTAGTTATCATTTTATATATAATATTGCACACATCAATCATCATCATCACTTGAAATCGAAAAATACGTCAACATGGATCGTGATAAACAGACTAAAAAGTGCAAATATATACGGAATAACATGGGATAACCGTGAAAGTTAATCAAACTAGTGTTTTGAATCATATGAAATTTACGTACCTTAAGTATTTTGAAGTGTGTCCCTAATATGTTGCAACTCATTTGCAACATTTTCCATGTTCATCCTTTGTGATGGAGAATCCACAGAGCATGATACGCCAATCATGACCGTTGAAACCAAACATTCCTCAACTTTCTTTACATTCTTATCCTTGTTTTGCATAAAAGTTTCAGCATTTAAAATGTTAACATCAATGACTTCAGTTACATGGTCTGGTAAGGCCACAAAAGCAAATTTATGAAGGCTAAGTCCTTCATTAAAGATGTCATCAGTTGGCTTTTTACCGGTCAATGCCTCTAGTAATAGTATTCCAAAGCTATAGACATCCCCACTACTTGTCATCTCATTCCCGATACCATACTCTATAAATTAGAAACAGTTACTTTAGAAATAAAGGTAATATTGTAAGCAAATTAAATAAATACAAAAGTCTATTACCTGGAGCAACATAACCAATTGTTCCTCTAGTTTGTGTTGAGCTATTTTGGTGTAAAGTTTCAAGAAATCGAGTTAAACCATAGTCTCCCACATGAGCCACCATATATTCATCTAGTAGAATGTTGCTAGGTTTCAAGTCACCATGAACAACGCTTGGTACACAGTGATTGTGCATATAATCAAGTGCAGATGCTACATCTATAAGAATATTCAGTATCTGAATAAGGTTTAGTCTTGATGCATTTTGACTTAAATGCAACCAATCATGTAAACTCCCACTGGACATGAACTCGTATACCAAAGCTTTGAAAACATTTCCTTGAAAGTCTATGCTTGAACATGAAGTTATTATTTTTAATAAATTTCGATGTCGAATGCTTCGCCATGCTTTGCACTCTCTATTAAAGCTTCTTTCAGCTCCTGGATAGTGAAGATTTAGAACTTTGATTGCAACAAATTTGTCATTATCTTCAAGTATTCCTTTATAAACTAATCCGAACCTACCTTTTCCAACCAAATTGGCATCAGAGAACCCATTTGTAGCATTACGAAGTTGATTGTACGAAACTTTCATGAATCTTTCACTTGTTAACTGTTGGGAAGGCTTTCTCTTTGTTATCTTCTTGCACCAAACATACACTAAGCATGTTAGAGTGAAAAATGTGGATCCAACTAAAATGACAATTACGAATAGAGGAAACTTTTTTTGGTGTTTGTTTATCTCTTTGCATTTGGGTAACCCGAGTTCTACAAGGCCACCACATAGCCTGCTGTTCCCTAGAATAGAGAACACACTTGTATTGGCAAACACTCCTGACGTAGGTACTTCACCCTCAAAATCATTATATGATAGGTTCAAATATTCTAACATATATCGGACAAAAAAATGAGGAATTTGACCTGATAAGTTATTATGAGAAACATCGAGTACCGCTAATCCTTTTAAGAAACTTAATGATTGTGGAATCATACCTTGAAATAAGTTTCCATTGAGAAACAATCCAGAAAGGCTAGCACAATCACCAAGGCTACTAGGAATGTTACCAGATAAATTATTATCAGATAAAACTAGAGCACTTAACATGTTGAGTACTCCAACCTCGCTTGGAAATAAACCATAAAGGTTGTTCCGGGAAAGATCTAACACTATGGTTAGTGATGAGAGTTGAAAAATTTGTGTAGGTATTTTCCCGTTAAGTTTATTTTCATTAAGGTGCAACTCTAATAAGCGATTGCAATTTCCAAGGCTTGATGGAATAGCCCCTTCCAAAAAGTTGTTACTTAGATCAAGTGAGAGCAAGGATGATAAGTTCCCCATGGCATCAGGAATATGCCCTGAAACTCGGTTTTCATTTAAGTAAAAAACTCCTAGGCTTTGAAGGTTACCAATGGTTGAGGGGATGCTTCCTACTAATTGGTTCTCAAATAAATAAAGAGTGTTCAAGCCAACAAGATTACCGATTGATTCCGGGAGGTTTCCATGCAACTGGTTTTGTTCCATATATATGTATTGGAGTTGATTAGAAAGATTACCTAATGATCTAGGTAGCATTCCTTGAAAGTTACAACGAGAAAGATCCAAAGTCTTCAACATGCTACAGTTTTTCAAAGAATTCATAAAATTCATTTCATCAGCTTCATTGCTTCCAAAGTTGTTATCGCCTATGGATAAAAAGCTAATATTTGTTAGCTTACTAAAGTCGATTGTCAACTTTCCACTGAAAAAGTTGTAAGCCATTTCAAAAATCTGTAATCTAGAACAATTAGATATTGAGGATGGAAGGGGTCCGTGTAGTTCGTTAGCCCTTAACTGGATTTCAACAAGTTGGGGAAGCATTACACATATGGTTGGAGGAACACTACCGGTTAGTTGATTTTCTGGCAAGGAAAGATAAGTAAGGAGTGAAAGGTTGTAAATGGA
Source organism: Tagetes erecta (assembly GCA_030867185.1). Classification (NCBI taxonomy): domain Eukaryota; kingdom Viridiplantae; phylum Streptophyta; class Magnoliopsida; order Asterales; family Asteraceae; genus Tagetes; species Tagetes erecta. The sequence continues at coordinate 2,703,740 of CM061487.1, forward strand.
ACTAGGGATGGCTCCGGTTAAGTTACAATTCCCAGAGTAAATCTCTTTTAAGTTTTTCCATTGGCCTAAGGTGTTTGGAATACTTCCAACTAAGGGATTTCCAGTAATAGAGAATATTTCCATTGATGTAATATTCCCGAGAAAAGACGGGATTCCACCTGTTAAGTTATTATAATGAAGGGAAAGCTTGGTAAGTTTGGATAGGAAACTGATTTCCTTGGGTATATTTCCATGGAAATTGTTGCGACTAAGACGAATCTTTTGAAGGTTAGAACAACCAGATATGTTAGCTGGAATGACTCCACTGAAGTTGTTAAGTGACAGATTGATGTCACGTAACCTGAAAAGACGACCGACCTCATGAGGAATAGAGCCTTGAAAACTGTTGTTGAAAAGAGAAAGCTCGCGGAGAAAGCTAAGATTCCCTATATGAGGAGACAAAGAGCCTTTTAGACCTTGCGACTCAAGTACTAAATTGGTGACTCTCCTATGCCTCCTCCCACATGTAACACCAACCCATTCACAGTAATGAAGGGAATCATTCCATGAGGATAGAGATCCATATGTAATCATCATGGACTTAACCTTCAGTAAAGCGTGATAATCGGTCTCATTTTCTGACGCCAAGACGGAGGGGAAAGATACATATATGAACAACATATAGAATAGAAAATTAACAGGAGAGGAAGACGATATGGAAATATTAGGGATTTTTGAATTCATTTTTAGAAAGAGTGCGTACGTTAATTAAGATTTTCAAATGATAATGTTGGCCTTTTATCATTGCCTTTGATTGTGTTATGGTCGTAATTTAGTGGCATGCAAATAGTCAAGCCAATGTCATCCACATATTACTTTTCACGTCAACTACAAATATCATGTCCTATTAAATGTCTTGTACCTTCCTTTGAACTAGATTTAAGACCGGACCGCGTGATGTAGCGGCCATGTCACACAGTCGGGTTCGTTTATGTGACTTCGTCACATGCGTTAATAAAAAGTTTCATGTCTGGTACCGCACAGTGTAAACCCATAATGTATCACATATTGAAAGACAAAGAAATATAAAAACTTAGAGGTCAAAACGCTAACCAAGTCAAATCCGAAGGGTTGAACTCATACACATGTCAAAGTAAAGTAAAAGTACAAAGTCGAAAACTGACTGTTATCAGGAGCTAAAATGATAATTAGTTAAAACCGAAGATTATTATAAATATGTTAAAGTTAAAAAAAATAGAAAATGACTCAATGGCAAAGTTGTAATAAACACCAAGTAGAAGACTAATTACCAAGGCCATAACCGACCTTGGTAATTAGTATAAACTAGATATTATGCCGGGCAGCGCGTTGCGGCTGCCGGGACACTTGTTTGTTGGGCCGTTTGCTGTCTTCTATTGTCAAAAAGATATATTGCAATTGTAGGAACTATTGTTCATTAAGTCGTAGTTTTACAAAAAGACAGCAGCAAGATTGCAGTTCTATAAATTGCCTTTGCATAGTTAGACTTTGCTTAAACTTGTTAAACTGTTTCATCCCCCAAAAGAGGTCTTTTCCAGCCCCATATGGCAGCTAAACTATAAAAAAAACAGTGTCCTTAAGACCCTAAATATGCCAAAAGTTCAGTTACTTACATTGGGTGACTACTAAGCCTTTCTTGCCTATAATGACTACATTATGGCCAACATCATTCCCTACTTCAAAAACGCTCTTTCCCGCTTCCATTATTTTTCAACAGCTACATTGCTACTATCAGCCGTCTTCCAAAAGAATGTCTTCTTGCAGAGCAACAGAGTAATCTTATAGTAGGAACTCATTAGTCTTTCCTACATCAAAAAGTACACTTCCTTCTTACATTTGTGCTCCCTTACGATATTTGTCATTTTCTGCAGCGGAGTTTTTGGTAACATGTCATTTAGCTTATAATAGTCTTTTATAGAAGCGAGTTTCAGTTTGGTTGTTTAATGACACTTACTTGAAGATGATTCTGCTGCTTGTATGTGTTCCAGGTCTGATGTCATTAGTGCTATTTGGTTTTATGTTGACTGTCAACTGTAGTGGTATGTCGATTAGTGACTGCAATTCTGGTGGAAGCACTTTAGGCTTTTGTTATTCCTTGACTTCACGAGATCCTTGCAGTTTATTCTGGTCAGGTTGTTGAGCGAATCATAGAAGAAAGGTGCTGCTATTATTGATGTGTTTTCCGTGATAATTGTGTTCATCTTGTACCTGCATTTTTGTAATAGGCGTTTGTGTTTAGTAGTTTCTAGTTCACAATATTCATAGTTTAGACATACGAAAAGGGTCTTTGTCATTATGCTGCCAGTAGAAACGAAGTCTACTTCCTTTGGGATGGTGTCAATGTAGTTTTTTACTTCCTTAACAACACAACCCACGGTACTCTTGAAAATTTGACAACGTCGATAAGCAAAGTTAAAAAGGCAGAGGATTAGGAGCTAAAACCCCAAACAACAGCAGCCTACACTATGCCAACAGCCAACGTAACAAACACCAACAAAGGAGGAAGATGTGAGCAGCAACATTTATTTTTGTATTACCAACGTAACTTGTCATCATAGTGCCAACAAGTTCATCTCTAACATTCATGTGAGCGGCAACATTGATCTCTTTTGAAGAAGAACAACTCCCACTTCCACTTCTACTTTCCCTTCTACTATCATTATTCACACATTCAACTCGAATATTATTCGGTAAAGTATTGTTGTTCATTGCTCTCTCGGACCGGTTACATCACCACACGAGAAAGAAATTAACACCCAAACCAACAATCGGAAAAACCTGCATAAACACAAAGAAAAAAACAACTCTTAGCACCTACATGTACAATCGAGAAGAAGAAAACAACAATTGTAAACATCAATACACACAAGAACTTACCCGCCATACCTATACAAACGGTGATTAGAGCAAAAAACGGTTGTCGATTGACAAAATCGGAGACACCACACCACAAAGACTGTAAAATACCCAGCCAATCAACTCATTGAACACCCGCAAGCAAAGACGAAATCAAACACGCAGATGAAGGTGAATGTGTGAGGTGTTCGATTGCTTAGTAGTTAGTGTCCGATACAGCCTAATCAATAGAAATTAATCAGCAGTAGCAAGAAAAATAGTAGTAATAGCCTTCGATCGATCCAGCAAAATGAAAAATAACTCACCACAATCAACGATGATCCAACCGAAAGCCCTAAAACAGCCAACAACCAACCGATCCAGCAAACATGAGTAGAAGTAATCGGTCACGAACAACGAAAGCAAACCAAAACCTAGAAAAACAGAGCAGATCGTCAGGTAATAGAGAAATAAATCGTCAAGTAATAGACAAACCGGTGACAAGATGCAAGAAGAATACAAAGGAGGAAGATGATAAAACCTGGTGGAAATGTCGAGCAAGAATAGGAAACAGAATGTAGGGGGAAAACACAGTGGTTGCTCACGTGCAAGGCAGGCTACGCCCACCGACCTTACTCTTTAGGAGTAAGGGTAATATAAATTTACTATGCCACCCAATATACATCAATCTACATCTCAACCCCAAGGGCGGAGCCACATAGGGCCAACCAGGTTGGCGACCTCAATCTTATTTTGACGTGTAAAGTAATTTTTATACCGAAAAAATTATTTTTATCACCGACATCATTGTTATCTAATAACACTATCACTCATTTAGTTTTAGTTTTTAAATTGAATATATGAATGGTTTTAAAAATACGATTACAAAGTTATATAAATAATTATACAATTAAATAAAGTAGTTTAGTTGATTAACTATGAGTTTTGCTATTAATAAAATTAGGATAGTTGAGTTTAGTATATTAAATTATTAACTCACTAATCCATTGACCTTAAGTCAATCCATAATTACTACCTAAAAACTCATCCTAGTCCCTAATATGCATTGACCCGAAATAAGTTTTCTGTTATTCTTTATTAACATTTTATATTTATCGTGTGTTTTTTTTATAATGATGCCTTTTATTTCATGATCCGACCCAAAACAACATTTGACTGACTCGAAAAATATTAACGACTAACTATCTAGGTTTTTAGAATCTATAAAAAAAATCTAACCCCATAGAAAATATTTTTACCTCCGTCACTCTCAATCCTCAACTTTTTTACCTAGTATAAGATTTATGAAGAAAATGGATTTTAACAGTGTTAGAAATTAGTAATGGACTACTGGATATTGACAGATACGTGAATTAGGTTCCTTACATTCCATTCATTTGATTGTGTACTAGATGGTGCCACATTACCCAAAAATCTACTTTTTTTTAATTGTATACCATTTTGAAAAAAAATCCTCAAACTTCTCATCTCACTATTACATAATTAGGTTAGTGCCCCGTGTAATGTACGAGTTTGGATAAAAATACTTTAAATTATATTTTTTATTAAAAAACACATGTAATATAGATATAACATGGAATGTGAATACCAAAAATAATATAATTATTTTAATTCATCGGTTAATATGGATAATAAAATATTTTAAAAATTAAATTAGAGGTAAATTATATTATAAACTAAGTAGATAGATATATAAAATGATAAATACTATTAGTACTTATATTACTAGTTATAAACTAAGTAGATAAATATATAAAAAGATAAATTTAATTATTAGATAAAAATATGCGGGTAAATTTGACCCGAATAAGATTCATGAGTCATATAGTCCTAATGAAATGAGAGTATGCCACTGATGGCGTAGGTCATTTGACCACATGGTTGAGGAGCCAGAAGCCAGGAGCTGGTATAACATCTCAGCCCGTCGCACCATGATATTGTCCGCTTTGGCAGCCGGAACGCCCTCAGGCGCCGCCCCTCACGGTTTTAAAATGCGTCATGGTAGGGGAGGTTACCACACCCTTATAAAGCAGTGCTTAGTTCTCCTCCCCACCGATGTGGGATCTTACAATCCACCCCCTTGGAGGACCAGCGTCCTCGCTGGCACATCGGCCGACGACCGGCTCTGATACCATCTGTAACATCCCAGCCCGTCGCACCATGATATTGTCCGCTTTGGCAGCCGGAACGCCCTCAGGCGCCGCCCCTCACGGTTTTAAAACGCGTCATGGTAGGGAGGTTACCACACCCTTATAAAGCAGTGCTTAGTTCTCCTCCCCACCGATGTGGGATCTTACAGCTGGAAGCCAAGTACATGTATGGTACAGCTACGGTGCTCTGACATAAACCAGTCCCACAAGGTATATCAACATTTCCTGTCAAAAATCTCGCAAGATATTACTAGGAAAGACAAAAGATATAAACAAAAGGGATGAGAGAGAGATTACACCAAAATATCAAAAACTTTTTTACCGTACACTTCTGAGGTGTTGCAGGCAGCCAGAATTAGAAGGTACGACTGCCGAGGACTAACCTCGAGCCAGGAGCTCCTGAAATTTTCAGATTTTCTTTGGATATTGAATTGACAACACTCATATGCTTTATGCATATATGTTGCAACTCTTTGATCTTAGATCACAATCTCACACATGGTGCTTGCACGCCACTCTCAAAACACAAACACACACTCCAAATCTTATCTTCTTCATTTAAACAATTTCTAACCTTGAATATTCATACACGTTACCCAACCATGAACCTTAGAACATCGTCACTACCATGTAAAATAATAATAAAATAATTTCATTATTGAATTACAATATAATAACATAAAGAAAATGATAACTTACAATACAAATACAATTGAAATAAAATAATTTGACAAAAATGTAGAATAAGAAGAAAACAAATAAAGTAAAATGGTTTCCTTAAAACAAATTTTGAGTTTCTCTTAAGAAAACTCGTTTGTTTCCCATGATACAACAGCCGAAACAGTTAATATTGACGGGATGGACACGAGAATCCAAATTAAACCTTGAAGAAAAGAGAAGAAGACGCTCATATTGCTATTGGAAATTATTTAGAGAGAAAGAATGAGAGAGTTGGAGGTTTGGTGTGTCCTTCAACCAAAAATCACCATGGTATTTATTGGTAAGAATAAGCTTTTGGAAATCCTTTGAATTTGCTCTAGCCGCAGGGATTTGCTCTTCGCAGAGGCGTCTTTATCAGCACACAACTTCATAAGCTCAGTTAATTTCTCTTTATCGTGCTGATTTTCTTTAAGAGCACGTTGAAATCCCAACTAGAAAATGTACCTACTTATTTTTAGAATACATGTAATCACATAAGGGACATTACCATCAGCTTGAATGCCCCGACACTAAGAAAGACATACGCTAAATATTTATCTTTATATTAATGTAGGTATAGATAAATTTTCTATTTGAAAACGTATTAACTTAAATCAACATCAAACATACACGTATCATTTACCAATTAAACTCACTTGAATCATCTATCCTTGGGTATGCTATTACATATACAAACATAGACACGTGCGCGCTATAATAGTGACCCTTTGATGCATGTTGAATTTAATGCATAAATATACATGAAGTTCAAATGTTAAATACCTACGAAATGATCGATCACTTAACACAAACTAATATTGCCAAAAATATATGTTAGGAGTAAAATAATATAACAAACTAGAGTTAAAAAACACTTACAACAACCATTTTACAAAGGCATAGTTGATATGTTATATTGATTATTATATGCAATAAAAAATTCCAATTTAAACTCGTGTAATTTTTAAAAGAATAAAGTGTCATGTGCAATATTCTTACAATCATATAAGTTAAGACGCGTCAAGCTCAAGTCCTAACGAGTTAAGACTCGATTCAACTCGTTTACACCCCTAGTCTCAACTAAGATCGACTATTGTTTTAATAAAACCAGATGCCCCACAATTACATAGACCCCATATATTTATATTAAAATAACCATATTGATAGTATTTTAACTCAACCTACTTACTTGACATTGTGTGCTAATTCGAAACAATCAAATAAAACTCAAAGTAAACCTTTGGACTAAAACTTTGACTTGAATAACCATTCAAATTAAACAAAGTATTAATTAAACTACAATTTCTTTTAAACCACCTTCTGGAAATATATCATACCTCATCCAAATGCAATCTTCTAATTCAAATTAACTTTAGAAAATATTCAATTTAATCCCTTCAACTCTCAGTTTTCACATTTTAGGATTTAACTTCCAACAAACAAATACCTTCTCTACCAAGACGTTGTGTAAAATCCCAAGTAAACGTGCCAAGATATTGTCCGCTTTGTCTCAATGGGTTGCCCACTTGCCGATCAAGAAACTCACGGTTTTGTTTTCACCCAACGAGTTGTTTGACAAAACATGTCCTGGTAGAAAAGGTCTCCCCTTAAGGATCCTAACGTCCTGATTGACATATCGGTTTGGCTCCAGTCTCTGATACATGTGTAGTATCTCTAGTAAATTGTATCAAGATTTTGTCTGTTTTGCCCATGATGGGTTGCCTATCCAGGAACTCACGGTTTTTATTTTCACCCAATGAGTTGTTCGTCCAAGAAAAAACCGTTATAGTAGAGAAGATTTTCCCCTTATTAGAAACGTTTTATTCTTCACCTCAACGTTGTGTAACTATTTTATATGTGTACATATCATATAGATATAGGGTTGGACTTGATTTGTGATCTAGTAGTAAAAAAAAGATGAATATTCATCTTCGTTGGTATGATTAATTGCATAAAGGAGGAGTTTGGTTTGCCTTTAATGGAGGTAGAGTGTTCATATGAGTGTTGATCAACAATGTTGTATGCGCAACATAACTCACTTTAAGAAACGTGACAAGATAGCTATGTAATTTCAGGAGAAGAAGTGTGATCTAGGTTTCGAAACTCAACCAAAAGCGATTATAAAACCGTCCTATCTACCTTTATTGTGTTAGGGTAAGTAGGATCATATCTACAGGTAATTAGTAGAAAGTGTTGAACTTGATGAAAACAAAACTACTAAAACTAGAAGGGAAAAACTTAAATGATTGCATTAATGTAATTGCAATTTTGAGTTGATTTAGAAACGAAACTTGGGAAACGATTTTAAACAATTGATAAAAGATTATTAATTTCGGGATTTAGGTTTAAAGATTAATGCTATTTACTTTTAACCTAATGAAAATCACGTATTGGTATTTATGACTTGTAAACCTAGTTTTGATTAAAGTGATATCAAAAGAACAAACTTCCAACTCGTCTGTTCACGATGTACGTAATAATCTAACTATATAAACATGCCCACACATATCAATGAGTTCACCATGTAATGAATCGAGGAACTGATGATAAAAACATATAACTTTATTTCTAACCAGATTGTTTAAACCAATCAAAAGGTAACTTTGAATAATAAAATCCACAATCAATACAAAACTAGGTTAAACGCTAACTAAGTATCTTACTTACACGAACCTGACTAGAGTATGTTTTTTTTTTGAACGGCAAATTTATTATTTTGTGTTGTGGGTAAGGTTTGAACCCACAACCTTTTGGTTGTAGGTCTCCCCTCTTTACCACTACACCCCAACCCCCCACCCACTAGAGTATGTTGATACCAACATATTGTATATTGATTTGCATATTTCTCCTATCTTCTCAAATCTTTTGATATCTCCATGTTTAGCCCTCCAGCTTCATGCATGCTTTCTTGCTTTAATAAGCTTTATATTACTTCTTTAAGCTTCCAAGCACCTACAAAGTTTGGGTCGGCCAGTTAAACCAGTCCGACCGGAATTCGAGGACTGCATCGAGCCGAACCATATATGTTTGTTTTTAGTACAAAAGATTGGTCGATTCAAACTGATCAATTGGTTGAACCGGGATTCATACGGTTGAACCAATTAGATTGGATTGGAAATAAAAAAAAATTGTTTGTGTCTTTAAATTTGGACCATATTTGTTTAAACTCGTGATTTTTGTTTGAATTTGGATTAGGTTTGGTTAAGGTTTAAGCTTTAAACTTAGATCTTTGTTTAATATGCTTAGTATTGTGTCTGTGTTGGATTTTTAGAACTCAAAATAGTTGTGTCTATGTGTTTAACTTATACTTTAAGTTATTTTAATACTTTGAAAAACATAAATATTTATTTATTAAATATATCGGTCAAACCCGATCCAACCGGTGAACCAGTAAGACGACCGATTTACTATCCGATTTGGTATTGAAAACATTGTGTTGGTCCATAATGATCGTGATTTCAGTGCTTTGTTGACTTGTTTAACACCAATATGTCAAATACTTGAAGAACAAAGTGAATAAAGTCCAAATAACCCAATATCAAGATCTAACACATAATCGAGGTTAATAAGCTACAATGATGAAAGATATAAGCTCCTAGCACCTCAATTGAACGATTACACAACACAAAATGGTAAGAATTCGTCTGAGTAAAAGATGTGCAAAAGTCCTATAAAGTTGTAGATAAGGTTACAATATATAGTGATGTTAGGTTCGCTGATAGATTCGCTCTAGCGAATCTATCCAGCGAACCAACACAGGTTCGCTGGGCACATAGTTTCGCCCAGTCGACACCTAATACAAAAGACATGTCGGCCTGCGGGCGAATCAATAGATTCGCCCGTAGGTTCGCTAGTACAAACAATATAACAAGTTTAACTATTACATACAAAAGTAACACCGACAAGCCGGTGAGTCCAACCTATACATAGTAGACTATCAATACTCCCCCTAGGTTGGACCTCACCTGGGGAAGTCTTCTGATTAGCTCCTGTCTTCATTGGCTTCAAAGTTGTTCAATAAAACCTCCTGCCCTTTCCTTGATCCCGGCCATTGGATTTGTATAGTCTTCAGTTCCGGCCTCATCTTCACTTAGATTTAACATTGAATCCACAAACTCAGTATCAGCGACCTCTGTATCAGGCTCAAGTTGTGCTGTCGTTTCCGCCTGTATATCTGCAGTGGGCTCCTCGCATTCCACTTCCAAGTCTATCACTTCAGCTGGTTTCTCAAACCTTTGTTCAATGGATTGATCGAGCTGTCTTGTCAAGTCATCCATCTCCAGCCTCAGATCATCTGTCCTCCTCAATCTTTCATTCACAGCTTTCAGTTCTGCACGAATCCCCCGGGCCTTGTTAGCAACCTTCACAAACAGGTTGGCTTCAGCAGCAGTGTCATTTCCAGCCCCGTGCTTGATTCTGTTCTCACAAAGCACCTTCAGATCTTCATCGCAGAAGGAGAAGACCTCCATCGGATCAAACAATCTAATTTCAGGACGGTCTTCACCTTGAAGTCTGATAATAGCCTCCCCAGTGCTATTGTCATAAAACCACTTGCTGAAATCCTGCAATCTGGGCGGCTGTGTATCTGGGACCCTGACCCTGGTCATCACTTTAGGTGCAGCAATCTTCAACACAATCTTCCCTTTCCATGACACCCAGTGTTTGTCCTTCTTCTGTCTCATCCTCTTTGGCTTTTGATAACCAAACTCTACAAAATCCGACTTAGCAGCTTCTTGAATAGCGGCTTCAAATGCACAAGCCCTGCCGCTATCCTCTTTCCCTAGTAGAGGTAGCTCTGCCAGTCTCCTCAGATCCCATCGAGGAAAGGTGGCAAAGTGCTTTCGGTTCTTTACGTATGTAATGTCGCCACCCCTCCTTTTAATCATGTAAGCATCCACCAAACAGTTATATTTCCATGCTATAATCTGTCTATCTTGCTGTTTGGTGGTGGGTTCGTCTAGATTTTGGAATATCGGTACCTCGGGCACCACAGCTTCCTCTTTCCTGAACCATTCTGATTTATCGAGCTCAGCGTGTTCAAACTGGTAGCTCATCCCTTTTTCCTCCACTTTGTATACCTCAGGCTCATCCTCAATGTCCTCCTCACTTTCAGCATCAAAATCAACTTCAGGTTCATCAACCAATGTATAATCCACCCCTGATCCACCTACTACTTCCTCTCCCTCAAACACATCCAAATTAATCCCCATCTCCTCATCAAACTCTTCCTCTACGGCTTTTCCCTTTCCTTTATTATCAAAATCAATATCCATTAACGGATATTTTGTAACATCCGTCAAGGAGTTCAGTTCGGCCTCAGTCATAGCTGGTTCAGTTCCAGCATTCTCCTTCAAATCATTCAGCTCTTTGAAGATTCTTACTATCAGACATTGCTGGTCTTTCATCATTCGTCCCATCTCATATATGACCGTCGATTTCTCCGCATCCTGCTTTTCCAATTCTTCATGCCTACCTTTTAGTTCAACCAGCTCAGCCTTTAAGCTTTCAATCTCAACCCTCAATTCATTACTGGACCCTGCAGATGTACCTGATGTACCCCCAGTATCATGCCTAGCCTTCTTTGAACCTTCAGGTTGAGTATCAGACCTTCTCTTCGTCCTCAGTTCTCTGCCCGCATCAATTTCAGCCTGTATCTCATCCACCTCCCTATCAAATGAGTAATCTTTATCCTTCGCATAAGCCTTTCTCTTTCGAATCTTCTTCTCAACCTCCTCAATGTTTTCACCCCCCCGTTTCTTCTCCGACTCAATCAACCTCTGAATATATGTCCATCTCTCAGCCGGGTACATATTTTCCCAAAGATAAGTAGTCCTACCCACACATTCCGGCCTCACAGATTTACAATCTTTGAAGATCCTGGAATGCATATCCCATACCTTCAACTCAGCACCAACAACCGGTAGACCCGGCAGTTTGTCATTTAGTACCATTTGAATGAATCTTGGGTACATTAACCACTTGGCTCCCTTTGAGGCATGGATGTTCTCGAGCATGTAGTTGAATATCAGCTTCGCCAGATTTGCTTTCTGCCCTCGGCAGAACAGCACCATGGCTCGAGCCCAATCCAGGTTCAGTCCGTCAGTACCCCCTTTTCTGTGATCCAGGCACATAATAAATACATGGGCGATGTACCTCCATTCCTGGATCAGGTAGGACTTGACAAACTCCATCTTCTTTTCGCCGGGCATCGGTCCCTCATACCCCGCTGTCCGGAATGCCCCGTAAACTTCTTCAGCAGACATATGTACTTCCTCACCCACATCCTCTTCTAATCTCAGAATCCTTGCCAGATCGGCTTCAGTAAATGCCAAGTCGTGGCCACAGACATTGGCACATATTCGTGACGGCTGCGCCGACACATTCATAACCGCAGTTCGCCAGAAATCCCGAACGTGCGTCTCATATATGGTGGGTGAGTGAGAGATGGCATAGTGAATGTGTGACGACTTCAGCCACTTGATAGCGTCTCTATAGCTCACGGCCTTCTCAAAATTTTCGTCGAGTAAAGCACACATGTTGTGCTTCTTCTCGAAGAATAATGTCGACATAGTGCCTGAAAAATAAACGGAGATTGATCAGAAATGAAGATTTGAAAATCAGAAGATAGATTCGCTGGAAATTAGGTTCGCTGGTATAGCGAACCTGAGATTTTGGCACAAGAACCTATAGATTCGCTGACATGAAAAATCAGTCATTGTTGTCGAGCGAATGTATAGGTTCGCTAGAAACAGTCGGGCGAATCTATGTTGTTGCGCGGGCAGCATAACGACATAGGTTCGCTCGAAGTCTTGAACTTTCGTTCAGATTCGCCAGACGAACACTTAGGTTCGCTGGAAACCCTAGTTTTTCAAAAAACGGCCAGAATCTCAATCAAACAACCATTAACAAGCAAATAAAGCAACAACAGATCAAAATAAACAGTAAACGAGGCTACTAAGAAGAAAGTCCCTAACATTTAACATCAAAACAGTCTTGGATTGACACACAATCACACAATAACAGATTTAAGCAGGTTTATGATGCGATTAAGGAGTCAAAACATTGATTAAGATGAAATCGAACACATACCGAACGCTTAAATGGTGTTTAATGTATGAAAAAGGCCGGAAAAAGCAGGAATCGAACGTTGGTCGGTTGAAATTGAAAAAGCGTGCTACAGTGGTTTGAACAGCGAATATATAAAATATTCGCTGTCACAGTATATATATACACCCATAGGTTCGCTGGCAGACAAACCAGCGAACCTTAGGTTCGCCAGAAGACCAAAAGACAAAGTTTCTGACTGGTTCGCTACCAGGTTCGCTGACACATAAACAAGGCTGTTTCATGTCAGCGAAACAAAGAGAGACCGAGCGAACCTTAGAGACCGAGCGAATCTGTAGGTTCGCCATAGATTCGCTAGACAGAAGAAGAAAAGAAATATTTTTGGATTTTCTTAAAATTTTAAAATCTTTGTAAATCCGTGAAAACGTCCCACGATATCAACGCCCCAAAAATAAACAAATATACATATGATCCTAAAAATTAAAATTTAAAATTTAAAATTAAAATAAAATAAAATAAAATAAGTATAACAGGAGACGGTTTTAAACGCTAGAAAGGATATTTATTCTTCATGATGTTTTGAGTAGAATCCGGAGAATCATCGATTGGCGGGATTGCAGATATGTTTGTCCATTTAAACCCATGCCTTAGTCCTTTCAACAAGAGCTCAGCAGCTTCTTTTATCATGTTTTGGGTTTGATTGAAGAAACTCAGACAACTCGGTCCCCACAAACGTCTAGGTAAAAAGAACAAATTCTGTCATCAGGGTATATCTGAGCAATACGATTTACTTTGCTTGAGTTTCATAGAACAACTTTTGAATGTTGTCTTTTGACACATGTGCAAATTTTGCATCTTTTCTTTTGTGAGTGAAGCTTTGTCAGCAATTGATTCATTTTGAATACAATGCAACTTATTATTTGGGAAACTCAAATAGTCTAGAGCTCCAGGTCTATACTGACGTATAACAGAGGAGATAAACATTTGAGCATGCTCGGTGAATCTTCAGGTCAATACTTTCGTATAGCAGAGAAGATCCACCAACTCCAGGTCAATACTTCCGTATAGCAGAGGAGTTAAGCACTTGACACAATACGTTCTGAGGAGTTAACGAGTAACTCACTCAGAGGCTTTTCCGAAGAGCATCCCTAGCAGCTTTTTATTTTTATTTGTTTTGCATACTAGAAACTCGATTCGGGGATAGGGTGAGGGTGATTTGGGATTTTTTAGGGAAATCAAGACAAAGATTTGACACTCTCAACCCATTTTTGACAGAACCATTATCTTTGTGCAATCCAATCACGTCAAGGGGATAATCCTTGCTGTCGAGATCTTGAGCGTTATGTTTGGCTGCATAATCACTAGTTTACTTCGTTTTCGGGCTGAGCCTATCTGACATATCCCAAACGCAATGCTTCTGACCTCCTTCAACGACTTTTCAACATCAATCAAAACGGAGATCCTGAAATAGCAAAATTTGAAAAACTATAAATAGTTTATCTTTTATATATCTCCCCCAAAATTTCTATATAGTAGCCGTCTAATTAAGAAATTTTTGTTTTTCAGATTTTCTAAATATATATATATACAGAATTTAAAAGAAAAAGAAAAGAAGATGAAATAAAATAAAGAAACGGAGCAAAGAATCGAGTGACCCACGGATTTTTCAAAGAAGATAAAGACCCGATTATTTACGAAGAACAGATTATTTACATATTTACAAAAGGATTCTCACAGAAAAAGGTTTTCAAAAAGATATAAGTCCAAGCATGGAGATCAATTCATAAAAACGTGGTTTGTCAAAGGTTTTCGTGAAAAGATCCGCTTTTTGCTTTCTAGTTTCGATAGGAATAATATCAATAAACCCCTTTTCCTGTGCATCCCTGATAGCATGAATTCTCGTTTCAATGTGCTTGGTTCGTGTGTGATGAATGGGATTCTTGGCAATTCCAACAGCAGCTTCATTGTCACAAAAGAGTGGCGTGTGAAGAAAGTTGATGCCATAATCCATCATCTGATGTTGAATCCACAGCACTTGGCAGCAGCAACTTGAAGCAGCAATGTATTCTGCTTCTCCTGTGGACAGAGAGACTGTTGTTTGCTTCTTGCTTTGCCACGAAACAAGACATTCTCCAAGGTATTGACATCCACCGGTGACTGATTTCCTGTTGATCCTGCAACCAGCATGATCACTATCAGAAAAGGCATGTAAATCAAAGTTCCCACCTTTTGGGTACCAAAGTCCCAAACGAGAGGAACCCTTAAGGTAACGAAAAATTCGTTTAACAGCTTTTTCATGCGATTCTTTTGGATTTGCTTGGAAGCGAGCACAGTAACACACGGCAAATGTAATATCCGGACGACTTGCAGTCAGATACATGAGAGATCCGATCATCGAGCGGTACCGATGAGCATCCACAGGATTCCCATTATCATCGGAAGTAAGGCATGTTTGAGCAGTAAAAGGAATTAGTTCTGGAGAAGAGTCGTCCATGCCAAACTTCGTGAGGATTTCTTTAATGTATTTCTCTTGGTGGATTAAAATTCCATCCGGCTTTTGCTCCACTTGCAGCCCCAAGAAGAAACACATCTCCCCCATTATGGTCATCTCAAAACGATCCATCATCACCTTCTCAAATTCTCTACACAACCCTTCATTAGTCGAACCAAAAATGATGTCATCAACGTACACTTGAACGATCAGCAGCTCGCCATCCACCTCCTTCTTGAATAATGTCATATCTATAGCCCCACGTGAGAAACCTTTACTGAGGAGATACTGTGTCAAAGTTTCATACCAGATTCTTGGAGCTTGATGCAACCCATACAAGGATTTGTCAAGCTTGTAAACCTTTGACGGGAAATCAGGATCCTCGAACCCTGGAGGTTGACATACGTAGATCTCCTCATCGATGTCTCCGTATAGAAATGCACATTTCACATCCATCTGATAAACCTTAAAGTTTTTGTTCGCAGCATGTGCAAGAAAGATTCTGATGGCTTCCAGGCGAGCGACTGGAGCAAAAACTTCGGTATAGTCAATTCCCTCCTCCTGAGCAAATCCCTGAACAACCAGTCTCGCTTTATTTCTAATTACCACACCACGATCATCTGGCTTGTTCCGAAAAACCCATTTAGTGCCGATTGGACACTTGTTAGGAGGAAGATCAACTAGTTCCCAAACTTTGAGCTTCCTGAATTGTTGCAGTTCCATCTGCATGGCATCCACCCAACTCGGATCTTCAAGTGCCTGTTTGTAATTCTTTGGAACGACTTGTGACAGAAAGGCAGCATAAAGACATTCATTTATCAAGCCGCTCTGACTCCGGGTCCGCACACCATCGGTAATAGATCCAATGATATAATCGTGAGGGTGGTTTTTCAGGGTTTTGAAGTCGGTGTTGAGTAGTAAAGGATTTTGATCGGTTGTGGGTGGTTGATTTGATGGTTGTGGAGGTGTAGGTGTAGGTGATGGAATGGTGTTGGATGTGGATGGAATATCTGTTGTGGAAGTTTGAACATTTTGTGGTGATGGAATATTTGGTGGGGGTGATGGGATGTCAAATGATGTGGGAGGTAGTTGTGTAGCTGATGTGGAAGGTTGTGATTGTGATGGTGTAGGTGTATGATTGAAAATAGAGACCGATGTGTGTGGAATGATGTCGTCATCGTCAGAGTCAGGAAGATTAAATGATTTGAAAATGGTGGTGGCATCATAAAACCAAGCCGGTTCACTACCAATACTTGTAGTGTTTGATTCTTGCCAATCAACATAGTAGGACTCTTGCACGATCCGCGTTCGCTTGTTGTAAACGCGATACGCCTTTTGCGTGTTAGAGTATCCCACAAAGAAGCATTCATCAGAGACAGCCCCAAACTTCGTCTTCTGATCTTGAGTATTCAGTAGAGTGCAAGAACATCCAAAGGGGCGTAGAAAGTCAATCAGCGGCTTAATCCCTCGAAACAGTTGGTATGAAGTCTTCATCTTTTCTTTGACTATCAGCACCCTGTTAAGAACATAAGCTGCACAGTTAACCGCTTCAGCCCAGAAGATAATTGGAAGTTTTGACTCGATCAGCATAGTTCTAGCGGCCTCCACAAGAGTTCGGTTCTTTCTTTCAGCAACACCATTTTGTTGTGGTGTTCGGGCAGCGCTAAACTGTCTGAGAATACCCCTTTGTTCACAGAAGGAGTTGAAGATGTGGTTCCTGAATTCAGTTCCGTTATCGCTTCTGATGGCTTGAACCTTCTTCTTTCCAAGAACCTCTATTAGAGGTATCAGCTTCATCAATTCTCCTGCTGTCTCACTCTTGTTTGCCATGAATCTCACCCAGGTGTACCTAGAGTAATCATCTGTGACAACCAAGCAATAAGACTTTTTAGCAATTGATTTGACACTTATTGGTCCGAATAAATCAGTATGTAACAATTCGAGGGGTTCTGAGATAGTATTTGTAATTTTGAGTTTATGTGGCTTTTTGTGCTGTTTTCCTTTAGCACAAGCCATGCATTTCTCCACCACAGAAAAATCCTTTTGTGGTAAACCCCTGACCAAATTGTTCTTAACTAATTTATTCAGAATTTTAAAATTGATGTGTCCTAAACGTTTATGCCACAAAAATGATTCAAAGGATGATGCTTTAGACAGGAGACATGTCACGGTGGAATTTGATTCCTGTGAACCCATATTCAACATATAGGTGTCATTTCGTCTCGGAGCACGCATGATCACCATATTTTCTGGAATAGTAAGCTCTGGCTTCAAGAACAGGCATTCATTTTGAAGGAACAGCACAGGAATATTCTTATCACAGATTTGTGATACACTCAGAAGGTTGAACGCCAGTTCAGGAACATAGTTGACATCTTCCAAAGTAAGTGAGCCATTTGAGACTTCTCCTTGACCAATCATCTTCCCGCCTTTCTTATCTCCCGCAAAAGCAACATAACCTCCATTTATGATTCTATAGTTAGTAAGAAGATCCTTCAATCCTGTCATATGTCTGGAACATCCGCTGTCAATATGCCAATGACTATTTACAACGGCATTTGAATGTTCCTGACATTTATTAAACAAAAAGAAAAGTTAGACCTTTGCAATAGGCACCCAAGTCTTTGTGAACCTGGGTGATGAAACAGATGAAGTATTGCAAAAGAAACTATTTACAAAAGTGTTTAGCCTTTTTCCCAAAGATTTTTGCTTTGTGCTCTTTTGGATTAATTTAGGGCATTGCTTGACAGTGTGACCAGTGTTTCCACATTTAAAACAGTGAGACTTCAAACCGGTTTTAGGAATTCTGTTGACAGGAATTTTATCTATTACAATTTCCTCATCACATTCAGACAGTTGTGAGTCACAGTCACTGTAAGTGTCATAGAGTTCTTTTAACTTACTTGTTGTGACTTTACCTGTATCAGATTCAGGTTTTGGTTTAAGAATGTATGAAAAAGATGATTCCTTCTCTTTTGGTTTTGAAATTCTCACAGGTGTGAAAGATGGAATTTGGTGAGTGAAGAACTTTTGAAAACAGTTTGTTTTAGTTTGACTTTCAGAGACTTGACCTGAAAGTTTGTATTTGTCATTCACACACACATTTTCAGTCAAAACAGCATCATTAAACACATTAGGGCTTGAAGTGGAACACCCTAAATTACTATTGAACATGGAATTGTCTGAATATGTCACATTACTACAAACAGAATTATCTAAACAAATGTCTTCAAAAGACTTCTTGGAATCAGAACTACTGCAATCACTACTGCCAGAACACCCGAGCCCAACACTCGCACCATATGCGTACTCCTCTCTAACTTCCTTAAGGTTTACTTCACTTAAACCTGCAATGGAACTGTCAGTATCTTTCTGCATAATCTCTTGAATTAACTCATTTGAGGGATGAGGAATAGGTGTAGGAGAATAACAGAAAGTACTGGGTGGAGGATATGCATATGTTTCATTTTTACTAAAACCCAAACCTGTCTTGACCCTGGCCCCCCTTTGATTCTTGCAAAGTTCCTCCCTTTTCATACCAGATATGGTCCACTGCTGCAATTTGTTTTTAAGTTTTCTTGCTTCAAACTCAGCAAGTGTAACTTGCTCAGTCAAGTAATTAATCTCACAGTTCTTTTCTAAAAGAGTTCTTTTTAAGTGTTCATTTTCTTTTAAGGCTTCTCTTAACTTAACAAAATATTTTGACTCACTTAATTTAAGCTCTTTTATGGTTCTTTTTAATTCGTTTTCGTTTGACATTAACAGTTTATTTGCTTTGTAAATGCCAATTAAACGAATTTTGCAGGCAGATGAACACATATCTTCAATAACATCGTAAGGAAGACCGATTACCAGTTTTTCGGCGGCCAGAGCACGATCACATTGACAGTAGGGAGTGCTCCTTTTGAATTCGTCCACTGCATCTAGCCTTGCCTTCTCGATCACTTCTTCCAGGCTGACCTTTGACTCTTCCTCATGTTTAACTTCATTAACAGCTGCTTCACAAACCAACCCAGAATGATTCAGATGTCCTTGAGCAATAACATCTGATTGAACTTTGTCAACATTTTCCACCTTCTCCTCCTCTTCTTTTCCATAAAACTCTTTGAAGGGGTCAAAGAGATTTATATCATTGTCATCAAACTCAGTAATTTCAGCAATAAGGGCATGGTTGATCTCCTCCTTGGTTTCTTCAATTTCAGCGCTCCAGTCAAAGTTGGTAAGCAGTGCAGTTTCATTCTTTGACTTAGCTTCTTCAACCTTTTCTTGAATTGGAGCAGGTCTTGGAGTTGCGGAGTTAACTGGCTCAGTAACGATTGGTAATGGGCATTCTCTCTTGAAGTGGCCCAGTTGCTTGCAGTTATAGCATCGTAACTTACCCTTGTCATATCCCAACTTAGCATTCTGTCCTTGATTTCCAAAGTTTCTTCTACCAGTCCTTTCCATGAATCGTCTGGCACGAAGAGTGAGCATAGCCATCTGCCATTGAATATCTGTTTCCTCCAGATCATCAGGGTCCACCTGATACATGTCTTCAACTGTCATACCCTTTCCTTTCAACTCACCTGCAACAAGAGCTTCATAACTGTGAACAAACATTCCGAATAAGGCCATAGTATCTGACGGAATCTGTGTGGTGACGGATGCACTTGAGCTTGAACCAGCATTTGAAGATGCACCAGCAGACTTAGCAGATAAATGACCAGATGATCCTCTAGATGCTGCACTGTAAGCATAAGAGCTTGCAGCGGATGAAATAAGTGCAGCATTTTGAGAGGGAATGTTTGGAACCATCATCGACTGATTATACTCTCTTCTTTTGACATCAAGGTCGAAAGACTTCAGCTTGTTGATGACGTCCATCAGTTTGTAATCAGGGAAATTCCTCTCTTGTTTCAGTAGCTTGATTTGAAGGCTCCATTGGGGAGGAAGTGAATCTAACAATTTTGCAACTTGTTCGTGATTGCCCAGCTTTTCATCATATTTCTTCAAATTGCTTGACACAGACAGGAATCTGTTTGTAATATCAGTCAAGTTCTCTTGTGAATATCCCACAAAAGAGTTAAATTCCTTTTCAGCCTGAGCTTTTCTATCCAGTTTCAGATCCTCATTCCCATCATAAAATTCACACAATGCATCATACAGGCTTTTTGCAGTTGTATGTTCTGCAAACCGGTTGAAGATGTCTTGGTGTAAGCAAAGTATCAGTGCCCCTAATGCTTTCTTGTCACGATCCAGTAACTTGATATCAGTTTCAGTAAAAGTGGTTGGATCTGTGTTTACTGAAGTGACGGTTCCTTCAACTGTTGTGGGCACATGCGGACCATTCACTATAGATTCCCATTGGTTGTAGTCCGTGTAGTAGAAGAACGCTTTCAAACACCTTTTCCAATCTTCAAAGTTCTCCCCACTAACAAGCCTCGGTGGCCTGTTAGGTTGAACGCTGTCTAGATCATTCATATTAAGTGTTGAAGAAGTCATGACTTTGAACAGATTACAGATTCGCTGAAAAATGACAGATTCGCTGGCTAGTTTCGCTAGAAGAACACAGCAGATTCGCTGGCAGATTCGCTAGACAGTCAAACAGATTCGCTGACGAGCAAGCACAGATTCGCTGGCCTGATTTTGGCAGCAGTTTCGCTTGCACAGTCAGTCAAATAGATGAACTTTCGTTCGATGATATGTTAGATTCGCTCGCCACAACACAACCCAAACAGGACAAATTTTGAATTTTGATTCGCTGGAAGAACAGCAGATTCGCTGGTTGAACACACAGTTTCGCTGGTAGCTCAACCACTCTGAAATAGTACGGAAACAGCAAGAAAACCCTCAAAACTTGACCATTTGCCTTCAGGTTTGTTTTAAAAGCTTTCTACTACCAAATAGCACAAAACCAGAGCAAAATACGACTCCAAAACACAAGAAACAAGCTTCAAACAGAATCGAAAGAGTTTTGACCCAAAAACTTCAAAAATCAACACAAAAATCACTTGAATCAAACAATCAAGAGCACTAAGGCTCTGATACCATATTGTTGGTCCATAATGATCGTGATTTCAGTGCTTTGTTGACTTGTTTAACACCAATATGTCAAATACTTGAAGAACAAAGTGAATAAAGTCCAAATAACCCAATATCAAGATCTAACACATAATCGAGGTTAATAAGCTACAATGATGAAAGATATAAGCTCCTAGCACCTCAATTGAACGATTACACAACACAAAATGGTAAGAATTCGTCTGAGTAAAAGATGTGCAAAAGTCCTATAAAGTTGTAGATAAGGTTACAATATATAGTGATGTTAGGTTCGCTGATAGATTCGCTCTAGCGAATCTATCCAGCGAACCAACACAGGTTCGCTGGGCACATAGTTTCGCCCAGTCGACACCTAATACAAAAGACATGTCGGCCTGCGGGCGAATCAATAGATTCGCCCGTAGGTTCGCTAGTACAAACAATATAACAAGTTTAACTATTACATACAAAAGTAACACCGACAAGCCGGTGAGTCCAACCTATACATAGTAGACTATCACATTGACATAAGTCCATAGCATACACACAATCATCATGTTCCACACACCACTAACACATAAAAACATATAATTAACGACAATAACATAAAAATATTCACCCCGTGATCAAGATGCCTCCAGATAAAGGGGGTTATAGCGATCAAGCTCGGGCAAGTGTTTACCAAAACACGTATCTCCTAAAAGTCGTAAGACCATATATGGGGTGGGTTAATGTCTGGCTAGTGCTGGAAGGTCAAGGAAGTCAATGTCTTGATTATAGAGAAGCGAACGACCAAATCCCCACCAACTCTTAAACAGAATCATGGAGGCATACGAATGACATGCGAATAACCTTATTTTGATACTACAATAAGTGTAAAGACCAATCCCATCATCACATGATAGGGTCATAAGCTAGAAACAATTACAAAACAGTTCCTTAAACACAAAATGACCAAAATACCCTTACACTTAACTAAAAATATAACAAGGTTAATGTTACTGTGTCAGTGGTCAAAACCGTCACAAAACACGATCTCAATACATAAAAAAGTTCCCTTATATACTGAAATTCTTAAAAACACCAAACCTCATAAACCAAAACCTAAATTCATTCTTTTATCAAACTAAGCCACAAAAAGTATAAGGACCCTTATATACATTAACTCTCTCTCTAGTCTCTCTCTTGTTCTAGAGTCTTTTACTGGTCTTATATAGATCAGCCTATCCCTAGAGTCTTTTACTGGTCTTATATAGATCAGCCATAAACCCCCCCCCTTATCTGGTATCAGAGCCATAAGTGCTCCTGTTCCTCCTTTCTAAGGTTTGATTAGTATGCTCTGTGTCTGCAGGCTTAGCTCCTGATCGGTCACAACAGAAAACTAACCTTACAAGGCTTGAACAGACTGGTCCGACACACTGAACCTTTATCGAGTCGTAGACAGCTTGTTGTGAGTGGTAAGACGACAGAGGGTCGCGGTAAGTCTCAATTTGGTACGAGCTGGGAAAACTTGATAATTGTTAGAGGAGTCTAAACCCAGTTATGAATCAAGATCAAGGTCTATCCCGTTCTAGTTCTTCTTTAAGAAGATCGTCTGCGTCTAGAATTGATCAACTATATGAAATCTCATATATGTCCGATGATTCTAAAATCCCTATTACTAGTATGCCCATAGTCAACCCCTATAGTGTCTTTTCCAAACCTCATAATTCTTTATCCACGAAGGTAAAAAGGATTATAGGTTCTTCGTCCAGTCCTATTGTCAAGGAGTTTGTCCAAGCTTCCAAGTATAACTCACACCAACTCCCTGCCACAACGTCTGAACACCTAGTCACCTTATCCCTACCCCCAGATCTTCCAAGGATCTGTCTTGCCCAAGGATATACACATATCCACTTTGGTGCCATTAGATTAGCCCTTACTTTCCATGGAAGGAAAGGGTTACCAGCGTTCTCTCGAATCGCTTTAGTCGATACAAGATTTGTACAGTATCAACACGCTTGTATTGGTACCATACAAACCACCTTGAACGCCGGAACAGTCTTTGTCACCTTCTATCCAAACTTCTGTATGCCCCTTAATGACCCTTCACTCTTAACAGCCTTAAAAGCCCAGATCCAGATCGGTGGTACTCCACAGGTCAACACTTTTCAGGCTACTTTTCATTATCAGATGGCTTACAGAGTTCAAGATCATGCCTTGGATCTTATGGTTCCAGGCCAAGACAACTCAGGTGATGCGCTGCTCATAGACATTGATTCTAATGCAACGCCAACCTGCACATATGTTCCTAAGCAGCTATCCAGAGAAGAGCTCATAAAGCTACTTCCAGAAAAATGGATAACTAATTACGAACAGATCCACCAAGCACCGGTCCAGACAACGACAACTCCAGAGTTCATCCGTCACCAGGATGGACATGTCGAAGTCAGATTTGACAGACAAGATCGAAGAGATGTTTTCTCCTCGATGCATATGATGCAACCGGTAGAAGCTCCAGCACAGACACCACATAATCCCTTCGATATATGTGACTGTCAAGATTGCCTTGATGAGGCATATAAGCTAGAGTATGAAGAAGAAGACAACCAGAGAAATAAAAAAGGTTCCCAGTTCACTCTCAAACAGAGGTATGAAGCTGGAGACCCAACAGTTGGTCTTCTTGGTGAACCATCAGGAAAGTTTGACTACTATGTCCTGTATGGTGATTCAAAACCCAAACCTCCTCCACCACTGAAACATCCACCCACACCACCCAAAGAATGTTTCACCCTTACACCAGCACCCTCACCCCAAAATTACCACACCGAATTCCCACCTTTATCCACCTTTGAGAATGTCCAGCAAAAAGCCCGACATAGTTGGAAGATTGAGAATCCAACCACCATAGGTGCAAATGGTGTCCAACACCAGGTTACCCCTGCTGAAGCCACTTTGAACTGGCAAAGTGAAAACGCTGTTGCTCAAAACAACGCTCTTAGATCCATCATTGCAAAGCAAGAGGATCTCTTGAAGTCCCAAGCAGCCCTGTCCAACAGGATGACTGGACTTGAAGGAATCATCTATGAAATCAAGAATAAAATTCTTGGTATTCATAATGAATTACTTCAGATGGCTTACAACAACCCAGGCATGGTAAGCACAAGAAGCGTTGCCCAGACTAAGAAGGAAGCTGAGATGAAGTTCCTAAAAGCACAGCTTGCAGATCTGGAAAGACAACACAAGCAGCAGGAGAGTCTCAACACTAGCAGATGATCCATGGAGACTACCCTCCTCACCATTCGTGAGAGCAGCCTTTGATCCTCAACCACTGCAAATTTCATCATATCCTGAAGACTCACCGTCTTTACGATTATGGTCAAGTGAGCAAGCTAAGATCAAAGCAAGGAAACAAAGATCATCTCCTGCAACTTCCATGACATCTGACAGCTCAGATCAGAAACCATCTACAAGCAAACCACAAGACCCATCAACGGGCAAGAAGGTTGCTGATGAAAGCATGATGATGGCTTCATCTAAAGCCATAAAGAAGGGAAAAGATAACCCCATCTCCTCATTCTTACATGCTATGAGCAAAGACAACCAGAGTGTGCCGACTATGGCACCGGTCATTACAACACAATCAGATGACGAGTCTGACCCATGTTCAGAAGGTTCCACGCCAAAGTCATATGAAGACATAAGCCCGACAGAAGAGTTTGAACACCTCTTCATGACTGAACCAGAACATACTGAGAGGTATGATTTTCATTCCGAAGTAAATGAAAATGATGATAATGCCTCCAACCATGCGGCTCAAAGTGGAAGCCAACAGCAACATCCAGTCACAGACTCAAAGATCAAATTCACCTTTGATGACATCCCACCATCAAAATGGCTTGATAGAAGTATTGAAATGCTAACATGGTGTGAAGCAGAACTTCAATACTATGACATTGCCATGGTCATCAAAAGGTTTTTAGCAAGATGCCAAGGAAGACTCAGGGATTGGTATCTTAGCCTTGGAGAATACCGACATCTCCAACTCCTTCAATGCCAGGCTCCAGAAGCATTCATAAGAGAAATCCAACTTGAATTTGTTGGAAATCCTATTGAATATAAAATACGAGCTAGGGATGAGTTCTTAAAGATGAAATGCTGTTCTTTCAAACAGAAAGACCTTGAAAAGCACTACAATCGAATGTCTGAAAGGTTCTACTGCCTGAACGGCATCGATGATGTGAACCTCAAGCAGGTATTTCTCAACTCTTTCCCAAAGTCGCTGACAAATGAAGCGTACAGGATGTTAGAAAACAAAAATCAGACGGTAGCCAATGTCTCGCTGGGAGGCCTCTACCAGTTGATCATGAATGCTCTAACCAAACTGTGTAACCAGCAGCGATTTTTAGCCGAGTTTGAAAAAACAGGAAGGCGCCTAGGCTCAGCTTGCAGTGACAAGCATCTAAAGATCGGATGTAAAGAAGAGTCTGCATGTGTCTGTCCAAAAGGGTCAAAAATCCTTAAAGGTCTAAACACCTCAAGGAAAACCGAGAAACGATTCAGACCCAAGAAGAACTGGAAATTCTTGAGCAAGAAGTCAAGTCGAGGCAGAGACACTGACCGTTGCTATGTATGCAACAAACAGGGCCACTTTGCAAAAGATTGCAAAGACAGAAGAAAAACCCAAGCCCTTGTTGAAGCAATCAACAAGATTGAACCAGTAGACGTCTCTGAAATAGAGTTCTTGTACTCTCTAGAAGATGAACCAGGAGAAAATACAATCTGTTCTATCTTCTATGGCTCAAGCTCAGATGACAGTTCAGACGAGCAATCTGACTCAGACACCGGTCTAATGACTATCTACATGGCCGACAGCATTCCTCGCCGGAAAAACAGCTATCGGAAAAACAGGCCACAAAGAAAGTCGGTCCCACACACCACCGGACAGCAAAGACCAACAGACCACGTTCAAGATTCCCTCCCTACAGTAACCTTGCCCACTAGGGAGAATATGTCAGCTTTAAAAAAGAAAGAGCCCACTCGCAAAAAAGAAGATAATGCTGACACGAAACCCACTTGCAAGATAAGACCGAACACTGCTACTGCATCAACCACTTTAAAGAATCCTCCAACAGGTAAAACACGAATCCAGCAGAAAAAGGCAGTCGGGTCATATCGGGAAAAGATACGTGGACACAAACCCAACACGTCTCAAGATCATCAACCCCTTGAGAAACGAAAGGGCCCAAAGGCAACTAAAATCAACAACAGGATACTGATGATGGAGAATCCATCCATCACTGTTCAAGATATCCAACAAAGCTTCTCAACGAAGCCAGACGCCTATTTAAAGGGCACCACAAACCCGAAGATGGACCATCAAACCACCAGTCCACCTTCACCAAACACAATGAGTACCTCTGAAAAAACCCCTCTCCACCAAGAGCCTAAATGGAAAAACATCCCTGAAGAGGTTATGGAGGTAATCAACACCCATAACATTAAGGAAGGCTCCTTAAACTACAAAAGCCTCCTTACCATCGCCCTAGAGGCAAATGGGTCGGTACTAACAGGATCCAGGTTCAGCCCAGACTACCCATTCCTAAATATCTTCTATATTAGGAACTTGAAAAGGCTACCAAAAGAAACCCTGTGCTTTCTTTGGTTCCTCCTTGAGACTTTCACAATAGCCGTGGCATTCAATTCTGCAAAACTAAATGCCTACCTATTAGAAAGTCAGACTGGACTACTGTCTGAGGAAGAAAAAGGTACAATAAAGCTCCTGGAATGGTTTCTCCCTACACAAAAATGGGTCGAAGCCATGGGAACATCTCCCAAGAAACACTGTCTTGTCCTATTCAACAAACCTAGTTTGTATGCGACAAAATATGTGTATCGTGCCCCTCACACATTCATCCAGGCATGGTATGAGGTAAATCCATCGGATGTATACTTCAAAACTAACAGGTATACAGAATGGATACAACTCAGGAAGAAGATGGCAACAATAAACTTCGTCGACGTCGAAGGCATACCTATAAAGGTCCTAACAGAAGAAGAAGTTTATAAAGAAGATGACAAGCAGGCTAACGAATGGGAAGAGGCCCAAATCAGCTATTATGGCAAACACCCATTCTTCAACAAGGTGCACATAATTAGTGGACCTCCTCAGCCTCCAGGACACCTCTTTCGTCCCATCCCAGAGATAGCTAAAGATTGGATCAAAGTAGACATCTGGACCCCGCCAAAAGAATTGCGTGACAGGTTAAAAGCCGAAGGCCTCTTGCCAAACGGAAAAGATCCCTATGAAGATGACGATCCAGCAAAGCCGCCTGAAGCCAGTGACTCGCAAGCAGATGACTCACCGGATCCCTACGAAGATGACGACCCAGCAGACCCATATGAAGACGACCCATCTCACCCAGATTCTCGCTGGAAGTAATCTGGCTTATCCGTAAAGAAGAAGATTTAAGTGTGTTTAAGTGTGTTTAATATTTTATGAGTGTTTTATTAGATTAATCACTCTTAAAGTGGTTAATAGTGTGCTTAGGATAAATAAAGCTTAATCACTCTTAAAGTGATGTAAGCGCTTACGTATTTGTTTTTGTATTCTTGTTTGAATTATTGTAAGCTGGCCCACATGAATTATGTATCATGAGGTCATGCATGATGTCATAGTGCCTTTCCTTGGTCTATAAAAGGAAGGCCTCTCTTCATTTGTAATCCATCCTTGGAAAGAAATAAAATCTTCTTCTATAACTCTCTCTCTAGTCTCTCTCTTGTTCTAGAGTCTTTTACTGGTCTTATATAGATCAGCCTATCCCTAGAGTCTTTTACTGGTCTTATATAGATCAGCCATAACCCCCCCCCCCCCTTATCTGGTATCAGAGCCATAAGTGCTCCTGTTCCTCCTTTCTAAGGTTTGATTAGTATGCTCTGTGTCTGCAGGCTTAGCTCCTGATCGGTCACAACAGAAAACTAACCTTACAAGGCTTGAACAGACTGGTCCGACACACTGAACCTTTATCGAGTCGTAGACAGCTTGTTGTGAGTGGTAAGACGACAGAGGGTCGCGGTAAGTCTCAATTTGGTACGAGCTGGGAAAACTTGATAATTGTTAGAGGAGTCTAAACCCAGTTATGAATCAAGATCAAGGTCTATCCCGTTCTAGTTCTTCTTTAAGAAGATCGTCTGTGTCTAGAATTGATCAACTATATGAAATCTCATATATGTCCGATGATTCTAAAATCCCTATTACTAGTATGCCCATAGTCAACCCCTATAGTGTCTTTTCCAAACCTCATAATTCTTTATCCACGAAGGTAAAAAGGATTATAGGTTCTTCGTCTAGTCCGATTGTCAAGGAGTTTGTCCAAGCTTCCAAGTATAACTCACACCAACTCCCTGCCACAACGTCTGAACACCTAGTCACCTTATCCCTACCCCCAGATCTTCCAAGGATCTGTCTTGCCCAAGGATATACACATATCCACTTTGGTGCCATTAGATTAGCCCTTACTTTCCATGGAAGGAAAGGGTTACCAGCGTTCTCTCGAATCGCTTTAGTCGATACAAGATTTGTACAGTATCAACACGCTTGTATTGGTACCATACAAACCACCTTGAACGCCGGAACAGTCTTTGTCACCTTCTATCCAAACTTCTGTATGCCCCTTAATGACCCTTCACTCTTAACAGCCTTAAAAGCCCAGATCCAGATCGGTGGTACTCCACAGGTCAACACTTTTCAGGCTACTTTTCATTATCAGATGGCTTACAGAGTTCAAGATCATGCCTTGGATCTTATGGTTCCAGGCCAAGACAACTCAGGTGATGCGCTGCTCATAGACATTGATTCCAATGCAACGCCAACCTGCACATATGTTCCTAAGCAGCTATCCAGAGAAGAGCTTACAAAGCTACTTCCAGAAAAATGGATAACTAATTACGAACAGATCCACCAAGCACCGGTCCAGACAACGACAACTCCAGAGTTCATTCGTCACCAGGATGGACATGTCGAAGTCAGGTTTGACAGACAAGATCGAAGAGATGTTTTCTCCTCGATGCATATGATGCAACCGGTAGAAGCTCCAGCACAGACACCACATAATCCTTTCGATGTATGTGACTGTCAAGACTGCCTTGATGAGGCAGATAAGCTAGAGTATGAAGAAGAAGACAACCAGAGAAAGAAGAAAGGTTCCCAGTTTACTCTCAAACAGAGGTATGAAGCTGGAGACCCAACAGTTGGTCTTCTTGGTGAACCATCAGGAAAGTTTGACTACTATGTCCTGTATGGTGATTCAAAACCCAAACCTAAACCACCAAAACCATCACCTCCTCCACCACTGAAACATCCACCCACACCACCCAAAGAATGTTTCACCCTTACACCAGCACCCTCACCCCAAAACTATCACACCGAATTCCCACCCTTATCCACCTTT
Source organism: Tagetes erecta (assembly GCA_030867185.1). NCBI lineage: Eukaryota > Viridiplantae > Streptophyta > Magnoliopsida > Asterales > Asteraceae > Tagetes > Tagetes erecta. Next base: position 2,733,466 of record CM061487.1, read on the forward strand.
GAGAATGTCCAGCAAAAAGCCCGACATAGTTGGAAGATTGAGAATCCAACCACCATAGGTGCAAATGGTGTCCAACACCAGATTACCCCTGCTGAAGCCACTTTGAACTGGCAAAGTGAAAACGCTGTTGCTCAAAACAACGCTCTTAGATCCATCATTGCAAAGCAAGAGGATCTCTTAAAGTCCCAAGCAGCCCTATCCAACAGGATGACTGGACTTGAAGGAATCATCTATGAAATCAAGAATAAAATTCTTGGTATTCATAATGAATTACTTCAGATGGCTTACAACAACCCAGGCATGGTAAGCACAAGAAGCGTTGCCCAGACTGAGAAAGAAGCTGAAATGAAGTTTCTAAAAGCACAACTTGCAGATCTGGAAAGACAACACAAGCAGCAGAGAGTCTCAACACTAGCAGATGATCCATGGAGATTACCCTCCTCACCATTCGTGAGAGCAGCCTTTGATCCTCAACCACTGCAAATTTCATCATATCCTGAAGACTCACCGTCTTTACGATTATGGTCAAGTGAGCAAGCTAAGATCAAAGCAAGGAAACAAAGGTCATCTCCTGCAACTTCCATGACATCTGACAGCTCGAATCAGAGACCATCTACGAGCAAACCACAACAAGATCCATCAACAAGCAGGAAAGCTGCTGATGATAGTATGATGATGGCTTCCTCTAAAGCCCCAGAAGATGTCCCAATCAAACCATATGATCCTGTTGCCTCCTTCCTTTCTGCACTTAGACGTAAAGATTATGTTGAGCAACCACTGATTTTTACTGATTCGGATGATGAGTCCGCTTCTGATGATGCAGAAATAGATGCGTCCTCTACAAACCCAAAACCCATCTATTCCGCACAACATAAGAAACCACACAGAACAAAAGTGCCTCCCTCACCAATTGCCAAAGTTCACTTATTAACCAATACATATGCAAAACCTATCCCGGTCGTTGCATTCTTTGATACAGGCTCTGCAGCATCCGTCCTAGACCCAGAAATTCTCCCATCAGAATTCTGGAAACCTTGTTGCAGATACTTCGTAGCAGCAAACGGTGAAACTTTTAAAATAGACAAAATCAGCATTCCAATACACCTCAGGCTTTTCCCAACATGCACAGTCCGACACAGGTTTTTGGGATCAAATGGCCATGGAAAAGATCTCCTCATTGGATTTGATATCCTATACAGGCTACGAGATTTAAGATATGGTGAAGAAGGTCTTAGATACAAAAAGTTTACAAATCCCTGGAGCACAGTTCCACGGATTTACATGGCCTCCCCTCTTCCCATAGAAGAAATTAAACGTAGAATCATTAAAACATCGTGCGCATCCAGCCATACAGAATTCTTAACAAAGCACAAGTCTCCATTATGGCTAAACCCCTCCTTTTTCGTCTCTCTACCATTTAAGCAAAATGAAGACATCAACCCCACAAGGGCAAGCCACCCAGGAATGAACCCAGAGCACACACATCTAGCAGTTCAAGAGTGTGCTGAGCTACTCAGACAGAACCTCATAGAGCCAACGATGTCCCAATGGGCATGTGAAGCTTTTTATGTAAACAAAAGGAGTGAGCAAGTTCGAGGAAAACTAAGGCTAGTAATCAATTACCAGCCATTAAACCACTTCTTGGCAGATGACAAGTTCCCACTCCCTCAGAAGAAATCATTGTTCCAATCCTTGGTCAATGCAAAGGTTCTCTCAAAGTTCGATCTCAAAGCAGGTTTTTGGCAACTAGGTATTAAGCCGGAAGATCGCCCAAAAACAGCGTTTTGTATCCCTAACCACCACTACCAATGGAAGGTTATGCCATTTGGGTTAAAAAATGCTCCGTCAGTATTCCAGAAAGCTATGGTTCGAATATTTGAGCCAATCCTTGAGAATGCATTAATATATATTGATGACATCCTCCTATTTTCAGAAGATGAAGAATCCCATGCAGAACTCCTCCTGAAATTCCATTCAATTGTCCAGCAATACGGGATAATGCTCTCAGAGAAAAAGATGGAAGTTGGGGTTAACAACATTGAATTCCTCGGGATGAAGATCGCCGACGGAAAATACCAACCACAACCGCACATAGCCCAAGAGCTGCATCGTTTTCCAGATAAGCTGACGTCACAAAAAGAGATCCAACAGTTCCTTGGCTTGGTTAATTATATGGCTGAATTTTTGCCAAAATTGTCAAAACATACAGGGTACCTGTACCCTATGTTAAAAAAGAATCCTCCAGAATGGTCTGAAAAGCAGACAGAGGCTGTCAAAGAAATAAAGCAACTTGCTGATGTGATGCCGCCTTTAAAGATTCCTGCACCAACAGACAAACGAATCTTACAAACAGATGCTAGTGATGAGTACTGGGCAGCAGTCCTACTTGCAGAAGACGACAAAGGTACAAGAACCATTTGTGGTTACAAAAGTGGCACGTTCAAAGATTCAGAAAAGCACTATCACTCCACGTATAAAGAAATCTTAGCTGTTAAGAGAGGAATCGAAAAGTTTCAATTCCATCTTATCAACTATACTTTTCTGATTGAAATGGACATGTCATCTTTCCCAAAGATGCTACAGTTCAAAAGAAAGGCTCTCCCAGAAGCCCAATTATTAAGATGGGCAAACTGGTTTTCCCAATGGTCGTTTACTGTGAAACACATCAAAGGAAATAGTAATATTCTGGCAGACTTTTTATCCAGGCCAAAACCCTATAAAAAGGACACCAACATGTTACAATATCCCCACAACAACTGCCATATTCTACCAGCCATCTACACAATGAGTAAAGTTGACACCTCTAGCTCATCCAGTCTCCCGCTTGGACAAGAATTCAAGGAGAAAGAAATCCCTGAAGAAGTTATTGAGGTAATAGCTGACCAAGCACTCAAAGACAGGTCTTTGATTTGCTATAAAACGTTCCTCACTATCACTCTCAGACAGCATGGTCTATTCATGAAAGGGCTAATCTTTCACCCAGATTACCCATTTATGAATATATTTCATATCAAGAACCTCTACAACCTACCTAAAGAAGCCTTGTGTTTCTTCTGGTATCTATTTGAGGCCCATACCATTGCGATGTCCTTTAACACCAGCAAACTACTGCAGTATCTTTTGGATTGCCAGTTTGGCAACGTGCAAACAGATAGAAGGAACACCCTAAAACTACTCCAATGGTTCTATCCAGCCCATCAATTGACTACTCAGTTAGCAGCAGGTTCGAAAAAATACTGCATAATCATGTTTCGAAGACCTGGGTGTTACATACCTCCAACATCAATCCTAAATGGGCAGTCAGCAATCTTCCATGCTCCTTCATCCTTCATACATGCTTGGATAGACAAGAAACCATCAAATCTCAGCTACAAGGTTTGGCACAACAAAGAATGGATGAAAGTTCGAGAATGTCTAGCTGTAGCAAATGGAAAAAGAATTGAAGAAATGCCCCCAAACATCATCAAAGGTGCAGATGTATGGGAAAATGACAGCCCATGGACTAAAGCCTGGACCAAAGCCCATAAAGAACATATCAACAATCATCTCTACAAATCAACTTTGGTCCTCACAGCAGATGAACTTGGAACATGGGATATAGAAGTTCAGTCACCTCGTACTCCGCTTGAAGAAGACACAGACTCAGAATAAGGAGTAAAAAGTAAAGAAGAAGATCCTAGTATGTTTAATATTTTTAAGTATGTTCTATGAGTATTTTATTAGTTTAATCACTCTTAAAGTGATTAATGGTGTGCTTAGGATAAATAAAGCTTAATCACTCTTAAAGTGATGTAAGCGCTTACGTATTTGTTTTTGTATTCTTGTTTGAATTATTGTAAGCTGGCCCACATGAATTATGTATCATGAGGTCATGCATGATGTCATAGTGCCTTTCCTTGGTCTATAAAAGGAAGGCCTCTCTTCATTTGTAATCCATCCTTGGAAAGAAATAAAATCTTCTTCTATAACTCTCTCTCTAGTCTCTCTCTTGTTCTAGAGTCTTTTACTGGTCTTATATAGATCAGCCTATCCCTAGAGTCTTTTACTGGTCTTATATAGATCAGCCATAACCCCCCCCCCCTTATCTGGTATCAGAGCCATAAGTGCTCCTGTTCCTCCTTTCTAAGGTTTGATTAGTATGCTCTGTGTCTGCAGGCTTAGCTCCTGATCGGTCACAACAGAAAACTAACCTTACAAGGCTTGAACAGACTGGTCCGACACACTGAACCTTTATCGAGTCGTAGACAGCTTGTTGTGAGTGGTAAGACGACAGAGGGTCGCGGTAAGTCTCAATTTGGTACGAGCTGGGAAAACTTGATAATTGTTAGAGGAGTCTAAACCCAGTTATGAATCAAGATCAAGGTCTATCCCGTTCTAGTTCTTCTTTAAGAAGATCGTCTGCGTCTAGAATTGATCAACTATATGAAATCTCATATATGTCCGATGATTCTAAAATCCCTATTACTAGTATGCCCATAGTCAACCCCTATAGTGTCTTTTCCAAACCTCATAATTCTTTATCCACGAAGGTAAAAAGGATTATAGGTTCTTCGTCTAGTCCGATTGTCAAGGAGTTTGTCCAAGCTTCCAAGTATAACTCACACCAACTCCCTGCCACAACGTCTGAACACCTAGTCACCTTATCCCTACCCCCAGATCTTCCAAGGATCTGTCTTGCCCAAGGATATACACATATCCACTTTGGTGCCATTAGATTAGCCCTTACTTTCCATGGAAGGAAAGGGTTACCAGCGTTCTCTCGAATCGCTTTAGTCGATACAAGATTTGTACAGTATCAACACGCTTGTATTGGTACCATACAAACCACCTTGAACGCCGGAACAGTCTTTGTCACCTTCTATCCAAACTTCTGTATGCCCCTTAATGACCCTTCACTCTTAACAGCCTTAAAAGCCCAGATCCAGATCGGTGGTACTCCACAGGTCAACACTTTTCAGGCTACTTTTCATTATCAGATGGCTTATAGAGTTCAAGATCATGCCTTGGATCTTATGGTTCCAGGCCAAGACAACTCAGGTGATGCGCTGCTCATAGACATTGATTCCAATGCAACGCCAACCTGCACATATGTTCCTAAGCAGCTATCCAGAGAAGAGCTTACAAAGCTACTTCCAGAAAAATGGATAACTAATTACGAACAGATCCACCAAGCACCGGTCCAGACAACGACAACTCCAGAGTTCATCCGTCACCAGGATGGACATGTCGAAGTCAGATTTGACAGACAAGATCGAAGAGATGTTTTCTCCTCGATGCACATGATGCAACCGGTAGAAGCTCCAGCACAGACACCACATAATCCTTTCGATGTATGTGACTGTCAAGACTGCCTTGATGAGGCAGATAAGCTAGAGTATGAAGAAGAAGACAACCAGAGAAATAAAAAAGGTTCCCAGTTCACTCTCAAACAGAGGTATGAAGCTGGAGACCCAACAGTTGGTCTTCTTGGTGAACCATCAGGAAAGTTTGACTACTATGTCCTGTATGGTGATTCAAAACCCAAACCTCCTCCACCACTGAAACATCCACCCACACCACCCAAAGAATGTTTCACCCTTACACCAGCACCCTCACCCCAAAATTACCACACCGAATTCCCACCTTTATCCACCTTTGAGAATGTCCAGCAAAAAGCCCGACATAGTTGGAAGATTGAGAATCCAACCACCATAGGTGCAAATGGTGTCCAACACCAGGTTACCCCTGCTGAAGCCACTTTGAACTGGCAAAGTGAAAACGCTGTTGCTCAAAACAACGCTCTTAGATCCATCATTGCAAAGCAAGAGGATCTCTTGAAGTCCCAAGCAGCCCTGTCCAACAGGATGACTGGACTTGAAGGAATCATCTATGAAATCAAGAATAAAATTCTTGGTATTCATAATGAATTACTTCAGATGGCTTACAACAACCCAGGCATAGTAAGCACAAGAAGCGTTGCCCAGACTGAAAAGGAAGCTGAAATGAAGTTTCTAAAAGCACAGCTTGCAGATCTGGAAAGACAACACAAGCAGCAGAGAGTCTCAACACTAGCAGATGATCCATGGAGACTACCCTCCTCACCATTCGTGAGAGCAGCCTTTGATCCTCAACCACTGCAAATTTCATCATATCCTGAAGACTCACCGTCTTTACGATTATGGTCAAGTGAGCAAGCTAAGATCAAAGCAAGGAAACAAAGATCATCTCCTGCAACTTCCATGACATCTGACAGCTCAAATCAGAGACCATCTACAAGCAAGCCACAAGATCATTCAACAGGCAAGAAGGTTGCTGATGATAGCATGATGATGGCTTCATCTAAAGCCATAGGAAAGGGAGAAGATAATCCCATCTCTTCGTTTTTACATGCTATGAGCAAAAACAACCAGAATGTGCCGACTATGGCACCGGTCATTACAACACAATCAGATGACGAGTCTGACCCATGTTCAGAAGGTTCCACGCCAAAGTCATATAAAGACGTAAGCCCGACAGAAGAGTTTGAACACCTCTTCATGACTGAACCAGAACGCACTGAGAGGTATGATTTTCATTCAGAAGTAAATGAAAATGATGATAATGCCTCCAATCATGCGGCTCACAGTGGAAACCAACAACAACATCCAGTCACAGACTCAAAGATCAAATTCACCTTTGATGACATCCCACCATCAAAATGGCTTGATAGAAGTATTGAAATGCTAACATGGTGTGAAGCAGAACTTCAATACTATGACATTGCCATGGTCATCAAAAGGTTTTTAGCAAGATGCCAAGGAAGACTCAGAGATTGGTATCTTAGCCTTGGAGAATACCGACATCTCCAACTCCTTCAATGCCAGGCTCCAGAAGCATTCATAAGAGAAATCCAACTTGAATTTGTTGGAAATCCTATTGAATATAAAATACGAGCTAGGGATGAGTTCTTAAAGATGAAATGCTGTTCTTTCAAACAGAAAGACCTTGAAAAGCACTACAATCGAATGTCTGAAAGGTTCTACTGCCTGAACGGCATCGATGATGTGAACCTCAAGCAGGTATTTCTCAACTCTTTCCCAAAGTCGCTGACAAATGAAGCGTACAGGATGTTAGAAAACAAAAATCAGACGGTAGCCAATGTCTCGCTGGGAGGCCTCTACCAGTTGATCATGAATGCTCTAACCAAACTGTGTAACCAGCAGCGATTTTTAGCCGAGTTTGAAAAAACAGGAAGGCGCCTAGGCTCAGCTTGCAGTGACAAACATCTAAAGATCGGATGTAAAGAAGAGTCTGCATGTGTCTGTCCAAAAGGGTCTAAAATCCTTAAAGGTCTAAACACCTCAAGGAAAACCGAGAAACGATTCAGACCCAAGAAAAACTGGAAATTCTTGAGCAAGAAGGCAAGTCGAAGCAGGGACACTGACCGTTGCTATGTATGCAACAAACAGGGCCACTTTGCAAAAGATTGCAAAGACAGAAGAAAGACCCAAGCCCTTGTTGAAGCAATCAACAAGATAGAACCAGTTGACGTCTCTGAAATAGAGTTCTTATACTCTCTAGAAGATGAACCAGGAGAAAATACAATCTGTTCTATCTTCTATGGTTCAAGCTCAGATGACAGTTCAGACGAGCAATCTGACTCAGACACCGGTCTAATGACTATCTACATGGCTGACAGCATTCCTTGCCGGAAAAACAGCCATCGGAAAAACATGTCACAAAGAAGGTCGGTCCCACACACCACCAGACAGCAAGGACCAACAGACCACGTTCAAGATTCCCTCCCTACAGTAACCTTGCCCACTAGGGAGAATATGTCAGCTTTAAAAAAGAAAGAGCCCACTCGCAGAAAAGAAGATAATGCTGACACGAAACCCACTTGCAAGATAAGACCGAACACTGCTACTGCATCACCCACTTTAAAGAATCCTCCAACAGTGAAGAAACGAATCCCGCAGAAAAAAGCAGTCGGGTCATATCGGGAAAAGATACGTGGACACAAACCCAACACGTCTCAAGATCATCAACCTCTTGAGAGACGAAAGGGCCCAAAGGCAACTAAAATCAACAACAGGATATTGATGATGGAGAATCCATCCGTCACTGTTCAAGATATCCAACAAAGCTTCTCAACGAAGCCAGACGCCTATTTAAAGGGCACCACAAACCCGAAGATGGACCATCAAACCACCAGTCCACCTTCACCAAACACAATGAGTACCTCTGAAAAAACCCCTCTCCACCAAGAGCCTAAATGGAAAAATATCCCTGAAGAGGTTATGGAGGTAATCAAAACCCATAACATTAAGGAAGGCTCCTTAAACTACAAAAGCCTCCTTACCATCGCCCTAGAGGCAAATGGGTCGGTACTAACAGGATCCAGGTTCAGCCCAGACTACCCATTCCTAAATATCTTCTATATTAGGAACTTGAAGGGGTTACCAAAAGAAACCCTGTGCTTTCTTTGGTTCCTCCTTGAGACTTTCACAATAGCCGTGGCATTCAATTCTGCAAAACTAAATGCCTACCTATTAGAAAGTCAGACTGGACTGCTGTCTGAGGAAGAAAAAGGTACAATAAAGCTCCTGGAATGGTTTCTCCCTACACAAAAATGGGTCGAAGCCATGGGAACATCTCCCAAGAAACACTGTCTTGTCCTATTCAACAAACCTAGTTTGTATGCGACAAAATATGTGTATCGTGCCCCTCACACATTCATCCAAGCATGGTATGAGGTAAATCCATCGGATGTATACTTCAAAACTAACATGTATACAGAGTGGATACAACTCAGGAAAAAGATGGCAACAATAAACTTCGTCGACGTCGAAAGCATACCTATAAAGGTCCTTACAGAAGAAGAAGTTTATAAGGAAGATGACAAGCAGGCTAACGAATGGGAAGAGGCCCAAATCAGCTATTATGGCAAACACCCATTCTTCAACAAGGTGCACATAATTAGTGGACCTCCTCAGCCTCCAGGACACCTCTTTCGTCCCATCCCAGAGATAGCTAAAGATTGGATCAAAGTAGACATCTGGACCCCGCCAAAGGAATTTCGTGACAGGTTAAAAGCCGAAGGCCTCTTGCCAAACGGAAAAGATCCCTATGAAGATGACGATCCAGCAAAGCCGCCTGAAGCTAGTGACTCGCAAGCAGATGACTCACCGGACGACGATCCAGCAGACCCGTATGAAGACGACCCATCTCACCCAGATTCCCGCTGGAAGTAATCTGGGTTATCCATAAAGAAGAAGATTCTAGTATGAGTAATATTTTATGAGTGTTTTATTTGTGTAATAGGTTAATCACTCTTATAGTGGTTAATGGTGTGCTTAGGATAAATAAAGCTTAATCACTCTTAAAGTGATGTAAGCGCTTACGTATTTGTTTTTGTATTATTGTTTGAATTATTGTAGCTGGCCCACATGAATTATGTATCATGAGGTCATGCATGATGTCATAGTGCCTTTCCTTGGTCTATAAAAGGAAGGCCTCTCTTCATTTGTAATCCATCCTTGGAAAGAAATAAAATCTTCTTCTATAACTCTCTCTCTAGTCTCTCTCTTGTTCTTGAGTCTCTAGAGTCTTTTACTGGTCTTATATAGATCAGCCATAACCCCCCCCCCCTTATCTGGTATCAGAGCCCAGATAAGGGGGGGGGGTTATGGCTGATCTATATAAGACCAGTAAAAGACTCTAGGGATAGGCTGATCTATATAAGACCAGTAAAAGACTCTAGAACAAGAGAGAGACTAGAGAGAGAGTTATAGAAGAAGATTTTATTTCTTTCCAAGGATGGATTACAAATGAAGAGAGGCCTTCCTTTTATAGACCAAGGAAAGGCACTATGACATCATGCATGACCTCATGATACATAATTCATGTGGGCCAGCTTACAATAATTCAAACAAGAATACAAAAACAAATACGTAAGCGCTTACATCACTTTAAGAGTGATTAAGCTTTATTTATCCTAAGCACACCATTAATCACTTTAAGAGTGATTAAACTAATAAAATACTCATAGAACATACTTAAAAATATTAAACATACTAGGATCTTCTTCTTTACTTTTTACTCCTTATTCTGAGTCTGTGTCTTCTTCAAGCGGAGTACGAGGTGACTGAACTTCTATATCCCATGTTCCAAGTTCATCTGCTGTGAGGACCAAAGTTGATTTGTAGAGATGATTGTTGATATGTTCTTTATGGGCTTTGGTCCAGGCTTTAGTCCATGGGCTGTCATTTTCCCATACATCTGCACCTTTGATGATGTTTGGGGGCATTTCTTCAATTCTTTTTCCATTTGCTACAGCTAGACATTCTCGAACTTTCATCCATTCTTTGTTGTGCCAAACCTTGTAGCTGAGATTTGATGGTTTCTTGTCTATCCAAGCATGTATGAAGGATGAAGGAGCATGGAAGATTGCTGACTGCCCATTTAGGATTGATGTTGGAGGTATGTAACACCCAGGTCTTCGAAACATGATTATGCAGTATTTTTTCGAACCTGCTGCTAACTGAGTAGTCAATTGATGGGCTGGATAGAACCATTGGAGTAGTTTTAGGGTGTTCCTTCTATCTGTTTGCACGTTGCCAAACTGGCAATCCAAAAGATACTGCAGTAGTTTGCTGGTGTTAAAGGACATCGCAATGGTATGGGCCTCAAATAGATACCAGAAGAAACACAAGGCTTCTTTAGGTAGGTTGTAGAGGTTCTTGATATGAAATATATTCATAAATGGGTAATCTGGGTGAAAGATTAGCCCTTTCATGAATAGACCATGCTGTCTGAGAGTGATAGTGAGGAACGTTTTATAGCAAATCAAAGACCTGTCTTTGAGTGCTTGGTCAGCTATTACCTCAATAACTTCTTCAGGGATTTCTTTCTCCTTGAATTCTTGTCCAAGCGGGAGACTGGATGAGCTAGAGGTGTCAACTTTACTCATTGTGTAGATGGCTGGTAGAATATGGCAGTTGTTGTGGGGATATTGTAACATGTTGGTGTCCTTTTTATAGGGTTTTGGCCTGGATAAAAAGTCTGCCAGAATATTACTATTTCCTTTGATGTGTTTCACAGTAAACGACCATTGGGAAAACCAGTTTGCCCATCTTAATAATTGGGCTTCTGGGAGAGCCTTTCTTTTGAACTGTAGCATCTTTGGGAAAGATGACATGTCCATTTCAATCAGAAAAGTATAGTTGATAAGATGGAATTGAAACTTTTCGATTCCTCTCTTAACAGCTAAGATTTCTTTATACGTGGAGTGATAGTGCTTTTCTGAATCTTTGAACGTGCCACTTTTGTAACCACAAATGGTTCTTGTACCTTTGTCGTCTTCTGCAAGTAGGACTGCTGCCCAGTACTCATCACTAGCATCTGTTTGTAAGATTCGTTTGTCTGTTGGTGCAGGAATCTTTAAAGGCGGCATCACATCAGCAAGTTGCTTTATTTCTTTGACAGCCTCTGTCTGCTTTTCAGACCATTCTGGAGGATTCTTTTTTAACATAGGGTACAGGTACCCTGTATGTTTTGACAATTTTGGCAAAAATTCAGCCATATAATTAACCAAGCCAAGGAACTGTTGGATCTCTTTTTGTGACGTCAGCTTATCTGGAAAACGATGCAGCTCTTGGGCTATGTGCGGTTGTGGTTGGTATTTTCCGTCGGCGATCTTCATCCCGAGGAATTCAATGTTGTTAACCCCAACTTCCATCTTTTTCTCTGAGAGCATTATCCCGTATTGCTGGACAATTGAATGGAATTTCAGGAGGAGTTCTGCATGGGATTCTTCATCTTCTGAAAATAGGAGGATGTCATCAATATATATTAATGCATTCTCAAGGATTGGCTCAAATATTCGAACCATAGCTTTCTGGAATACTGACGGAGCATTTTTTAACCCAAATGGCATAACCTTCCATTGGTAGTGGTGGTTAGGGATACAAAACGCTGTTTTTGGGCGATCTTCCGGCTTAATACCTAGTTGCCAAAAACCTGCTTTGAGATCGAACTTTGAGAGAACCTTTGCATTGACCAAGGATTGGAACAATGATTTCTTCTGAGGGAGTGGGAACTTGTCATCTGCCAAGAAGTGGTTTAATGGCTGGTAATTGATTACTAGCCTTAGTTTTCCTCGAACTTGCTCACTCCTTTTGTTTACATAAAAAGCTTCACATGCCCATTGGGACATCGTTGGCTCTATGAGGTTCTGTCTGAGTAGCTCAGCACACTCTTGAACTGCTAGATGTGTGTGCTCTGGGTTCATTCCTGGGTGGCTTGCCCTTGTGGGGTTGATGTCTTCATTTTGCTTAAATGGTAGAGAGACGAAAAAGGAGGGGTTTAGCCATAATGGAGACTTGTGCTTTGTTAAGAATTCTGTATGGCTGGATGCGCACGATGTTTTAATGATTCTACGTTTAATTTCTTCTATGGGAAGAGGGGAGGCCATGTAAATCCGTGGAACTGTGCTCCAGGGATTTGTAAACTTTTTGTATCTAAGACCTTCTTCACCATATCTTAAATCTCGTAGCCTGTATAGGATATCAAATCCAATGAGGAGATCTTTTCCATGGCCATTTGATCCCAAAAACCTGTGTCGGACTGTGCATGTTGGGAAAAGCCTGAGGTGTATTGGAATGCTGATTTTGTCTATTTTAAAAGTTTCACCGTTTGCTGCTACGAAGTATCTGCAACAAGGTTTCCAGAATTCTGATGGGAGAATTTCTGGGTCTAGGACGGATGCTGCAGAGCCTGTATCAAAGAATGCAACGACCGGGATAGGTTTTGCATATGTATTGGTTAATAAGTGAACTTTGGCAATTGGTGAGGGAGGCACTTTTGTTCTGTGTGGTTTCTTATGTTGTGCGGAATAGATGGGTTTTGGGTTTGTAGAGGACGCATCTATTTCTGCATCATCAGAAGCGGACTCATCATCCGAATCAGTAAAAATCAGTGGTTGCTCAACATAATCTTTACGTCTAAGTGCAGAAAGGAAGGAGGCAACAGGATCATATGGTTTGATTGGGACATCTTCTGGGGCTTTAGAGGAAGCCATCATCATACTATCATCAGCAACCTTCTTGCCCGTTGATGGGTCTTGTGGTTTGCTTGTAGATGGTTTCTGATCTGAGCTGTCAGATGTCATGGAAGTTGCAGGAGATGATCTTTGTTTCCTTGCTTTGATCTTTGCTTGCTCACTTGACCATAATCGTAAAGACGGTGAGTCCTCAGGATATGATGAAATTTGCAGTGGTTGAGGATCAAAGGCTGCTCTCACGAATGGTGAGGAGGGTAATCTCCATGGATCATCTGCTAGTGTTGAGACTCTCTGCTGCTTGTGTTGTCTTTCCAGATCTGCAAGTTGTGCTTTTAGGAACTTCATTTCAGCTTCCTTCTCAGTCTGGGCAACGCTTCTTGTGCTTACCATGCCTGGGTTGTTGTAAGCCATCTGAAGTAATTCATTATGAATACCAAGAATTTTATTCTTGATTTCATAGATGATTCCTTCAAGTCCAGTCATCCTGTTGGACAGGGCTGCTTGGGACTTTAAGAGATCCTCTTGCTTTGCAATGATGGATCTAAGAGCGTTGTTTTGAGCAACAGCGTTTTCACTTTGCCAGTTCAAAGTGGCTTCAGCAGGGGTAACCTGGTGTTGGACACCATTTGCACCTATGGTGGTTGGATTCTCAATCTTCCAACTATGTTGGGCTTTTTGCTGGACATTCTCAAAGGTGGATAAGGGTGGGAATTCGGTGTGATAGTTTTGGGGTGAGGGTGCTGGTGTAAGGGTGAAACATTCTTTGGGTGGTGTGGGTGGATGTTTCAGTGGTGGAGGAGGTGATGGTTTTGGTGGTTTAGGTTTGGGTTTTGAATCACCATACAGGACATAGTAGTCAAACTTTCCTGATAGTTCACCAAGAAGACCAACTGTTGGGTCTCCAGCTTCATACCTCTGTTTGAGAGTAAACTGGGAACCTTTCTTCTTTCTCTGGTTGTCTTCTTCTTCATACTCTAGCTTATCTGCCTCATCAAGGCAGTCTTGACAGTCACATACATCGAAAGGATTATGTGGTGTCTGTGCTGGAGCTTCTACCGGTTGCATCATATGCATCGAGGAGAAAACATCTCTTCGATCTTGTCTGTCAAACCTGACTTCGACATGTCCATCCTGGTGACGAATGAACTCTGGAGTTGTCGTTGTCTGGACCGGTGCTTGGTGGATCTGTTCGTAATTAGTTATCCATTTTTCTGGAAGTAGCTTTGTAAGCTCTTCTCTGGATAGCTGCTTAGGAACATATGTGCAGGTTGGCGTTGCATTGGAATCAATGTCTATGAGCAGCGCATCACCTGAGTTGTCTTGGCCTGGAACCATAAGATCCAAGGCATGATCTTGAACTCTGTAAGCCATCTGATAATGAAAAGTAGCCTGAAAAGTGTTGACCTGTGGAGTACCACCGATCTGGATCTGGGCTTTTAAGGCTGTTAAGAGTGAAGGGTCATTAAGGGGCATACAGAAGTTTGGATAGAAGGTGACAAAGACTGTTCCGGCGTTCAAGGTGGTTTGTATGGTACCAATACAAGCGTGTTGATACTGTACAAATCTTGTATCGACTAAAGCGATTCGAGAGAACGCTGGTAACCCTTTCCTTCCATGGAAAGTAAGGGCTAATCTAATGGCACCAAAGTGGATATGTGTATATCCTTGGGCAAGACAGATCCTTGGAAGATCTGGGGGTAGGGATAAGGTGACTAGGTGTTCAGACGTTGTGGCAGGGAGTTGGTGTGAGTTATACTTGGAAGCTTGGACAAACTCCTTGACAATCGGACTAGACGAAGAACCTATAATCCTTTTTACCTTCGTGGATAAAGAATTATGAGGTTTGGAAAAGACACTATAGGGGTTGACTATGGGCATACTAGTAATAGGGATTTTAGAATCATCGGACATATATGAGATTTCATATAGTTGATCAATTCTAGACGCAGACGATCTTCTTAAAGAAGAACTAGAACGGGATAGACCTTGATCTTGATTCATAACTGGGTTTAGACTCCTCTAACAATTATCAAGTTTTCCCAGCTCGTACCAAATTGAGACTTACCGCGACCCTCTGTCGTCTTACCACTCACAACAAGCTGTCTACGACTCGATAAAGGTTCAGTGTGTCGGACCAGTCTGTTCAAGCCTTGTAAGGTTAGTTTTCTGTTGTGACCGATCAGGAGCTAAGCCTGCAGACACAGAGCATACTAATCAAACCTTAGAAAGGAGGAACAGGAGCACTTATGGCTCTGATACCAGATAAGGGGGGGGGGGTTATGGCTGATCTATATAAGACCAGTAAAAGACTCTAGGGATAGGCTGATCTATATAAGACCAGTAAAAGACTCTAGAACAAGAGAGAGACTAGAGAGAGAGTTATAGAAGAAGATTTTATTTCTTTCCAAGGATGGATTACAAATGAAGAGAGGCCTTCCTTTTATAGACCAAGGAAAGGCACTATGACATCATGCATGACCTCATGATACATAATTCATGTGGGCCAGCTACAATAATTCAAACAATAATACAAAAACAAATACGTAAGCGCTTACATCACTTTAAGAGTGATTAAGCTTTATTTATCCTAAGCACACCATTAACCACTATAAGAGTGATTAACCTATTACACAAATAAAACACTCATAAAATATTACTCATACTAGAATCTTCTTCTTTATGGATAACCCAGATTACTTCCAGCGGGAATCTGGGTGAGATGGGTCGTCTTCATACGGGTCTGCTGGATCGTCGTCCGGTGAGTCATCTGCTTGCGAGTCACTAGCTTCAGGCGGCTTTGCTGGATCGTCATCTTCATAGGGATCTTTTCCGTTTGGCAAGAGGCCTTCGGCTTTTAACCTGTCACGAAATTCCTTTGGCGGGGTCCAGATGTCTACTTTGATCCAATCTTTAGCTATCTCTGGGATGGGACGAAAGAGGTGTCCTGGAGGCTGAGGAGGTCCACTAATTATGTGCACCTTGTTGAAGAATGGGTGTTTGCCATAATAGCTGATTTGGGCCTCTTCCCATTCGTTAGCCTGCTTGTCATCTTCCTTATAAACTTCTTCTTCTGTAAGGACCTTTATAGGTATGCTTTCGACGTCGACGAAGTTTATTGTTGCCATCTTTTTCCTGAGTTGTATCCACTCTGTATACATGTTAGTTTTGAAGTATACATCCGATGGATTTACCTCATACCATGCTTGGATGAATGTGTGAGGGGCACGATACACATATTTTGTCGCATACAAACTAGGTTTGTTGAATAGGACAAGACAGTGTTTCTTGGGAGATGTTCCCATGGCTTCGACCCATTTTTGTGTAGGGAGAAACCATTCCAGGAGCTTTATTGTACCTTTTTCTTCCTCAGACAGCAGTCCAGTCTGACTTTCTAATAGGTAGGCATTTAGTTTTGCAGAATTGAATGCCACGGCTATTGTGAAAGTCTCAAGGAGGAACCAAAGAAAGCACAGGGTTTCTTTTGGTAACCCCTTCAAGTTCCTAATATAGAAGATATTTAGGAATGGGTAGTCTGGGCTGAACCTGGATCCTGTTAGTACCGACCCATTTGCCTCTAGGGCGATGGTAAGGAGGCTTTTGTAGTTTAAGGAGCCTTCCTTAATGTTATGGGTTTTGATTACCTCCATAACCTTTTCAGGGATATTTTTCCATTTAGGCTCTTGGTGGAGAGGGGTTTTTTCAGAGGTACTCATTGTGTTTGGTGAAGGTGGACTGGTGGTTTGATGGTCCATCTTCGGGTTTGTGGTGCCCTTTAAATAGGCGTCTGGCTTCGTTGAGAAGCTTTGTTGGATATCTTGAACAGTGACGGATGGATTCTCCATCATCAATATCCTGTTGTTGATTTTAGTTGCCTTTGGGCCCTTTCGTCTCTCAAGAGGTTGATGATCTTGAGACGTGTTGGGTTTGTGTCCACGTATCTTTTCCCGATATGACCCGACTGCTTTTTTCTGCGGGATTCGTTTCTTCACTGTTGGAGGATTCTTTAAAGTGGGTGATGCAGTAGCAGTGTTCGGTCTTATCTTGCAAGTGGGTTTCGTGTCAGCATTATCTTCTTTTCTGCGAGTGGGCTCTTTCTTTTTTAAAGCTGACATATTCTCCCTAGTGGGCAAGGTTACTGTAGGGAGGGAATCTTGAACGTGGTCTGTTGGTCCTTGCTGTCTGGTGGTGTGTGGGACCGACCTTCTTTGTGACATGTTTTTCCGATGGCTGTTTTTCCGGCAAGGAATGCTGTCAGCCATGTAGATAGTCATTAGACCGGTGTCTGAGTCAGATTGCTCGTCTGAACTGTCATCTGAGCTTGAACCATAGAAGATAGAACAGATTGTATTTTCTCCTGGTTCATCTTCTAGAGAGTATAAGAACTCTATTTCAGAGACGTCAACTGGTTCTATCTTGTTGATTGCTTCAACAAGGGCTTGGGTCTTTCTTCTGTCTTTGCAATCTTTTGCAAAGTGGCCCTGTTTGTTGCATACATAGCAACGGTCAGTGTCTCTGCCTCGACTTGACTTCTTGCTCAAGAATTTCCAGTTCTTCTTGGGTCTGAATCGTTTCTCGGTTTTCCTTGAGGTGTTTAGACCTTTAAGGATTTTTGACCCTTTTGGACAGACACATGCAGACTCTTCTTTACATCCGATCTTTAGATGCTTGTCACTGCAAGCTGAGCCTAGGCGCCTTCCTGTTTTTTCAAACTCGGCTAAAAATCGCTGCTGGTTACACAGTTTGGTTAGAGCATTCATGATCAACTGGTAGAGGCCTCCCAGCGAGACATTGGCTACCGTCTGATTTTTGTTTTCTAACATCCTGTACGCTTCATTTGTCAGCGACTCTGGGAAAGAGTTGAGAAATACCTGCTTGAGGTTCACATCATCGATGCCGTTCAGGCAGTAGAACCTTTCAGACATTCGATTGTAGTGCTTTTCAAGGTCTTTCTGTTTGAAAGAACAGCATTTCATCTTTAAGAACTCATCCCTAGCTCGTATTTTATATTCAATAGGATTTCCAACAAATTCAAGTTGGATTTCTCTTATGAATGCTTCTGGAGCCTGGCATTGAAGGAGTTGGAGATGTCGGTATTCTCCAAGGCTAAGATACCAATCTCTGAGTCTTCCTTGGCATCTTGCTAGAAACCTTTTGATGACCATGGCAATATCATAGTATTGAAGTTCTGCTTCACACCATGTTAGCATTTCAATACTTCTATCAAGCCATTTTGATGGTGGGATGTCATCAAAGGTGAATTTGATCTTTGAGTCTGTGACTGGATGTTGTTGTTGGTTTCCACTGTGAGCCGCATGATTGGAGGCATTATCATCATTTTCATTTACTTCTGAATGAAAATCATACCTCTCAGTGCGTTCTGGTTCAGTCATGAAGAGGTGTTCAAACTCTTCTGTCGGGCTTACGTCTTTATATGACTTTGGCGTGGAACCTTCTGAACATGGGTCAGACTCGTCATCTGATTGTGTTGTAATGACCGGTGCCATAGTCGGCACATTCTGGTTGTTTTTGCTCATAGCATGTAAAAACGAAGAGATGGGGTTATCTTCTCCCTTTCCTATGGCTTTAGATGAAGCCATCATCATGCTATCATCAGCAACCTTCTTGCCTGTTGAATGATCTTGTGGCTTGCTTGTAGATGGTCTCTGATTTGAGCTGTCAGATGTCATGGAAGTTGCAGGAGATGATCTTTGTTTCCTTGCTTTGATCTTAGCTTGCTCACTTGACCATAATCGTAAAGACGGTGAGTCTTCAGGATATGATGAAATTTGCAGTGGTTGAGGATCAAAGGCTGCTCTCACGAATGGTGAGGAGGGTAGTCTCCATGGATCATCTGCTAGTGTTGAGACTCTCTGCTGCTTGTGTTGTCTTTCCAGATCTGCAAGCTGTGCTTTTAGAAACTTCATTTCAGCTTCCTTTTCAGTCTGGGCAACGCTTCTTGTGCTTACTATGCCTGGGTTGTTGTAAGCCATCTGAAGTAATTCATTATGAATACCAAGAATTTTATTCTTGATTTCATAGATGATTCCTTCAAGTCCAGTCATCCTGTTGGACAGGGCTGCTTGGGACTTCAAGAGATCCTCTTGCTTTGCAATGATGGATCTAAGAGCGTTGTTTTGAGCAACAGCGTTTTCACTTTGCCAGTTCAAAGTGGCTTCAGCAGGGGTAACCTGGTGTTGGACACCATTTGCACCTATGGTGGTTGGATTCTCAATCTTCCAACTATGTCGGGCTTTTTGCTGGACATTCTCAAAGGTGGATAAAGGTGGGAATTCGGTGTGGTAATTTTGGGGTGAGGGTGCTGGTGTAAGGGTGAAACATTCTTTGGGTGGTGTGGGTGGATGTTTCAGTGGTGGAGGAGGTTTGGGTTTTGAATCACCATACAGGACATAGTAGTCAAACTTTCCTGATGGTTCACCAAGAAGACCAACTGTTGGGTCTCCAGCTTCATACCTCTGTTTGAGAGTGAACTGGGAACCTTTTTTATTTCTCTGGTTGTCTTCTTCTTCATACTCTAGCTTATCTGCCTCATCAAGGCAGTCTTGACAGTCACATACATCGAAAGGATTATGTGGTGTCTGTGCTGGAGCTTCTACCGGTTGCATCATGTGCATCGAGGAGAAAACATCTCTTCGATCTTGTCTGTCAAATCTGACTTCGACATGTCCATCCTGGTGACGGATGAACTCTGGAGTTGTCGTTGTCTGGACCGGTGCTTGGTGGATCTGTTCGTAATTAGTTATCCATTTTTCTGGAAGTAGCTTTGTAAGCTCTTCTCTGGATAGCTGTTTAGGAACATATGTGCAGGTTGGCGTTGCATTAGAATCGATGTCTATGAGCAGCGCATCACCTGAGTTGTCTTGGCCTGGAACCATAAGATCCAAGGCATAATCTTGAACTCTGTAAGCCATCTGATAATGGAAAGTAGCCTGAAAAGTGTTGACCTGTGGAGTACCACCGATTTGGATCTGGGCTTTTAAGGCTGTTAAGAGTGAAGGGTCATTAAGGGGCATACAGAAGTTTGGATAGAAGGTGACAAAGACCGTTCCGGCGTTCAAGGTGGTTTGTATGGTACCAATACAAGCGTGTTGATACTGTACAAATCTTGTATCGACTAAAGCGATTCGAGAGAACGCTGGTAACCCTTTCCTTCCATGGAAAGTAAGGGCTAATCTAATGGCACCAAAGTGGATATGTGTATATCCTTGGGCAAGACAGATCCTTGGAAGATCTGGGGGTAGGGATAAGGTGACTAGGTGTTCAGACGTTGTGGCAGGGAGTTGGTGTGAGTTATACTTGGAAGCTTGGACAAACTCCTTGACAATCGGACTAGACGAAGAACCTATAATCCTTTTTACCTTCGTGGATAAAGAATTATGAGGTTTGGAAAAGACACTATAGGGGTTGACTATGGGCATACTAGTAATAGGGATTTTAGAATCATCGGACATATATGAGATTTCATATAGTTGATCAATTCTAGACGCAGACGATCTTCTTAAAGAAGAACTAGAACGGGATAGACCTTGATCTTGATTCATAACTGGGTTTAGACTCCTCTAACAATTATCAAGTTTTCCCAGCTCGTACCAAATTGAGACTTACCGCGACCCTCTGTCGTCTTACCACTCACAACAAGCTGTCTACGACTCGATAAAGGTTCAGTGTGTCGGACCAGTCTGTTCAAGCCTTGTAAGGTTAGTTTTCTGTTGTGACCGATCAGGAGCTAAGCCTGCAGACACAGAGCATACTAATCAAACCTTAGAAAGGAGGAACAGGAGCACTTATGGCTCTGATACCAGATAAAGGGGGGGGGGTTTATGGCTGATCTATATAAGACCAGTAAAAGACTCTAGGGATAGGCTGATCTATATAAGACCAGTAAAAGACTCTAGAACAAGAGAGAGACTAGAGAGAGAGTTATAGAAGAAGATTTTATTTCTTTCCAAGGATGGATTACAAATGAAGAGAGGCCTTCCTTTTATAGACCAAGGAAAGGCACTATGACATCATGCATGACCTCATGATACATAATTCATGTGGGCCAGCTACAATAATTCAAACAATAATACAAAAACAAATACGTAAGCGCTTACATCACTTTAAGAGTGATTAAGCTTTATTTATCCTAAGCACACCATTAACCACTATAAGAGTGATTAACCTATTACACAAATAAAACACTCATAAAATATTACTCATACTAGAATCTTCTTCTTTATGGATAACCCAGATTACTTCCAGCGGGAATCTGGGTGAGATGGGTCGTCTTCATACGGGTCTGCTGGATCGTCGTCCGGTGAGTCATCTGCTTGCGAGTCACTAGCTTCAGGCGGCTTTGCTGGATCGTCATCTTCATAGGGATCTTTTCCGTTTGGCAAGAGGCCTTCGGCTTTTAACCTGTCACGAAATTCCTTTGGCGGGGTCCAGATGTCTACTTTGATCCAATCTTTAGCTATCTCTGGGATGGGACGAAAGAGGTGTCCTGGAGGCTGAGGAGGTCCACTAATTATGTGCACCTTGTTGAAGAATGGGTGTTTGCCATAATAGCTGATTTGGGCCTCTTCCCATTCGTTAGCCTGCTTGTCATCTTCCTTATAAACTTCTTCTTCTGTAAGGACCTTTATAGGTATGCTTTCGACGTCGACGAAGTTTATTGTTGCCATCTTTTTCCTGAGTTGTATCCACTCTGTATACATGTTAGTTTTGAAGTATACATCCGATGGATTTACCTCATACCATGCTTGGATGAATGTGTGAGGGGCACGATACACATATTTTGTCGCATACAAACTAGGTTTGTTGAATAGGACAAGACAGTGTTTCTTGGGAGATGTTCCCATGGCTTCGACCCATTTTTGTGTAGGGAGAAACCATTCCAGGAGCTTTATTGTACCTTTTTCTTCCTCAGACAGTAGTCCAGTCTGACTTTCTAATAGGTAGGCATTTAGTTTTGCAGAATTGAATGCCACGGCTATTGTGAAAGTCTCAAAGAGGAACCAAAGAAAGCACAGGGTTTCTTTTGGTAGCCTTTTCAAGTTCCTAATATAGAAGATATTTAGGAATGGGTAGTCTGGGCTGAACCTGGATCCTGTTAGTACCGACCCATTTGCCTCTAGGGCGATGGTAAGGAGGCTTTTGTAGTTTAAGGAGCCTTCCTTAATGTTATGGGTGTTGATTACCTCCATAACCTCTTCAGGGATGTTTTTCCATTTAGGCTCTTGGTGGAGAGGGGTTTTTTCAGAGGTACTCATTGTGTTTGGTGAAGGTGGACTGGTGGTTTGATGGTCCATCTTCGGGTTTGTGGTGCCCTTTAAATAGGCGTCTGGCTTCGTTGAGAAGCTTTGTTGGATATCTTGAACAGTGACGGATGGATTCTCCATCATCAATATCCTGTTGTTGATTTTAGTTGCCTTTGGGCCCTTTCGTCTCTCAAGAGGTTGATGATCTTGAGACGTGTTGGGTTTGTGTCCACGTATCTTTTCCCGATATGACCCGACTGCTTTTTTCTGCGGGATTCGTTTCTTCACTGTTGGAGGATTCTTTAAAGTGGGTGATGCAGTAGCAGTGTTCGGTCTTATCTTGCAAGTGGGTTTCGTGTCAGCATTATCTTCTTTTCTGCGAGTGGGCTCTTTCTTTTTTAAAGCTGACATATTCTCCCTAGTGGGCAAGGTTACTGTAGGGAGGGAATCTTGAACGTGGTCTGTTGGTCCTTG
This sequence comes from Tagetes erecta, assembly GCA_030867185.1. Lineage (NCBI taxonomy): Eukaryota > Viridiplantae > Streptophyta > Magnoliopsida > Asterales > Asteraceae > Tagetes > Tagetes erecta. Next base: position 2,756,221 of record CM061487.1, read on the forward strand.
CTGTCTGGTGGTGTGTGGGACCGACCTTCTTTGTGACATGTTTTTCCGATGGCTGTTTTTCCGGCAAGGAATGCTGTCAGCCATGTAGATAGTCATTAGACCGGTGTCTGAGTCAGATTGCTCGTCTGAACTGTCATCTGAGCTTGAACCATAGAAGATAGAACAGATTGTATTTTCTCCTGGTTCATCTTCTAGAGAGTATAAGAACTCTATTTCAGAGACGTCAACTGGTTCTATCTTGTTGATTGCTTCAACAAGGGCTTGGGTCTTTCTTCTGTCTTTGCAATCTTTTGCAAAGTGGCCCTGTTTGTTGCATACATAGCAACGGTCAGTGTCTCTGCCTCGACTTGACTTCTTGCTCAAGAATTTCCAGTTCTTCTTGGGTCTGAATCGTTTCTCGGTTTTCCTTGAGGTGTTTAGACCTTTAAGGATTTTTGACCCTTTTGGACAGACACATGCAGACTCTTCTTTACATCCGATCTTTAGATGCTTGTCACTGCAAGCTGAGCCTAGGCGCCTTCCTGTTTTTTCAAACTCGGCTAAAAATCGCTGCTGGTTACACAGTTTGGTTAGAGCATTCATGATCAACTGGTAGAGGCCTCCCAGCGAGACATTGGCTACCGTCTGATTTTTGTTTTCTAACATCCTGTACGCTTCATTTGTCAGCGACTCTGGGAAAGAGTTGAGAAATACCTGCTTGAGGTTCACATCATCGATGCCGTTCAGGCAGTAGAACCTTTCAGACATTCGATTGTAGTGCTTTTCAAGGTCTTTCTGTTTGAAAGAACAGCATTTCATCTTTAAGAACTCATCCCTAGCTCGTATTTTATATTCAATAGGATTTTCTTGGATTCTCAACCGGTAGAAGCTCCAGCACAGACACCACATAATCCTTTCGATGTATGTGACTGTCAAGACTGCCTTGATGAGGCAGATAAGCTAGAGTATGAAGAAGAAGACAACCAGAGAAATAAAAAAGGTTCCCAGTTCACTCTCAAACAGAGGTATGAAGCTGGAGACCCAACAGTTGGTCTTCTTGGTGAACCATCAGGAAAGTTTGACTACTATGTCCTGTATGGTGATTCAAAACCCAAACCTCCTCCACCACTGAAACATCCACCCACACCACCCAAAGAATGTTTCACCCTTACACCAGCACCCTCACCCCAAAATTACCACACCGAATTCCCACCTTTATCCACCTTTGAGAATGTCCAGCAAAAAGCCCGACATAGTTGGAAGATTGAGAATCCAACCACCATAGGTGCAAATGGTGTCCAACACCAGGTTACCCCTGCTGAAGCCACTTTGAACTGGCAAAGTGAAAACGCTGTTGCTCAAAACAACGCTCTTAGATCCATCATTGCAAAGCAAGAGGATCTCTTGAAGTCCCAAGCAGCCCTGTCCAACAGGATGACTGGACTTGAAGGAATCATCTATGAAATCAAGAATAAAATTCTTGGTATTCATAATGAATTACTTCAGATGGCTTACAACAACCCAGGCATAGTAAGCACAAGAAGCGTTGCCCAGACTGAAAAGGAAGCTGAAATGAAGTTTCTAAAAGCACAGCTTGCAGATCTGGAAAGACAACACAAGCAGCAGAGAGTCTCAACACTAGCAGATGATCCATGGAGACTACCCTCCTCACCATTCGTGAGAGCAGCCTTTGATCCTCAACCACTGCAAATTTCATCATATCCTGAAGACTCACCGTCTTTACGATTATGGTCAAGTGAGCAAGCTAAGATCAAAGCAAGGAAACAAAGATCATCTCCTGCAACTTCCATGACATCTGACAGCTCAAATCAGAGACCATCTACAAGCAAGCCACAAGATCATTCAACAGGCAAGAAGGTTGCTGATGATAGCATGATGATGGCTTCATCTAAAGCCATAGGAAAGGGAGAAGATAACCCCATCTCCTCGTTTTTACATGCTATGAGCAAAAACAACCAGCAAGTGCCGACTATGGCACCGGTCATTACAACACAATCAGATGACGAGTCTGACCCATGTTCAGAAGGTTCCACGCCAAAGTCATATAAAGACGTAAGCCCGACAGAAGAGTTTGAACACCTCTTCATGACTGAACCAGAACGCACTGAGAGGTATGATTTTCATTCAGAAGTAAATGAAAATGATGATAATGCCTCCAACCATGCGGCTCACAGTGGAAACCAACAGCAACATCCAGTCACAGACTCAAAGATCAAATTCACCTTTGATGACATTCCACCATCAAAATGGCTTGATAGAAGTATTGAAATGCTAACATGGTGTGAAGCAGAACTTCAATACTATGATATTGCCATGGTCATCAAAAGGTTTCTAGCAAGATGCCAAGGAAGACTCAGAGATTGGTATCTTAGCCTTGGAGAATACCGACATCTCCAACTCCTTCAATGCCAGGCTCCAGAAGCATTCATAAGAGAAATCCAACTTGAATTTTATATAGATCAGCCATAAACCCCCCCCCCTTATCTGGTATCAGAGCCATAAGTGCTCCTGTTCCTCCTTTCTAAGGTTTGATTAGTATGCTCTGTGATTGCAGGCTTAGCTCCTGATCTGTCACAACAGAAAACTAACCTTACAAGGCTTGAACAGACTGGTCCGACACACTGAACCCTTATCAAGTCGTAGACAGCTTGTTGTGAGTGGTAAGTCGACAGAGGTTCGCGGTAAAGTCTCAATTTGGTACGAGCTGGGAAAACTTGATAATTGTTAGAGGAGTCTAAACCCAGTTATGAATCAAGATCAAGGTCTATCCCGTTCTAGTTCTTCTTTAAGAAGATCGTCTGTGTCTAGAATTGATCAACTATATGAAATCTCATATATGTCCGATGATTCTAAAATCCCTATTACTAGTATGCCCATAGTCAACCCCTATAGTGTCTTTTCCAAACCTCATAATTCTTTATCCACGAAGGTAAAAAGGATTATAGGTTCTTCGTCCAGTCCTATTGTCAAGGAGTTTGTCCAAGCTTCCAAATATAACTCACACCAACTCCCTGCCACAACGTCTGAACACCTAGTCACCCTATCCCTACCCCCAGATCTTCCAAGGATCTGTCTTGCCCAAGGATATACACATATCCACTTTGGTGCCATTAGATTAGCCCTTACTTTCCATGGAAGGAAAGGGTTACCAGCGTTCTCTCGAATCGCTTTAGTCGATACAAGATTTGTACAGTATCAACACGCTTGTATTGGTACCATACAAACCACCTTGAACGCCGGAACGGTCTTTGTCACCTTCTATCCAAACTTCTGTATGCCCCTTAATGACCCTTCACTCTTAACAGCCTTAAAAGCCCAGATCCAAATCGGTGGTACTCCACAGGTCAACACTTTTCAGGCTACTTTCCATTATCAGATGGCTTACAGAGTTCAAGATCATGCCTTGGATCTTATGGTTCCAGGCCAAGACAACTCAGGTGATGCGCTGCTCATAGACATCGATTCTAATGCAACGCCAACCTGCACATATGTTCCTAAACAGCTATCCAGAGAAGAGCTCACAAAGCTACTTCCAGAAAAATGGATAACTAATTACGAACAGATCCACCAAGCACCGGTCCAGACAACGACAACTCCAGAGTTCATCCGTCACCAGGATGGACATGTCGAAGTCAGATTTGACAGACAAGATCGAAGAGATGTTTTCTCCTCGATGCACATGATGCAACCGGTAGAAGCTCCAGCACAGACACCACATAATCCTTTCGATGTATGTGACTGTCAAGACTGCCTTGATGAGGCAGATAAGCTAGAGTATGAAGAAGAAGACAACCAGAGAAATAAAAAAGGTTCCCAGTTCACTCTCAAACAGAGGTATGAAGCTGGAGACCCAACAGTTGGTCTTCTTGGTGAACCATCAGGAAAGTTTGACTACTATGTCCTGTATGGTGATTCAAAACCCAAACCTCCTCCACCACTGAAACATCCACCCACACCACCCAAAGAATGTTTCACCCTTACACCAGCACCCTCACCCCAAAATTACCACACCGAATTCCCACCTTTATCCACCTTTGAGAATGTCCAGCAAAAAGCCCGACATAGTTGGAAGATTGAGAATCCAACCACCATAGGTGCAAATGGTGTCCAACACCAGGTTACCCCTGCTGAAGCCACTTTGAACTGGCAAAGTGAAAACGCTGTTGCTCAAAACAACGCTCTTAGATCCATCATTGCAAAGCAAGAGGATCTCTTGAAGTCCCAAGCAGCCCTGTCCAACAGGATGACTGGACTTGAAGGAATCATCTATGAAATCAAGAATAAAATTCTTGGTATTCATAATGAATTACTTCAGATGGCTTACAACAACCCAGGCATGGTAAGCACAAGAAGCGTTGCCCAGACTAAGAAGGAAGCTGAGATGAAGTTCCTAAAAGCACAGCTTGCAGATCTGGAAAGACAACACAAGCAGCAGAGAGTCTCAACACTAGCAGATGATCCATGGAGACTACCCTCCTCACCATTCGTGAGAGCAGCCTTTGATCCTCAACCACTGCAAATTTCATCATATCCTGAAGACTCACCGTCTTTACGATTATGGTCAAGTGAGCAAGCTAAGATCAAAGCAAGGAAACAAAGATCATCTCCTGCAACTTCCATGACATCTGACAGCTCAGATCAGAAACCATCTACAAGCAAACCACAAGACCCATCAACGGGCAAGAAGGTTGCTGATGAAAGCATGATGATGGCTTCATCTAAAGCCATAAAGAAGGGAAAAGATAACCCCATCTCCTCATTCTTACATGCTATGAGCAAAGACAACCAGAGTGTGCCGACTATGGCACCGGTCATTACAACACAATCAGATGACGAGTCTGACCCATGTTCAGAAGGTTCCACGCCAAAGTCATATGAAGACATAAGCCCGACAGAAGAGTTTGAACACCTCTTCATGACTGAACCAGAACATACTGAGAGGTATGATTTTCATTCCGAAGTAAATGAAAATGATGATAATGCCTCCAACCATGCGGCTCAAAGTGGAAGCCAACAGCAACATCCAGTCACAGACTCAAAGATCAAATTCACCTTTGATGACATCCCACCATCAAAATGGCTTGATAGAAGTATTGAAATGCTAACATGGTGTGAAGCAGAACTTCAATACTATGACATTGCCATGGTCATCAAAAGGTTTTTAGCAAGATGCCAAGGAAGACTCAGGGATTGGTATCTTAGCCTTGGAGAATACCGACATCTCCAACTCCTTCAATGCCAGGCTCCAGAAGCATTCATAAGAGAAATCCAACTTGAATTTGTTGGAAATCCTATTGAATATAAAATACGAGCTAGGGATGAGTTCTTAAAGATGAAATGCTGTTCTTTCAAACAGAAAGACCTTGAAAAGCACTACAATCGAATGTCTGAAAGGTTCTACTGCCTGAACGGCATCGATGATGTGAACCTCAAGCAGGTATTTCTCAACTCTTTCCCAAAGTCGCTGACAAATGAAGCGTACAGGATGTTAGAAAACAAAAATCAGACGGTAGCCAATGTCTCGCTGGGAGGCCTCTACCAGTTGATCATGAATGCTCTAACCAAACTGTGTAACCAGCAGCGATTTTTAGCCGAGTTTGAAAAAACAGGAAGGCGCCTAGGCTCAGCTTGCAGTGACAAACATCTAAAGATCGGATGTAAAGAAGAGTCTGCATGTGTCTGTCCAAAAGGGTCTAAAATCCTTAAAGGTCTAAACACCTCAAGGAAAACCGAGAAACGATTCAGACCCAAGAAAAACTGGAAATTCTTGAGCAAGAAGGCAAGTCGAAGCAGGGACACTGACCGTTGCTATGTATGCAACAAACAGGGCCACTTTGCAAAAGATTGCAAAGACAGAAGAAAGACCCAAGCCCTTGTTGAAGCAATCAACAAGATAGAACCAGTTGACGTCTCTGAAATAGAGTTCTTATACTCTCTAGAAGATGAACCAGGAGAAAATACAATCTGTTCTATCTTCTATGGTTCAAGCTCAGATGACAGTTCAGACGAGCAATCTGACTCAGACACCGGTCTAATGACTATCTACATGGCTGACAGCATTCCTTGCCGGAAAAACAGCCATCGGAAAAACATGTCACAAAGAAGGTCGGTCCCACACACCACCGGACAGCAAAGACCAACAGACCACGTTCAAGATTCCCTCCCTACAGTAACCTTGCCCACTAGGGAGAATATGTCAGCTTTAAAAAAGAAAGAGCCCACTCGCAAAAAAGAAGATAATGCTGACACGAAACCCACTTGCAAGATAAGACCGAACACTGCTACTGCATCAACCACTTTAAAGAATCCTCCAACAGGTAAAACACGAATCCAGCAGAAAAAGGCAGTCGGGTCATATCGGGAAAAGATACGTGGACACAAACCCAACACGTCTCAAGATCATCAACCCCTTGAGAGACGAAAGGGCCCAAAGGCAACTAAAATCAACAACAGGATACTGATGATGGAGAATCCATCCATCACTGTTCAAGATATCCAACAAGGCTTCTCAACGAAGCCAGACGCCTATTTAAAGGGCACCAAAAACCCGAAGATGGACCATCAAACCACCAGTCCACCTTCGACAAACACAATGAGTACCTCGATACCCTCTGAAAAAACCCCTCTCCACCAAGAGCCTAAATGGAAAAATATCCCTGAAGAGGTTATGGAGGTAATCAAAACCCATAACATTAAGGAAGGCTCCTTAAACTACAAAAGCCTCCTTACCATCGCCCTAGAGGCAAATGGGTCGGTACTAACAGGATCCAGGTTCAGCCCAGACTACCCATTCCTAAATATCTTCTATATTAGGAACTTGAAAAGGCTACCAAAAGAAACCCTGTGCTTTCTTTGGTTCCTCTTTGAGACTTTCACAATAGCCGTGGCATTCAATTCTGCAAAACTAAATGCCTATCTATTAGAAAGTCAGACTGGACTGCTGTCTGAGGAAGAAAAAGGTACAATAAAGCTCCTGGAATGGTTTCTCCCTACACAAAAATGGGTCGAAGCCATGGGAACATCTCCCAAGAAACACTGTCTTGTCCTATTCAACAAACCTAGTTTGTATGCGACAAAATATGTGTATCGTGCCCCTCACACATTCATCCAGGCATGGTATGAGGTAAATCCATCGGATGTATACTTCAAAACTAACAGGTATACAGAATGGATACAACTCAGGAAGAAGATGGCAACAATAAACTTCGTCGACGTCGAAGGCATACCTATAAAGGTCCTAACAGAAGAAGAAGTTTATAAAGAAGATGACAAGCAGGCTAACGAATGGGAAGAGGCCCAAATCAGCTATTATGGCAAACACCCATTCTTCAACAAGGTGCACATAATTAGTGGACCTCCTCAGCCTCCAGGACACCTCTTTCGTCCCATCCCAGAGATAGCTAAAGATTGGATCAAAGTAGACATCTGGACCCCGCCAAAAGAATTGCGTGACAGGTTAAAAGCCGAAGGCCTCTTGCCAAACGGAAAAGATCCCTATGAAGATGACGATCCAGCAAAGCCGCCTGAAGCCAGTGACTCGCAAGCAGATGACTCACCGGATCCCTACGAAGATGACGACCCAGCAGACCCATATGAAGACGACCCATCTCACCCAGATTCTCGCTGGAAGTAATCTGGCTTATCCGTAAAGAAGAAGATTTAAGTGTGTTTAAGTGTGTTTAATATTTTATGAGTGTTTTATTAGATTAATCACTCTTAAAGTGGTTAATAGTGTGCTTAGGATAAATAAAGCTTAATCACTCTTAAAGTGATGTAAGCGCTTACGTATTTGTTTTTGTATTCTTGTTTGAATTATTGTAAGCTGGCCCACATGAATTATGTATCATGAGGTCATGCATGATGTCATAGTGCCTTTCCTTGGTCTATAAAAGGAAGGCCTCTCTTCATTTGTAATCCATCCTTGGAAAGAAATAAAATCTTCTTCTATAACTCTCTCTCTAGTCTCTCTCTTGTTCTAGAGTCTTTTACTGGTCTTATATAGATCAGCCTATCCCTAGAGTCTTTTACTGGTCTTATATAGATCAGCCATAAACCCCCCCCCCCCCTTATCTACACTAAAGAAGAAGTATTAAACCATTTACATCTCCATTTCATCTTCACTTAATTTCTCTCTATAATCTCTCTTTCCATGTGAGCTAAGTTAAGTTAAGTACTCACTCAATCACATTGAAGCTTCTTCCCTCTTTCCTCTCTTCAATAACCCACTTCCCCCTTTTCTACTTCCACCTTGAAACCCGTAACCTCGATTCAATTCATCATCCTACTAACACAATCGGTGAGTTTTCAATCTTTTTTCATGAAATTGACACTCGATTCATTAACTTTTGCTTCCGATTTCACCCTATTAATTATGCTAGTTAGACAATTGGACCGATTAGGGTTTGTTTTAGCGTTTTACATGTTCAATTCAAGTTTCTTTTTTTACACTTCCTGATGTTTGATGATTGAATAGTTTTGAATTGTGGGTTTTGAAATTGGTATCAATGTGAGTATGTGAAGTGATTTGAAGCTGTGTTTTGTTGAAATTTTTGGTGGGTTTTGATTATGGTGTTAACGTAATTGGGATTTGTGAAAAATGTGATTTTTTTCGTTGAAATTGGAGATGGTTTAGTTCAATTCCCGATTTTAGGTCACGAAATTAAATCCCCAAATCTGGACATTGTTTTAAGTTTTGTTAATAATTAGCAAAATTGTATGGTTTATGAATCTATTTTTCTTATTGTTTTAACCCTGGTTTGTTTTCCCCTAATGTGATATGTTCATTTGTCTTGATTCAAAACAAAAACAAATCTGTTAGTTTTGATGTTTTTAAAGGGTGGGGTGTTAAACGGGTCGTGTTTGTTCGCGGGTTGACTTTGTTTAACCTGAATTTTATTTTTATGTTTTATATTTTGTATATGAATGAAGTCTGAAGTTACAAAATTACAAAAAAAGCAACTTCAAACTATAAAACTTGATTCTTATTTATCTTTTAAAAAGATAAACTAAATAAATAGATGGGTTAGACGGGTCAAGCCATATACGACAAGCTTAGCTAAACATGCTCGCAGTTTCACCTTGAAACCGACCCGAACCCATTTAAGCTAACCCAAACTCGTGAAATTTTGTGTTGGGTTCGTGTCAGTGTTAGAAATTTTCACCCTTAAAGGCTATCCATTGACTTTGAAAAGTTAATATTCTTATTGGTTAAATTACTATATTACTAATATACATATACATGTATCTTTTCGGTTTGAATATTACATTGTTATTGTTTGCTTGATTTTAGCCTCTATGAACTTCATCATAGTTGAAGTAAAAATGGTTAAGTATTTCCTTTCATGCATGCATTTAAAGGTTATCGTTCGACAGCGTTCAGTTGTTCAAATTTCATTCGCCGTGTTTTCTATATATGTTTATGCCGCAGCAAATTGCAACTTATGATATGAAATTGATTTTTGATTGTTACATTATCTTTATTGATACAGAATCAGAATAATACTATTGGGGTCAATATTCTTGAGGGTGCACCATGGTTACCGAGTCATGGTTTCATGGTTTATGGAAACCTTCAAGAAAACATGACCATGGTCCAGAAAAGGTGCGGATCGGGGTATTAGTATTTGAAGTAGCTAGTGTGATGTCTAAGTTAGTCCATCAATGGAATTTACTAACTGATAAACAAATCGCAAAATTAAGGGAGGAGATCAGTAGCTCAACGGGTATCAAGAAGCTTGTTTCAGATGATGATGACTATATAGTTGATTTAATATGTGCTGAAATGCTGCACAATTTGGGAAACGTGTCGAAAGTCGTCACGAGGCTGTCACAGAAATGTAGAGATCCCGTTTTGAAATCTTTTGAACGCGCGTATGATGAGTTGGTTAAATACGGTGTCGATCAGTATCAATGGCAGTTTACATGGAAGAAGATGATCAAGAAAGTGAAAAAGATGGAAGCTTTCATTGCAGTCAACTCGAATTTATATCAAGAAATGGAAAATCTTTCAGAACTTGAACAAATCTTGAAGAGGATCAAGAGCAACGATGATCATGATGCCATAACTGTTGTTGATTACACGAAGAAAATGGCGTGGAAACAACACGAGGTGAAACGTTTGAAAGAGATTTCATTATGGAACAAGACTTATGATTATGTGGTTCTCATTTTAGCAAGATCAGTATTCACTATTTTTGCTAGAATTGGACACGTTTTCGGAGTTACCCATGTGCTACCTCCAAAAGTTCAAGAATCTACTTTACTAGATTCGGGGCATCTTCACGAAAATTACCCGGTTCAGAACAAGATTACAGGATTCTCTTCGGGTCCATTAGGGAACGTTGGTACCAAATCGGGTCCTTTGGGGAACGCTGGCAGAACAGCCAATGTTAAGAAATACTTTTCCGGCCCACTTGGTAATTCAGTGATGGTTTCGAGTTCCAAAAGTAGAAAAATGAATTCTTTTTCAGGACCCATCGGGAGATTGACATCAAAGTCGGGACCTTTGGCTCGAGCAGCTAGAACCGGGCTCAAATGGTGGCATACCCGTGATCATTCATCAAGAATCCATGAAAAAAGGTCGGTTACCCCGACCCATTTGAGTACTGGTGGACCTTTTATGGGATGCATGATGGGTGGTAACGTTTCTCCATCAAACAACTCGAATGCCACCTCGTCTGCTGCTCAGTTCCAGGTTCACGAAACTAGGAATTCAAAACCTACCCGATTCGACCCACTACCTGAAACTCTGGGTGCAGCTGCATTAGCACTACATTATGCTAATGTGATTGTGGTTCTTGAAAAGCTAGTTGCATCACCTCATTTGATTGGTCATGATGCACGTGACGATTTATACAATATGCTGCCTAAAAACGTGAAAACCGCCCTTCGTGTTAGGTTAAAACCGTATGCTAAAAGCTTAGAAATGGCGGCTTTTGATTCGGTTTTAGCAGAAGAATGGAGTGAAGCAATGTTGGGGATTTTAGATTGGTTATCTCCACTTGCTCATAACATGATAAGATGGCAATCAGAAAGGAGTTTTGAGCATCAAAACATGGTTTCGAGAACAAATGTTCTTCTTGTACAAACAATCTACTATGCAAATCAAGAAAAGATCGAAGCAACGATTACCGAGCTTCTTGTTGGGTTAAACTACATTTGGCGGTTTAGTAGAGAAGTTAACGCCAAAGCTTTGTTCGACTGTGAAAATGGTGTTGATGACTACATGAACATGGTTTAGTATCGGTTTCAAGAAGATGTTCATGATCTTGTTACCGTTTAAAAGTCATTTAGGACTATAAAACTTACTTATGTCATATGGAAGATGTTTACTCAAATGGGAAAATTTGTAGTGATAATTAGGTTTATATAATAGAGGTGTCAACTATAATGCTATGCAATACTTTTTTAACATGGACTATTGAAGCTTCTGTTTTTCATTTCTTTTATCAACAAAGTAATCAAATGATTAACGGGTCGTGAAGTTACTTAGTCGAGTCTGACAAGTGATGCATAGTAATGTTATGATTGCACTTTTTAAAAGAATAGGCTTTAATAAGTGGCGGATCCAGAACCAAATATCAGGGGTATCCTATAAGAAAATTTTCGCTTAAGGGTATCATAAATTTTTTTCAGGGCTATCCTTATACTTAAAACCGTAAAAAAATGTTATCTTGATATTTAAACCAGTGAAAATTGTACTTCGTAACGAAAGTTGAGGGGTAGCCTGGGATACCCCTGGGCTCTTCATAGCTCCATCCCTGCTTTATCATTCAAAAATAACTGGTAATGTAGTCTGTTATTCGTTTGCTTGTTATTATAGAGCTAATTAATTTGAGATGATAAAAATAACAACAAACGTTCTTTAGTTGTGTAAATGTGTAACCTTTGTCTCCATTTACTTACTTGACTTGTGCAATTTCACTAACTTTTTAGGATTATAATCCTAAAAGATATGAAAATTTGAAGTCAAATAAATGCTCACAAAGGTAACACACCTACAAGACTAGAAGAGTAAGCATGCATGTGTATTAAACGAGGGTCGTGTCATCTGAGACTTGAACCTGTAATTTTTATTGAGGGTCATTCATCTTTATCACTGGACTAAGCTACTGGTTATATGTGACGTAAAGGTAAAAAATTACCCACATAGCACATTGACCAAACTCTTTTATAAGAATAGTCACGTTAAAAACCATTTTACCAAAATTTTAAGCCAACCAGATGGCGTCAAATAGCATATAAATCGTTGTGGGTCCCACATCTTGAAACATATTAAATCGTTGATATGGATCTCAAAGCAATAAATTTCCCATATCTTGAAAAAATCAAAAATATTTAAGCTTCAATGTGGATGGCTTTGTTTGCTTTTGGTTTCCTTAATAACCTTGGTTTCAAGGAATTAGGTTCAAATACAAAGTCTAAATTTCCTAGAAAGTCTAAGAAGGAATTTGGATCATTAGATCTAAAATTAAATGAATATCAATGGCTTATAAACACAAGGTGTCATAATGGTAAATAGTTAGAACTTTAAATGGTAAGCCAAGGGTATATTAGTCTTGTCTCATTTTCAAATTCCACCCTCTTTTTTAAACGTCTATAACTTTTACATACAACAATACTTTTTAATAAAAATTACACCAAAAAAACTAGCGTTTTTTTATCTTCAAAACGCATATAATATTGATATATAAAAAACGAAAATTTTTTTTGAAGTTTCAGCTCATTGTGTTATATTTGTTAGGTCATTGTGTTATATTTTTCAGCCCATTGTGTTATATTAGTCAAGACATTGTGTTATATTTTCAGATTGTGTTATATCCGTCAGGTCATTGTGTTATATTCGTCAGGTCATTGTGTTATATTTTCATTAGGTCGTTGTGTTATATTTTCATCAGGTCGTTGTGTTATATTTTTTCATCAGGTCGTTGTGTTATATTTTCATCAGGTCGTTGTGTTAAATTTTCATCAGGTCGTTGTGTTATATTTTCATCAGGTCGTTATGTTATATTTTCCTCAGGTCGTTGTGTTATATTTTCGTCAGGTCGTTGTGTTATATTTTCATCAGGTCATTGTGTTATATTTTCATCAGGTAATTGTGTTATATTTTCATCAGGTCGTTGTGTTATATTTTCATCAGGTCGTTGTGTTAAATTTTCATCAGGTCGTTGTGTTATATTTTCATCAGGTCGTTGTGTTATATTTTCATCAGGTCGTTGTGTTATATTTTCATCAGGTCGTTGTGTTATATTTTCATCAGGTCGTTGTGTTATATTTCATCAGGTTATTGTGTTATATTTTCATCAGGTCATTGTGTTATTTCAGATCATTGTGTTATTTCAGATCATTGTGTTATTTCATTAGGTTATTGTGTTATAACACAATGACATGAATAAATAACACAATGACTTGACAAATAACACAACGAGCTAAAAAACGTGAATTTTTTTTTTGTTTTTTATATATGAATATTACACGCGTTTTAAAGATAAGAAAATGCTCGTTTTTATGGTGCAATTTTTTTTAAAAAATAATATCGTATGTAAAAGTTATGGACATTTAAAAAAATGGGGTGAAACTTAAAATATAGAGACATTTCCATCTTTACCCTTCCTTCTAATTTTAAAGGAGTGCCACATGTCATCATCTCATGGCTTCTTAGACTTTCTAGGAAAATTAGACTTTGTAGTATAACTCCACTCTGGTTTCAAGCAATAAATTTTGCATTAGTTTTATTTTGTTAAATAGCTTTTTTATGTTTCTATTCTAATAATTAAGTAACTAATCTACATGTCACAACTTTAATTATTCCATGCATGATTTGGTTAGGTGTCATACTCTGAATTAATATGATAGAGAACTTTAAGACAGATCATGATATGTTTCATATTTAAAATAACCCGATATGTTAAAATAAAAAAATTACTAATTATCATATATTTCTTCTTATCTGATATGTTTGTCAAAGTTTTACAAATTATTATATACTATCTCCTTTATTTTAGCATGTGATTTTTTATACGAAAATATTTGTAAATATCCAAGCTAATATAATATAGGATATGCTAAAATAAATTTGATACCTAAATTTAGTTAAACCTATAAAACCAAAACATGTGTAGTAACATCAAGACACAGGATTGATGAACAAAAAACAACTTTATTATTGCAAGAGAAAACTCACTCAAAACCTCGTTACAATAACTCTCTATTGTTTGTCCATGCCAAAGCCTTTACCTAAGCCTTATATTCATAATTCTAACCTACACGTGATAGACTATAATACAAATAGCTAAACAATGATTAATTTCTAAATATTAGGGATTTGACCTAACTTGTCGTATCCTACTCAGACTCTACCGACTTGTAGATTTGGTTTAGGAAATTAACTCCAACAATCACCCTCTTAATTTTATGAACCAAATTAAGCGAAGTCTTAACTCCAACCATGTTTCGTTGATCTTGATTCTTCCTGAGCTTTCTTTGATCTTGATTCATCTTATTGGTAACCATGACTCGATTATCCACTTGAATTCACGATCTTTGGCAACTCCTTAAAGAAACATGATTGACTTCTAAAACGCGGTTGGAATGCGATTGTTTGTGATTGTATTTCTTAAATTTGGCTAATCTGAATTTGCGACAAAAACGACATTATGGTTGCTCGCAAGGCTTTGGCTTTGGTTCGTGGGTTCCCAGAATTGATAAACAAGATAGGTTGTGGCTTCATGAAGCAATTGCACGACGTTCCTAGTTAGATCTTCATTGGCATCTTCTATCGATTGCCCATAGATCTCACTTGGTCAACTTCATTCGGCCTTAGATCTCTCTTTGGCAAAAGCGATCAGCCCCAGATCTCTTCAAGACGACAACAAGCTTCCTTGCGGCGGCTAGATCTTGTATAAATCCCGGGTATCTAGAACTTGGTTCTTGATTCGACCAAGCTCTGATACCACTTCAAGACACAGGATCGATGAACAAAGAACAACTTTATTATTGCAAGAGAAAACTCACTCAAAAACTCGTTACAATAACTCTCTATTGTTTGTCCATGCCAAAGCCTTTACCTAAGCCTTATATTCATAATTCTAACCTACACGTGATAGACTATAATACAAATAGCTAAACAATGATTAATTCCTAAATATTAGGGATTTGACCTAACTTGTCGTATCTTACTCAAACTCTATCGACTTGTAGATTTGGTTTAGAAAATTAACTCTAATAGTATATGGGTACTAATCTAGTGTACTATAAGTTATTATATTTTCTATTTTTATTACTATTATTATTATTGTCACTAATTTTATGATTATTAATTGGTATAATTTTTGTAATATGATGAGGTATGTTGCGTAAGTATTAGAAGCATGAAAAGGGCAAAATTGAAATAAATTTTGACATTTGGGGTTAAACTAGAGATGCATAAATCACTTAATTTTCAATTAACTGGATACTAAATAACCTAAGGAATTATTTTTTGTTATTTGAGAGATTGGTAATTATTTAACCGGTACGGCCCATGTCGCCAATTTTTAAAAAAATTTGACGACATTTTATGTAATTGTATCACCAGGTGGCAATTTAATGGTTATTTGGATAAAGTTAAAATAACTATTTTTGTAAATGCGTTTGGTCGGTGAGTTATGTGGATAGTTTTCACGTTTATAAAAGTTACATGTAATTATGTAATAGTTGGTATGTGATTTTCAGGAGTAAATCTATTTTTGTTCAAAAGCAGTTCTTTATAAATGTTTTTCTTTTTTATTTAAATAAAAATAAAATCCACCCATCCGTTACTTCCAACCAATATTTTTATTGCCACCTACTAATTTATTATCGTGGGACACGATATATATATTCTATGTCATAAAGAAAAATAATGTGCTTTCATCTTATGCGGCATGTTTATAATTTAATTACACGTGTTATATTGATAATATTAATGTTCAATTAGGCATAAATAGAAAACAGTATTGTTTCTCGCATGCTATGGTGTAAACATAACCTAACATTAGAGCCACCTTAAAATCGTTAAAGAGGTTTTGAAGGAGAATACCTGACTACTCAAGTGCTACGATAGAGGTAATTACATCTAACCAAAGTTTTTGGACTTGGTGAAGATGTCAATGATGCTGGCGGAGTGTAATGGTGGCATGAAAGGCTGAAAAGTTGTGAGTTTTTTTATAAACACGATTGCTATTATTTTGGAGATGCAGTGTTAGTCGTCGAAGATGAAGAAGAAGATGACGGAGATGGTTGTCTAATGAGTGAAGAGATAACATAGTGGAATCGACAAATATGGTGGTGATGATCTATATAAGAGAATGTAGTTTGGGATAATGAATCGGGTATCTTAGTGATTTTACAAAAAAGTTAACGAAGTTAGGGTTTTGGGTTCAAGCGGAACCAAAATATAAATGTTAGGTGGCGAATTGTGATTTTGAAAATGTAGAGACGCAAGTCGTTAAAATTGACAGAACACAAGGATACAAACAACAATTTACTCTAATAATTATCTTTTTATCTTTTTTTTAATGCAAGGGACATTTTGGATATACCGCACCAATTTAATTAGAAAACTAACTGTCATCTACATCAAGGACCAACGTGTTATATTTTTATCAACAGTTCAATACTAAAGCCCGTCTAAGTAATTCTTAAAGTTACTATAAGATAAACCTATAATATTAATATACCACAAGCAATATACTAGGGATGAGCTCTTACTGATACCGAAATTAATACCGGTACCGAAAACAAGGAAAAGTGGGTACCGGTTCCGGTACGTACCGAATCTATCGGTATGGTACCGGTATAGGTACGAAACAACTACTTTTAGGTAAATTTAAGGTATTGGTACCGAACTGGTACCGATACCGAATTTATAGAAAAATAGGTACCGATACCGGTATCGAATCTAATGGTACGGTACGGTATTCGGGTACCAAACGCTCATCCATACATTATACCATCTAGACATATTTTAGAGTCTAATCGGCTGCCTGTCGATCTGAGCCCGGTCCAGTGGATAAAAATGGTTCTTTTGAAGGTGAGATGCTTTATTTGGAAATTGAGAATGTACAAGATTCCTTG
This sequence comes from Tagetes erecta, assembly GCA_030867185.1. NCBI lineage: Eukaryota > Viridiplantae > Streptophyta > Magnoliopsida > Asterales > Asteraceae > Tagetes > Tagetes erecta. The sequence continues at coordinate 2,773,315 of CM061487.1, forward strand.
CAAAACAGCGCTAGCAAGACGAGGCATTTTGGCAACTTCTCAAGAATGCTCGTTGTGTTTTAATGAAACTGAATCTGCCGATCATTTGCTATTGAATTGCCTTTTTGCGTCTAAGGTATGGATGACTATTTGTGCTTGGTGTGGGTGGCATGGTGATAGGGGGAACTCGATTAAGGAGTGGATTGATATGGCAAGTTTGATGAATGAGACAGATAAAGATAGAGAAACGGCAGGTGCAATTATTATGGCTACAATCTGGTATGTGTGGCTTGCTAGAAATGATATGATCTTTAGCTCAAAACCTTTGTCGGTAGGAGGAGTGGTTGAGAAAGTCATGGTTAATGTGTTTCTTTGGTTAAAATATAGGTGCAATAGGGTAGATGTCATGTGGCATAATTGGTGTTGTAGTCCGTGGATGTAAGGTGTTTTGTTTATTTTCTTTTGTTATCGTGTGTTGGGCTTAGCGTCTTGCTATTGCTCGTTTTTTTATATTATAAATTTGCCGTTCAAAAAAAATGTAACTAATTAAAAAGTATACCAATATGTAAACTCTTATATAGAAGTATAATATAATACTAGGGCTGGCATATCGTGTCAGACACGACACGATAAGACACGAACACGATAAGGTCAAACACGAACACGACACGATAACTTATCGTGTCATTTTTTCCAAACACGAACACGATAAAAAGCAGGTTACACGATATGACACGATAAAAACCCATTTTTTTAAAAATTAAAATTTTCAAAAAAATTCATAAGTCTTAAATAATAAATATGACTTAATATGATAAATCTTAAGACACAAAACAACAAAATTACATAAAAATAATATTTAACCATAATAATACTTGATAAATGAATATGAAAAAAAGATTAAAAGTCTATTAAAATTCATCTCCACCTCCATTCTCCACTAACATTTCATATAAATAAATATTAACAGGTGACCTATCGTGTTAACAGATCTTTAATCTGTTAAGACACGATAATTAACGTGTCTTTATCGTGTTAACATGTTAATGACACGGCACCTGTTAAGGTCAAACACGAAACCTGTTAATTCCGTGTCGTTTCGTGTCGTGTTATCGTGTCCGTGTCAGAAATTGCCAGCCCTATATAATACTCATGATAATGAGAAAAAAAAAAGATACGTTGCACTTTAATTTTACGGATGACAAAATGTATACACACGTCTCACACAGACAAAGAGACCAATCATACCCGTTTTCTGCTCCATTTAACATGCTTTGCTTGCAGGACCACGTTAACATAGTTTTTTTTTTCTAAAGCCTACAAAATGTGAAATAAATCTAATAATGCCAATGGGGTTACTGAATCATTGATAACACAACTGTGTTAGGAGCATTAGGTCAGAGGTTCTAATTCTGCTGACCACGGGTTGTGGTGTATTTCTCCTTGAAAATCAAGGTGTTGATGTTAAAAAATAATAATAATAATAATCTAACATATTCTTTGTGGTGTATTTCTGCACAACTTGTTGCCCGTTTACCTGCCACTTTGTTGTAAATTCTTTGATGTTTAATATATTGTATAATTAATAATCATGAAACCTTATATATATAATCCATACAACTTTATAGAGGAGAGATTTTCTACAAAAACAAAAAACTCTAAAAAGGCTAAGAAGTAATTTGTGACGTCGGATTATGATGTTTTACGGCCCAGATGGATGCGATGACATTTTTGTAATTATTTTGATGTTTTGGTTACACGCGAGATGGCATTTTTGTCATTGTGCGTTTTTAACACCACAATTCAAACGCCATGGTGTTTCTTAGATCTGTGTCTTCTGAATCATGGTGTTTTTTACAAACAAACAAAAACATCATTGCTTTCAGTATTCGCCATAGATGAATGATTATGGATTCAAAATTTATAAACGTTAAAAAACACCATAACTGAACATCGAGAGTGATAACCAGGATTTCGAAATCATCATCGCGCATATAAATATTAAAAACACCATGATTCAGAAGAACATATCTCATTTGATAGTGCTAAGAAACACCATGAGAACAGATCTCAAAATCGCAGTGTTAAAAACACCATGATTCAGAAGAACAGATCTCATTTGATAGTGCTAAAAAAACACCATGAGAACAGATCTCAATATCGCAGCGTCAACGCGTAAAATGACAATAACGCCCCTTCGTGTTTTTCCCCCCTTATGGACATGTGTTTGTTTGTGAATGCTTTCCTACACTTCTTAGAGTTTTGAACATTTTAAAAAAATATTCAATCCAACTTTATATTACTCAAAGTAAAACAAACTTTATATAATACTCCATAACTTTTTGAGTATATCACGATTACACTCAAACTAAAAGTAACAAGCTTGATTTTATGGTATAAATAATTTATTTAAGGCAAATTGGCTTAAAATAATCCCAACTAACACTCATTGGCCGAAAATAATCCCAACTCAGTTTATTCCCTCCAGTGGTCCCAAATCCAACTTTTTTGGCCTACAGTGGTCCGCTGTTAAGTGCACTTAACGGCCGTTAACTTTTTTCTATTTTTTTCGAATTTCAAACCGATATTTTAGGGATTTTGATCGGGAGGAGAATGCGAGTCTGTTGATGTAAACCTTACTTCCAATTGTTGCTCCAAATGGTTTAATTTTGATATCCGGTTAAAGCACCGTTAGGTTTTAAACACCCGATTGAAGACCGTTTTGTCGTTTGGAACACCAGTTCGAAGTAAGGTTTACATCAATTGAATCGTATACTCATCCCGATCAATTTCCATAAAACCTTGTTTTGAAATTCGAAAAAAATCAAAAAAAAGTTAACGGCCGTTAAGTGCACTTAACGGCGGACCACTGTAGGCCAAAAAAGTTGAATTTGGGACCACTGGAGGGAATAAATTGAGTTGAGATTATTTTCGGCCAATAGGTGTTAGTTGAGATTATTTTAGGCCAATTTGCCTTAAATATAAGAAGAAACTAATAACTTTGTTTTTTTTTTCTTTTTTTCTTTTTCCATTTCTTACGGCTAGTTATACAAGGCCGACTCTGAGGACGTGCTCTGTGTGTGATCACTTACAGTTCATATTTTTTTATTATATTTTATTTTTTAAATACCATCTTTCGATTAACTTATCTAAAAAATAAAAACTTGTTAGAAAATACATATGAAATTTCCCTTTTATAAATGCCCATTAAATGCAATGACCCATTAGGGTATAATTTTTGGATAAAAATAATAAAAATATCAAATTGAAGTATTTTTTTTTTATTTTAAGAAGGGTCATCCTATTCACACACCCCATATCCTATTTACACACCCTATGCTTTTATTTCTCACACCCTCAAGCGCCGCACATAAACCTCGGCGTCGCGCCTGGGTTACTTCTTATCCCAGACACATCCTCGAACGTAGTCAATCACGCTTCAACACCCTTATGCGCCGCGCATGGCCCTCGGTGTGGCGCCTGGGTCATATATGCGGCCAACAACATCATCGGCGCCTAGGTCATATATGCGGCGCATATGTCCAGGTTTGACCGAATTCCACCTCGTTTACGACATTCCTCGGTTGACGTTGACAGAAAAGTGACTCAGGCGCCGCATCAAGGCCTATCCGTGACGCCTGGTTTTAAAACAGGTGTGTGGATAGAATTTTAGGGTGTGTGAATAGACAAGGCCTTTAAGAAACCTATTCTTGTCGGACACGACAATATTTTATTCAGACTTTATTAACAAACTAATTACCGCCTCTGTCTAATTTGTTTTGACTAAAATTTCGCCATCATTTTATTACCTTCTATTTCATTCGTCTATATATATTTATTTTATACCAACATGTATAAACTTCTAGATTAAATAAGAATCAATGTTTTATATTTTGAAAAAAACTAACAACCATATCGTACAAGTTTATATAATAAAGTGACAAGTAATAAAGTTTAAGACATTTACATATATTCACATTATAACTTGCTAAATTTTATATTTCCTCAAAATCATATATAAAAAATATTATACATCATACGTTAAAAACTTTTGCAGTAAGAATCTACTTAAATTATCAAGTTAGGAAAGAGATATACGTAACTTCCTAATTTTTTTTCAATATAGTAACAATAAAACTTTCTTTTGGATAATAGAGTCCGATCTTGCCAAAAAATATAGCTTTGGGTTTTTGGGACCGCATAGTTATTATTCAAAAAATTCACTTTCGAAGCTAGATAGGGAAGTCAAATATATCAAAAGCCAAAGCGAAAACATGCATTAATCGTCTAAATAATTTTTTTCATGTTCTACAATTCCGCTTAATTTTCCTTTCACCACAACCTCATCGCAACAAACTTATTATCCTATCCGCCGAACACAAAACAATGTTTTCATAAATAGACCGGACATCAAACCGGATTTAACGACCGCATGATCTCATAACAATTTTAAATATAACACATTAAATATATAAAAGTTTTAAAAATATCCGGCCCGACAACTTTTTCTCCGGTTCAACCAACCAGTCTTCTCCTTCTAGGCTTTTACTACTAATTTTCAGTACAACCGCTCGATTAAACTCAAAACAGTTCAAACCTCTAAACCAGACCTGTCCAACACCCAAACTCCCAATACAAGTAATCAGTAGCGGATCCTGAATGTTTGTAGCACGAGGCTGACAATCACAGAACCCATAAATTGTATTTTACACCGGGACAAAATCAACATATATATATATATATGCAAATTTAAGATATCTGAAAAAAAAACACGCGGGATAAAAATACGTCATTTCAAGTAATCCAACCAGCCGATTCGGTTTTCAAAACGTTGGAATACAATATAATAATAAGTTGGAAAAGGTTTTGAAACTAAAAACATTGGGCTCGTGTCAAATTCAGGAGGATAGTGACTAAACAACGACTCTATAAATACACTTGTTTTATTTTTATTTATCTTCCCCAATCATAAACAAATCTTCTGCAAAAACCTGCTCACAATTCATTCGCCATTTTTATTCTCTTACAAACATGAACTCAAATCACTTGCTCCTCGAAGAACCGATCCGCATGGCTTCAATTCTCGAACCTTCCAGATCTGTAAGCTCTCGTTCTTTTCATTCACCGTTTTTGTTTTCACTGTTTGTTTCCTCACGGTGTTGTTCCGTTTGTTTTTCTGTTTGTGTTTGTGCAGAGTTATTTTCCGTCAATGACTAAGATCGTCGGTACACTCGGGCCTAAATCGAGATCTGTGGAGGTGATTTCAAAGTGTCTTATGGCTGGAATGTCTGGTAATTGTTATGAACTAGTTTTAACTTTTAACACTTTGATTTGTGTTTTTGGTTATGATGTTATGGATCTGGTGTTGAATTGTGGTGGATTGTGGAAATGAGCTTGTTGATGTTACGTGAATAGTTTTGGAAAATGAAATTGTGTTAGATTGATATTTGGTTAATTGTTTTGTTTGTTTTTAGGTGTATATAAGAGAGTGATGGTTTATAAACTATGGCAAACGTTGTTGATTAAAAAATAATTGAAGTTTGAATTTTTGGCTTGCTTGCTTGCTTGTCTGTTATTACAAGTATGACTGATGTTGATTTTTTTTTAATTTTGTTTTGTATTTGTGGAATTTGTTTTATGATTTAAGAAAATTTGATGTAAATTAGAGGCTTTGTTTGCAATTTTTAGGTTAAGTTACATAATTTTGTGTAATTGGATAACTCTATAACATGGACAATATAAACATTACCGGTTTTTGAACCCGACTGGCGGGCCAGATTGGGAACAGGCTACATAATTTGTCAAGTTTGAGTCTGTTTGGACCGCTTACAGGTTGGGACCAGTTGGATTGGTGAACCTGACGGGTAGTTGGCCCGGATTTAACGTTTTTAAATATTTATGTTAAAAAAACTTGTTTGCGGATTTTTTTACTACTTAATGTGTTATTAACATTGAAAAGGAAAGATACATTGTTTTGTGTGTGTATTTTTAATTTTTTAACATTTAGACGTTATCTGGTTTTTAAACGCGTCTAACCAGTCTGACGTGTGCACTGATACGCAGCCAGTTCGACGATTGGTCGGTTTATGGAAACATTGTAAACTTGAACTGCTGTGATCTACTGATCGGTATTCTTTAGAGTTCTTATCTCGTTATATTTGTCGCGTTGTGTAGTGGCCCGATTCGACTTTACATGGGGAGATGCTGAGTTTCACCAGGAGACATTGGAAAACTTAAAGACTGCTATCAAGCAAACAAAGAAACTGTGTGCTGTAAGTTTGAAGTTTCCTTACTAGCTCACTCACCTAATAAGAAACTGTTTGTCGTTAAATGTGTGCTGTTTCTTGTATTATCAGGTTATGTTAGATACAACTGGCCCTGAACTACTTGTTGTCAACAAAAGTGATCATCCTATACCACTTGAAGCAGACTCATTTGTTGTGTTAACACCCGATCAAGCGAAAGAAGCAACTTCAAATTTGTTGCCAATTAATTTCAGTGGTCTAGCTAAGGTAATAAATTCTTATTTTATATGATATTTGTTTATTGTTAGGTCCTGTGTGTTTAGCCATTCCCCCGGAATTCAATTTGAAGTAATTATTTGTGTTTGCAGGCAGTAAAGCCCGGTGACACCGTTTTTCTTGGCCAGTACCTCTTTACAGGAAGTGAGACAACGTCTGTTTGGCTGGAGGTAAGTTGACAGTCAAAACCATAATTTCTATGTACAAACACCTATATATAGTTAGGTCGGGTTGATGCAATCGGGTCAATCATACATTTGTACTTGTTTATTAGTTAGTTACTAAACTTCTTATTTTTAACTAAGTTTTTATTTATGCGATGCAGGTCTCTGAGGTCCAAGGTGATGATGTTGTTTGTCTGATAAAAAACTCGGCTGTTCTTGCTGGTACATTGTACACTTTGCATGTTTCTCAAGTCCATATTGATCTGCCCACACTCAATGATAAAGATAAAGAGGTAAACCATCTCAATATTCACAAGTTAACCGATTAATTTTGGGTGTTTACTTATACCAATAATAGTTTAAAATGAACCAAAGGGTTCTTTATCGATCAATTTGGTCTTTTTTGTTCTTTTTTCTTCGGTTGGACCTAGAAATATGTATAAGTAAACCATAATGTATGGTAGCGGATAATAGATTCACTTTTTTCCGTCTTTCTTGCTTTGACCATGTTTTATGGCTACTTATGTTTAATTGCAGGTTATCAGCACATGGGGATTTAAAAACAGTGTTGACTTTCTATCTCTGTCGCATGCTCGCAGCGGGCAAGATGTTCGAGAAGTATAGAAACAACTCCTTAGTTTCTAACTTCGTGCAACTGATTGTATCGACTATTTTACATTGACATTTCAATTATCTTGCTATTTTGTAGGCTCGTGAGTATCTGTCTAAACTAGGTGACCTCAGTCAAACTCAGATTTTTGCAAAAATTGAAAATGTTGAGGTGAGATATACTTATTTTGATATATGTCATTAGGGATGATAAATAATATATGGGGATCTACCTCAAAGATATCGTATTTGGTTTCATTTATTGCAATATCGGCTAAATCCACATCGAATAACCAAAATGGTCTTATTGTTTGAAAAGACAACAATTTTAACCTATACCACATTGACACGTATTGATGGTGTTTTTGTCGTCAGACGAATCTTAAGGCATATTCGTCAGCATACAAGTGTTTGGCCAAAGTTGGTAACTAATACGAGATACACATTTGGTTAAACTATTGCCTAGTATCAATCTAAATGTGGCCTCATTTTTTTATATCAATTTGGAAGCTTGCATAAATAGTAACTTTTTGTATTAATCTTTTCAACATGTGTCTGAATTACTGCAGGGCCTGGTGAATTTTGATGAAATCCTTCAAGAAGCAGATGGAATTATCCTTGCTAGGGGTAATTTGGGAATAGATCTTCCACCAGAGAAGGTCAGCTTGAAACTAATTTTTCTCATTTTCCAAGTGAATTATTATTATTTTGTAGAATCATAAGTTCGTAACCGATTTTTGCATACATACAGGTATTTTTGTTTCAAAAAGCAGCTGTTTACAAATGTAATATGGCTGGGAAACCAGCTGTTGTTACTCGTGTTGTTGATAGCATGACTGACAACTTAAGGCCCACCCGTGCTGAAGCTACTGATGTTGCCAATGCTGTTTTAGATGGTAAGTCATATGACAGTATATTATAAATTTGTAATGATATATATTTAATTATTTATAATATATCAATAAATAATTAGATAGCCTTATAAATAAGGATTATGATGTAGGGTTTAGTATTTTTGCTTTGATATTTGATTCAAGGTTAAATCGAACAACCTTACCCAACCCCATTAAAAGCAGATGGATTTTATGTATTTTGCTCGTATATCGATTATTTTCAATAAACTATAATATTATGTATATGCAAATTGTTCTATTTGTATCAGGAGCGGATGCAATTCTTCTAGGTGCAGAGACAATGAGGGGGCTGTACCCTGTTGAGACCATTTCTATTGTTGGTAAAATTTGTGGGGAGGTACTAATTTATTTCTTAATTTGAAAAAAATATGGTATTTATTTGGTTAATATAGAAGCGAAAGCAATTTCATAATTGGCTGATTGGCTCTCAAAACAAAATTAGTTTTTGTACAATTCCGCAAAGAGCTGAGTACGAAATAGAAACAAACTGTAAACTTGTTCTGATTTTAACAACCAGTTTAAAATTATAATCTAAATAGCAACTTACTTTATATTACTGATCTTAGCAACCAAGTTTCATTTATTACTAATTGTAGCAATGACTAACGTATTCAACTCGTATCACGTCATTTCTGGCTGATTTATTAAAAACTGATCACGTGGTGCATCTTTTTCTTGTCATTTTATTTATATGCTGCATGACATCTGATTTGGCATGTAATGATTTTTTAAATACACAAGGACCACAAGGTATCATATTTTATAAAGAACTTAATTCTTCCAATAAGCATTTTTAGCACATGTGGCTGCAGGCATGGCATCAACCAGTTACACACGTGCACATTTCTTTTTACTTGTGGTGCTGCCGCGGCATCAACCAGTTCGCACATGCACATTTCTTTTTGTGCGTGGTGTCTGACGTTACAGCTGGCTTGGCATGAACCAGTGCCATATCAGCACATTTCTACTTGTCTTATATTCATACATTATTCTTCGATATTCTGATTTAGCTTTACTGTATACAGTCTGAGAAAGTGTACAATCAAGACTCGTATTTCAAGAAAACCGTCAAATATGTCGGTGAACCAATGAGCCACATGGAATCTATTGCTTCCTCTGCGGTACACTACTCAAAATTTGTTATATTTTAAAATCTGTTACACTTTTATTTGATAATTTCTAAATCATGAGAGTTCAATTTAGGTTCGTGCTGCCATCAAGGTGAAAGCATCTATTATCATTTGCTTCACTTCATCCGGAAGAGCTGCAAGGTCCGTGTGACGTTTTTAAAATGTTTTATTTTCTGGATTTAGCAATTATAGTTAGATGACATGTAGTATTACAAAACATGCAGGTTAATCGCTAAGTACAGGCCTACCATGCCTGTGCTCTCTGTGGTGATACCACGCATTAAAACAAATCAACTTCGCTGGACATGTACCGGTGCTTTTGAGGTAATAAAAATAATTTGTTCTCATTAACTTATTTTAAGTTGTTTCTACACAGAGCTTACTTTTTTAATCCGTGTCGTTTTTTGGTGGTTTGTTTGAAAGGCAAGGCAGTCGCTCATCATAAGAGGTCTTTTCCCAATGCTTGCAGATCCTCGACACGCCGTAAAAACTCTTTACCCACACACCTTCGTTTCAAGTTTGTAAAAAAAACTGTTGGTTAATAGTTGTTTTTTTGCAGGCTGAATCTACAAGTGCTACAAATGAGACAGTTTTAAAGGTGGCTTTGGATCATGGTAGGACCATTGGTGTGATAAAGTCGCATGATCGTGTTGTTGTTTGCCAGAAAGTTGGGGATGATTCGGTGGTTAAGATTATCGAGCTTGAAGATTAGCAGCCCTAATGAGTTATTACCAGTAGACGGTTATGGTTATCGTCCGCTATACTACATATAGCCTCCCTTTGGTAGATTTTGGAGTATGTTTTTTTTTTTGGTCAAGTGTAAATGACAAAGCTTGAGTTCAAAGGTTTTGTTATGCTATTAAAAAGAGTGGATCTTTTGGTTTATCTGGTTTTATGTCGATCAACATAACTTGTGATCGTTCTTTCGATCACTTTACAAGCTAGTAAGCTACCGTATAAGGTACTAGAACCATGATAACCATTTAGTATGGGTCGAACGTAGTTTAAGAACAGTAATTAAAACAAATACATAGGCGTTGGGAGACTGTATGACGATATTAACGTGCTTATTAGATTAAGAACAATAATTAAAACAAGTACATAGGTGTTAAGAGAGACCATTCAACGACATTAACGTGGTTAATGGCAATTTAGTTGTCTTGCAAATGTCATATGTGCTAGAAAGGATCCATGACAAGTGCTACACCACAGAATGAACTAAAGGTTGATGATCAATGCTACAACTAACATAAATATGTTGTGAATCAAGAGAGTTTAAAAATCAACACACAAGATCATCAAATTGATTTTTATTAAATTAAATAAATAAACTATTTCAAGAGGATATTGTTGTGACTAGACAGTTTACAAATCTTGAATAAGTCTTTGAATTTGAAACCCCAGTCTATTCCCACACCTCACCAAACTATCCACACAACCCTCACATGCTGCGCTAAGGCCTTAGCGCCTCATATGCTCCACTTTTTTTCCGGTTATTTATAAAAGCAAAAAAAAAAATTAAAATGGAGCCATACGCAGCGCATAAGGCTATGCGTTGCATATAGCATCTGCGCATAGCCCTATGCGCGGCATATGGGTCTTTTTCTCCAACTTAACATCGAACCAGCAACACACTTCCACACACATTCAAACCCTATACGCTCCATTGTGACCTATACGCACCACACATTCAAACCCACCACTACACACTACCATGAATCTCAATCTGAAGCTAGACGATTTTCTGAAAGATATACGCATGGAGGACTTACCACCGGAAGATGATATCATTGACTCACTTGCCGGACAAGAGTATTTAACAACCAAAAACAAAGTTTTTTATGATTAACACGAAAAAACAAAGTTGTTTTTTATTAACAAATATAACTGATTTTTTACTAAAAACGTGTTGGTCATTTTAAAAAAAAAGAAAAAAAAAGTCATATGTTGCGCTAAGGCCTATGCGCAGCATATGGCCGTTCGGGGAATGGTATATGCTGCATTAAGGCCTATGCGCGGCGCTAAGGGGTGTGTGAAATATGAGGCCAGGTGTGTGAATACGTTATCCCATTTGAAATGGTGTTGCAAGGATCTTTCCATTAGAAGCAACTCTTGCACAAAATGTTTCTTGAAGACACAATAAAAACCAAAAATGAAAAGTGGAGGTGACAAAAGCGGAAAAGAAAAAAAGTACATCATATCGTTACGCAATGTGGAAACCAAAGGTTCAATCAAGGGTGACTTGTAATCCTGAGAATCTCTGAAAACAAAAGGTGAAACACTCTTCAAAAAGAGACATGTTAATTTCACCGTAACAGGCACCCGTCACGTTTATAGTCCGGCATGAGGTCAAATACTTTAAACTAGAATAGTTTTTTACATAGAAATAGAAGGTAAACGGGGCAACAAGCTGTGGCGCTAACTCTTTTTGGATAGCAAAACCAAGTAGTTTAAACACTACATTCATAGACCTCGAGGTCATAACAAAGCTATACATAACCCGTTGGACTTGATTAACTACCTCCACGACCTCAGGTGCAAGAAAACCAAAGGTATCAAATGCAAATGGAATGAATATATGTTGATTGTCAATGCATGTTTTCTCGTGTTTGGCCACTTTGCAAGCAGCAGCTTTTAAAGCAGCTTGACCAACTCTGAAAACACCATTTTCCAAGCCCACTAATGGGGAAACACATGTTAAATCCACACATGCATGTTTACCTCATATCCATCCAAATATCATAATATCAGCCGGTCTAAGTGTAGATCTACCTTCTGACGGGTAAGAAATTCACCGGTACCTCTTTCTTAACTGAAACCCCGGCTCACCTGAATATGTCAAAAAGAATGTCCCTGACTAAATCATGACGATACTTAAACTCTAGAAGCTCTCTACAATTTACAAGATGCTCCCCAAATGAGTCCAAACACGCCTTGCGACAAATAGGGCATATCTCATCATTTGAAAAAATGAAAACCATCAGACGATACTTAAGAATAGTTCAATACTCAATTGACGACATACGTTGGCCTAGCCCATCTATTGGGATAGCAAGAAGAAAATCTTGAGCATGTGATGCTTGTGGACACTCAAAAACGACTTTTTGTCTAACGGTCATGTCAAAGTGTACTTCCATGTCTTGTACAATCTTACTAAAAAGGGCACTCGCCAATGAATGTTGGGCTTTAGGGGGGCGGTGTCCTTTAAAGAAAATATCTATATGAAGCAACCACTTGGTTTCGAGGTGGAAGGATAAAATGATAAGGTCACTTGTTAAAGAAGTCCTTGAATGGACCAAAACAATCTCATCGACAATGGTATAAAAGGTTTGATTACTATATGGTAACAAACAGACTCTTAGACATGAGAACTATGTATATTGTAGAGGATATGATGTTGCCATGTTGGTTAGTTTGTATACTTTTTATTATAATCCGATCCCGTTTGAAGATAACATGCATTACATGCGGTAATCGAGTGCACACAATGTCGATTGAGTTAAACACGTGTCAACAACATAATTTTAAGAGCGTCATGGCCACAAAGTCTTAAACAAGTGCCTTTCAAAGACAACACGTGGGCAATCAACGCAAGGGAAATGATGCAAACACGACGAGGACTTCATGAATTTAGGTGAGTATACATGACAACGACACGTCAAAAAACACTAAAAATTCAGCCCACAAATCATGTCTTTGTTGTTTTGTTTCCGAAATCTTCTAAACGGCCCTAGACTAGTAGACTGTAAGTATGTAACACCCCCATTTCAAGTGAATTAGTATTAAACTAGGTTTAGGTTTATGTGCCGGGCCACACGTTGCAGCGATCATGTCTTGTGTATGTGACATCATCACACACATTGATACAAAAATTTCATGTCTTGCACGTTACTGTGCAAAGTCATAATACGTATCATATTAAAAGACGATGTATATAATAAACATAAATGCAAAAATTAAAACTAAGTCAAAACCGGATGGTCAAAGCCAGAAAAATGTCAAAGTAGATTATAGGGTCAAAGTCCTAAAAAGTAAAAAAAAAAAATTCAATGTCTCGTATATTAAAAGACGAAGAAATATCCAAACTTAGGTGTCAAAGCCGGGAAGCAAAATCTTAAATATGTCAAAGTAGACTAACGGTTCAAAGCTATAAAGTGACTAAGTCAACAAAGGCCAAAATGATAATAAGTTAGAGTTGATGGTCAAAAACATAAATATGTCAAAGCCGGGAGTTTAAAACCGTAAACATGTAAAAGTCAGTGATCAAAAACATAAATATATAAAAGTTCAAAATAAAAAAATAAATTAGCAAATCGATCGGTGTCACCAACGTTCACACCTAGAGCGTATATCAATAAATAAAAAAATAAATAAATACAACCACTATGTGAAGGGACCAAAGCTATCATGTGACAAAATATAATAAAGTTTTATACTTGAAATGAATTAATTACAAATCTAAAAAGACCAAACTTGTTAGTAAACCATTTGCTAGATTTAAAAAGAGAAATATGACCAAGCAACCAAGCAAGGGTTCAAACTAAATAAGCAAAACCAAGGGGCGCAATGATGCTTTTGGTAAGCAATTTCATCCCTATTTGATCATAAAGTTCATGGTTTGGGGTTCCCTTAGTAATGGATCCGAATCCCTTGAACGTGTTGAATAACGAAATCTTTATCGTTAAAACTATGCTAGTCGCATGCTAAACAGTTAATCGGAAAAATAACGGTTCCTCTACCCGTAATTATTTATTATTGCCGTAGAGGTGATCATTTATAAGATAGTTGAGTTAGGCATCTTGCACAACATAAAAACGACTCGTCGCAGTCTTGTTAGCTCTCATGTCCAACATGTTCAACAACCCTCGAGAAGAGGCCACTATCCAACGTGCGTAAATCTAGCTAGGCTTTTTGGGGTTTTTTTACTTCACTTCGGGTTTAAAAATTAAATCTGCAAAGACATGGCAAATGCGATAGGAGGATGCAATGTGATACATATAAACAATTGGAAACCAATTCTTGATGTTTTTCAAGCACAACTCACCGATATGGTGACTATGTAAGTAGCATTGGGGCGCCACCACGCCAAGACGAAGTGGAATTGGATACGGTTTATCATTTGAAGTAAAAAACCACTCCATGCCAAAGAAAGCAACTATTGCTGTATTTTTGTATCAACCGATTCAGATTTTGAAATTTGAAAAAAGCTCAATACAAATTGTACCATATTTACCCAGCCTTATTTGCCAATGGTTAAAGACTTACAAAAATGATTCATTTTGGAATAAAGTTAAGATGCAGCATGGGATTGAACTAGAGGCGCCCCCTTAGAGAGAAGGGTCGGGACAATGGAAACAAAAATGGCGCTGATATTGGTGATGTTTTCACTATCCATTCGATGAGAATGGTTTTATTACGATGACCCACAACAAAGGCTCTAGATATAAGGGGATCAGCAAATTCAGCATTGAAAACAGCAATAGTCAAACATGTGTTCAAACGCCTGTTCGATTGTGTTTGAACATAGATTGGTTAAAAACTTAAAATGATATTAGTTAACTGTATCATTGCAAGGTAAAACTTCAATGCATTTTGTTTTAGTTTTTTCTAGCCTCTTACCTGCACGGCAACATATCGAGGTTTTAAAGATGGCAAAGGTAAAATCGAATGTGGAACCCAAATAACCCAAAAAGACCCGATCTACCCAAATAACACTCAGTTTCTTCGCTTCTGTAAACCAAAAACTACCCAAGCTCCTCACTTTATAGTGAAACCAAATTTTAAACTAGGTGTTCAAATCAATATATCCACAATCTCAAATTATCAGACTCGTATATCATCGTCTGGAAGAAAAAGTTTATAACGCTTCAAACTTTAAAAAACCAGACAAACACGCAACAAGCAATGCTGCTAACTCTTTTTGGATACCTTTACACCTATTCTTAACTTTAAACACCATCCCAAATAACCATTTCTATTCCAGCCTTATCTAACCCGAAAAACATTAACATGCCTATCGATCCGACAAAACAATCCAAAACCTAACTATTTTAGCATCTTGCATTTGACACCTCTTCTTACAAGTTCTAAAACTTACAAAAAAGTTATAAAATAATTTTCAACCCTGTTACTGACTTTAAACCAAACCATTTATCAATAAATATAATGATCATTTCATCTAATCACATTATATCTCACAATCAAAACACAACTTAAAACAGCAAATTAAAATCAAACACATAAACTCAATACTGAAAATATCAAATGCATAACATAACATAACATATGTTGAAATCAAAAGTGCATTAAGATCAATATCAGTCTAACAAGTAACATCATTTCAAAACAAAATTCAACAGAAACAAACTGAAATCAAAACAAACGATACCTGTTCTTCTTCTTCTTCAAAATCGAAGCTTCGAGAAGAACCAACGGTTCTTACCAGTTTTGAACCGTTCTTCAAACCTAGCTTTGGTCTCCTTACACGCAGTCACCTTCTTATCTCTGCTCTGCAACACATCAACGGTAACAACATCTTTCAAATCCACATCAAGCGTATACCTCGTCGGCATGATGTGATTGTAGTTCACGAGCTTGATAAACGCCTTCACTCTCGATTTCTTCGCTGTTTTCTTCGCTGAGTCCTTTCGGATCACTTTTTTCGGGTATTTTGAGATGCCGGCGACGAGACAGTGGCCGTAGGGACGGTCACGTGTTCCGTCGTCGAATTGACGGACGATTACGGCTTTCCGGCCGGCGAATCGGCCGTTGAGAACAACCACTGCCTTGTTTGGTTTCAGAAACTTCACCATTTTCGCCGCCGCTGCTGCTGCACGAAGAACTTACCTTGTGGTTCTTGATCTAGGGTTTTTAGGGTTTGCATCAATGCTTTGATTTTATAGTGTTCGCTTTTGTTAAGTTAGCCCTGGTTTTGGCTAGAACTACGGAAATGCCATTAGGTTTTTTTTTTTTTATGTGATTATATTGAGTTAAGTGCAAAATGCGTATATGTTGATTTACACCCAATAGCATTTTGTAACACCGCTTGATTATTTAGACCTTTTATAACCCTAGACTTTCTAAAGTGAGTCATTTGCATCCCCGGTTAGTTTGATTGTTAGTTGATCGTTATTTGTAACGGTAAAATAGACCATTTACCAAAAAATAAACATATTTATAATTTATGAGATATAAAAAATATGTAAGGAAGTGGATTCGTCGTCGGTGCCGATGGTTATCCGACAGTAAGTTGTTGTGATTATGTTTTCTTTATCGTCTCTGGGTATGACTTTTGTATTTTTAATGCATTTCACTCAAAAATATATATTTTTTAGATCTTATAAATTATTAATTTGTTTCTTTTTTGTATAAATAGTCTATTTTACCGTTACAAATAACGATCAATTAACAATCAAACTAACCGAGGGATGCAAATGACTCACTTTAGAAAGCTAAGGGTTGCAAATGGTCTAAATAATCAAGCGGGTTACAAAATGCTATTGGGTGTAAACTACATGAGTGCATTTTGTACTTAACTCGGTTATATTCCTATTTTTTAATTTAATACTCCAATACGTCACATTTAAATGTTATATGACACATAACATAACAGTTAAGAAAAAGCGGATTATTATATATTTGTAATCTATAAAACAATAATAACGTCATTAAAGTCTTTTGTCTTTTAATTATAAAATAGTTTTTTTGATAAATAATTATGGGTAAAATTCGAAATTATACTTTTATATTTAGAATGAATATTTAAATTGAAACAACCAAAAAGGGAAAGATGGACATTTAAAATGGGACGGAGGGAGTAGTTGCTAATTAAGAGTTTGAAATAAAATTAAAAAACTAATGAATAGTGTTAGTTATATGGATAAAAATAAATAACTAGTCAAATTTTCAGTTGTAAATTATGATTTTTAACTTTTTTCAGGAAAATTGCGGTTTATATCAAACGTTAGGGAGCAAAATGATATAACTGAATTGTCTGAAACGAAATCATCGTTTTAAAATTGTATACATACTAAACCGTCTCATTATGTTTCAAAACTAAAATTAAATCATCTTAATAAACCGGCACACATTAAGATTTTAAATATATCATTTCTAGATATATTTCTATCTTGTAATAAAATGATATATATATGTTACTTTTCGAGAACAATTCATAGTTCAACTCTTGTAGCTACTTGCATAACTCTTGATTAAGAAAACTCTACGAAGATTGACATACAACCATAAAAAAGTTTAAAATTTAAAATACAAACTGAAGAAAAAAACTATGAAATTTTTTATAAACTTATAAAAGATCTTAAAAAATTAACGATATATTTTAGACATCTAAAAAATTATAAAAAATGGGAAAACAAAAAAGCCCAAGCATGACAAAAATTCACCTAAATACATTCAAATGGGTCTAGAATTCATCTAAAAATCAATGTTTACTTATTTTAGAAGCTAATTACCTATGATTAGACCACATTTTTTAGAAGCTAATTACTTATGATTAAACCACATTTTAAAGTATCTAATTAGAATAAAACAAAGTTTGAGTGGCCTAATTAAAACAAAATTAAAACTTAGTTATATTTATTTGACATTTTCCCTATTTTAAATTGAATATTCAAAATCAATGTTTACATATTTATTATACAAGTTTGAGTGGCCAAATTAAAGCAAATTTAAAACTTGATTATGTTACGATAAAATTACCTATACAGTAAAATTACAAAAAGCAATATTTCACATATATAATAAAATTATCCCATTTTACCCTACCACAAATCATGTCACATACTCTTCATTAATGAAATGGATAACTCATAAACTTAAAATCTTAAGGAGCTGTTTGTTTCAGCCCCTTAATGGTTTAAATATCTGAATAGTTCAGAACTTAATAATTCAAACTATTTGTTTCACGAGTATATGTCTAAATGATTAAGACATTTGCCTCTGAATGGTTAAGCTTTATACAGAGTTTGAATGATTAAGACCTCTTATCTGAATTGATCAGACATTTGCATTTGAATAGTTAAACAATATAGTAGCTCTTAATGGTTCAGCACTTAATAGTTTAGACTAGAGGTGCACAAAATAACCAGTTCAATAACCAAAACCGGTTATTAACCAATCGAGAAATAACTGGTTAAGGTATTTTTTTAACCGCAGATTCGTAACCGATTAGGGATTTGTTATGAATAACTGGTTATTAACGGATTTTTTTAAAACCGAATTTTAACTGATCCACAAGTTAACCGGGAAAAAACCAAAGAAAATAATAAAATATTAGAAAAAGCCGGTTAAAGTAAAATAACCGAAAATTAAAAAAAAAACAGTTATTAACCGAACTGGTTAAAGCGAATAACCGATTTTCTCAATAACCGAAAATAACCGGTTAGGGTATTAAATAACCGGTTAACCGAAATTAACCGATTTATACACCTCTAGTTTAGACCTCTTACTGGTTCAACATTTGTTGCCAAACAGCCCTTAATGAATAAAAATACTTAAAAGTTTTGAAGAACAATGTAAAATCACCCCTTTTGACATCAACCAAGGATTCAAGGAAGCAGTTTATTACATAGGCATAAGATATCCTTCCCATCTGTTGGTCTTCTTCTTGTAAATAGTTTCTTTTTACAAAAATGCAAGAGCCTTCCTTGCCTACCCCAAAAAAACTTGTTAAAACTAACAATTGAGCCTCTTATTTTCAGTCATTTTGCCATGCTGACTGAAGAATGTATATTCTTTTTTAAAAATGCCGATAAGATCATGCAAAACTCTAGCCATGGAAATCGGAAATAAAAGTTTAAAAAATTGTACAAGTTGCAAATAAGCTCAAGTGCCACTGTGCCAGGCCACATATTTGCTTGCAGCTCGAAAAAATCACACCTGCGAGGCCTGTCTTTTACTAGATCAGTAGTCTCCGTATATCACTGAAGTTTGATTTTAATGCTCCAAGGAAAGCGCCTGCCAAAAATAGTATTTAGTCATTGATTAAATGCAGGGACTGGACAATCTGGGTGATGAGCTGAAACGACATGAAACCGGTGACCTGCTAATGCTATTTTGTCCATGCTTAAGTTTTTTAAGAAGATAATGGCAGTGTAAGTTAAATTAATCTAGCCCTTTGAATAAACAAGGTAATAGGTTGTATGCTTTAAAAATACTCTTTGGTCAACTTTCAACATATTTTCCCGGTTTCCTTTTAGCTATTTTACAATCTGATCTGTTCGAGATAAATACAGTCCCCAAACCATCTGATTTTTAATGAATATAACTAGAGGTGGCAAGATCAGTGGGACGAAAAACTGGGTGGCGAGTCAAAGTAGGTCATTTTTAAGCATGGTGGAAACGAGTTGGTAATTGGTATTGGGTTGAGACACTAACACTATTTTGTCTAGTTTTAAGTTTCTGAAAATTAAAGACTGTCTTATGACACGAATAATCTAGATCTTCGATTAAAACAACATATGAAATTGTAGACATTGCGAAAGAGTGGTGATTTGTGCACAATGGGAACTGATTTGCACACACTAACTTTTCATTTGACAAATCTACCCTCATGACACAAGACAAACAAGATAGTCGAGAAATGAGTGTAAAATGGTCAAAAAGTTTCTGTTGTGTTCGTTTCACTCATTGTACAAATCAACTTCCATATAAAATAGACTTTCATTAACTCCCAACCTGTTTAAATAGGTTCCCTTTTGACCAATATTCGTTATTAGACCCGTTTGAGATAAACACAACCAAAATTGACCAACTTATAAGTAAAAGGGTCAAAATTGCCACCTAAACATATAAATATATAATTAATGCAGATCACATACCTGCAACTTCTCCATCAAAAACACGATGATCAGCAGAAAGTGTTACATTCATTTTTGTAACAGCAGCGGGCCTCTCAGTTCCTGGTGGAGTAAATAAAAGTTTAACATACCATAAGTTTTAACAAATATTTACGGAGAAAGAGTACAAAAAAAGTTGTTGGTGGTTTACCGTCTTCATCAAACACTGGTTCAACCACCGTGTTGCCCCTACCAATAGCAAGAATTCCTGACTGCATTCATGAAACAACTTATCATGTTTTCTGATAACCAGAAATAATATGATGGTTAATCTAATAATCTGGAAGATATTTTCATTTGTGACCGAGATAGAGACACAACCTGAGGTGGATTTATAATTGCACAGAACTGGTCCACTGGAAACATACCCAAATTCGATATACTGCAAAAAAAATATAAAAAATTACCTTGAGGGCAAAGTTAATATCAAAATTTAATGATGCATGAAAAAAGAAAAGAAGACTCACCTGAAAGTGCCACCTTGGAACTCATTTGGTGTAAGCTTCCCTGCTCGTGCCTTTTCAGCAAGTTCCTTGATCTATAAGTAATCAACATATAAGTGAGACTTGTTTAAAAAAATGAAGCAAAGAATATTCAATCTTGAATTTCCCAATGAAAAGTACACTTTTTTCATCATTTGGAATATTACCAAGTTATCAATTACCATGAGGAATTGGTTTAGGTCCACAAATGACTGTGATAGCATCAAAGTAAAAAACATTTAAGCACAAAAAGTACCTCCAAGGAAATTGAGGATATGGATTTATGATCAGCATTTTTCACAATTGGAGTCATCAATCCCTATAATTTGGAAGAAAAAAGATTTAGATAAGAAATCCTAGCAATCACCGAGAAAATAACAAGTAAAGAAATGGAATACCTTCTCAGTGGCAACTGCGATTGATATATCAACAGAATCACATAATATAATTTCCCCTTTATTGTCATCCCAGAAAGCTGCCATGTAGTTTCATAGTCAACAATCAGCACTTAGATATGATGTACAAAAAAACGAGCAGCGAACTAATATCATGATAAGTTAAAGAACTCTTTCATGAGATATTTCCATAATTTTACATATGATTGTGTTATGCTTTACCTCTAACAGGTGGTGTTATGCTTTACCTCTAACAGGTGAATTAGTTAAAAACAGAAAGGGTCAAATTAGTTAAACAGGCTAAAAGTCTTCTACAGCATATTTCTAATGCATAGGTCCTACGTCATTTTTATTATTAGCGTAAATAGTGTAATGACATTTAACACATTATGTATTTGGGAAAAAGTACGGAATGGACAAAAGAAATGTTTGCTGTTCAACTCGACCCAGCCTGGCCTATTTTGACACCATTATCACGCAAATCCTTTACACATGCAAGCTATAAAAGGACTTTACCATTAGCTTTTGGAACACTTCTCAAAGCCATTGCCACAGTTTTTATAACAATGTCATTTACTGACACTTTTACACCGAATTTATCTGCACGGAAAGAAAAATGATGATTTATTCAGCTGCTAGAAAAAGGTAATTTTGAAACAGAAGATATCTGAATCATACCTTTAAGCTCCTTTCTAAAAGATAGAAGAGGATCCAGTATAACATCTGCCAGAAACCATTAATTAAATTAATCACAAATTAATTGTTGTTTCAAACTTACTGTATAGAAACTTTTTAAGACCTGCAGTTAAATATAAATGAGGTATGTTCTGTTTTGATTCTAGCAACCTTCTTGCAATCACCTGCAAAGCAAGTTAAAAGCTTACAACACGATATAGTATCTTGCATAAAGCAAATGTAGAGATCTTTATTTACAGCCACTATTAGTGAGAAGGTACATCCTACTTTACTTATTAGATTGTATGTTAACTTATCAGAGTTATTTGCTCATAAGTCATAATTATTGATTAAGATTTAAGACTGCTTATAAGTTATTTAGTGTTTTTTTTTCAGAAGAAATGAGTCAGACTTCAAGGACACTACGGAAATAAATAGTCATTTTGAGGGTTGTGAATGACTGCAGGCAACAATCAAAATTATCTTTCTCAAAAAATCAAACCAAACTACTAGTTGTTGCTACGAAAGACAGCATATGTTAGATAAAACTTTAACCCAATTACCATGTATTTGGTTGTTTTTACTTGTGTTTCATTTCTAACAGATCAAAGGGGTTTGAAATATAGCTTAAACAAAGAACCAAATCAGATAGGTCAAACAGGTCAAAAGTCGGCAAAAGTGTGATTTGATCGCATAGAACCTCCAAAAACAACTTTATTGGAATTTCAAATTATTATTATTATATAAAAATATTCTTTTTAACCATACTTGACACCAACTATTTTTCTTAATTATTTAGAAAAAAAGTGTTACACGGTCAACTGAACCCAGGCTATCCATTTTTGCCATTAAGAATGATTAGTCATTAGCCCACATAAGGTGAACATTTTTTACAGGATTTGACCATTATAAATTCAAATTTAATTTGTAAAAGGCACATTTTAAGACTAAAAAGAGAAGCAAGAACACGTACTTTACGGATTTGGCTATTTGGAATATCCATATATGAATCCAACTGTTGAACCTCTGATGATACTGACAAAGAAGTATGTGTCTGAGTTTGACTTTTTGGAGGAGGTGTTTTAAGTTCAGACGATGAACTTTTTACTGCACCTGTGCCAGACTTTATTGCGTTTAAAACATCAGATTTCAAAAGAGTGCCACGTGGACCAGATGCCATTATTGATGAAGCATCTAACTTATGTTGTGCAATTAGTAACTTTGCAGATGGGCTGATTCTAGAAAAGCTGTATTTTTGTACTGTCGGTTCTTTGTCATGGGTAGCATGCTGAGCTGGCTTTGCCTCCTTAGCTGCTAAGTTACCGCTAACATGTGATTTTACCAACTCAACATCAGCTGGATCCTCAACCTTGCAAAATAGTAACATCAGTACCAATATGTTCCTAATCATTTAGTTTAAGGTGGTACTTTGGACCAATGTAAGGGTAAGCGTGTTAATTTGGGTTATACTTTCAAGAATTGATTAGAATGGAAACAGGTTGAACAACCGAGTCATTTTAAAATGCGTAAAACACCCCAGATTGTTTATCATTGTAATAATGCACTTTTTAAAATCATATTAAGGGAAGGCAAAAAGAGCCTTTGTGGTTTGGACTCTGGACGTACTCATTTTGACAAAAAAAACATGTTACCAAACACACCCATTTTGTAAACTCTAGACTTTAGTAATTTATTATGAGGTAGATATCACTGGGCACATTTTATTTCTTTACATTATTTTGGTAAACTGAAAAGCAATAAAAAAACTTATACTGCTTTAGTTATTGATACAAAAAGTACAATTGTTCCGATGTAATATTAAGCATTTTTTTTTATCAGAGAAGACACTTACTGTTATTGCAATGGGTTGTCCGACTGCAACGTCTTTTGAACCCTCAGGCGCCAATATCTTTGCTAGGTACCTGCAGTTGGTGATCCATTAAGATCTCAAGCAATAATAGGCACCCCAACTTAAACACTGATGGCATGATGAAAAATTGGTAATAAACGAGTCAGGTAACTTTTTGTGCTCTTCAAAACGGATCAGGTTAAGTTGACCCGGTTTTTGTGCACTTAATCTTTTATCTAGATAATTAGCATGTTATATATAATTGCAACAACTATATCGGCCGTGTTTTGCATAAAATAACTTATAGGGTTGTAAAATCTCATATGGGAGACTTTGACATGTTTCCTTAGATATTTCTATTATTTGGGCAATTTGACGTGTTAGAGATAAAACATAGTCAAAACTTACTTGACCCACTCATAAGTAAATGGTTCAAAATTATCACCTCTATGATGATGTAATAAACACAAAAGAGGGATTAACAAAGAGTAAAAGTAATTTTAGCATTAAATCACTCAAGAAATATACTTACCCTTCCTCCAGACATTCAAATTCAAGGGTAGCTTTATCAGTCTCTATCTCGCATATAATATCACCAACCTCAATCTATCAGATGATGTAGAAAACAAATTAGAAAACATTTCAGTCCTTTAGGTTTGAGATCAAACCTCAATGCCAATGAAACCAAATTTGGTAAATAAGGACTAACCTTTTCACCTTCCTGTTTCCTCCACCTAGCAATATTCCCTTGGTCCTGCAAATTTATTGGGAAAAAATGTCTAAAGATTTAGCAAGAGGAATGAGATTACTTTGACATTAGTTTGGTTAACTTACCATAGTTGGTGATAATGCTGGCATTTCAATAAAGATATGTGGAGGAAGTTTTGATGCATCTATTTTCTCTGAACTTGACTTTTGGACCGTTTCTTCAGATTTTACATCAGATTGAGCTGACTTTGTTTCTTTGACCTCTGACCCACCAAGAACACTTTCAGGGATATTTTGTATATCATTTAAATCCTCAACCTAATAAATATGTAGTTAGGTACACATAGATTAGAATAAATTATGTTCATGCATCAGTTGATACAGCATATATTGGCTAAAAACCAGTAAGGTAGAACATTGGTTATGTGGAAGACAAGTCAACAAAGAAGGTTATTTGTAGGTCAGTGAATATAGGAATATGATCAACATGATAATATAAATAACTTTACCGTAATTGCAATAGGCTGCCCAACTGGCACATCTTTTGCACCATCTGGCGCCAATATCTTTGCCAAATACCTGCATGTGGTGGTTCAAGTGACATCATTCCAAGAGAACAAGATAAAACTTATGGGTTTTTGATAGAAACTTATGAAAGTCCGAACAATGACTATTAGGCTTTTTTCTGTATAAAATATCAACAATGAACACACTTTTTCATATGTCCAGTTTTAGTAATTGTGTTTATTGTAC
Source organism: Tagetes erecta (assembly GCA_030867185.1). NCBI lineage: Eukaryota > Viridiplantae > Streptophyta > Magnoliopsida > Asterales > Asteraceae > Tagetes > Tagetes erecta. The sequence goes on from CM061487.1 coordinate 2,798,350, forward strand.
TTCTTAGTCATTCACAGATAACTTTGCGTCCCAATTTGGTCATCTGGAATTCAAAACCAGGCTATCAAAAGATAATTTATGTATAAAAATGTTAAATTATGTAAAAATATGAAATGTACCAATTATAAAAAGACCAAGACCATACACAAAGTCATCTTTATCTGATACAAAAGTACAGAAAGAGGTGCATCAACTAAAACGAAGAAAAAAAACATGTTCATATAAAAGATCCTAACATGTTGATATTTCATGCAAAGGGGCTGTTTGTTTCACCTACTAACGGTTCAGTTCAGTGCTTAATAATTCAGCATTCAAAGCGTTTGTTTCATAAAAAAAAAACCTCTGAATGGTTCAGTTAATTGTTGAATGGTCAAGAGACAGAGAAACGATGAATGGAACTGAATGAAGCATATACCAAACTTACCCTCATCTGAACTTCTACAATATCTCTCTCATTGGTAGAACCTCTTAATGGTTCAGACCTCTTAACCATTCATCATTTAATGATTCAGATTTTGCCAAACAGCCCCAAAATATCCTAAGTTCCAAACTCCAAATCAAAGATGTACTTAACATAGATTTATCTTTTCTAGAATAAGATGCATAAACTACATATGAGCCTACATTTTAAGATGCTAAATGATCATGAACATTGCCAACGTATAAATATAGTACACGACAATTCTATATTCAGGAGTATATTAAATCAAGGAATGCAAAATTACCCTTCTTCAAGACTTTCAAATTCAAGAGTAGCTTTATCCGTCTCGATTTCACATATGATATCACCCACTTCTATCTATTAGATCAAAACAAGTAATCAAATAGATATCATCAACCATCATTACCAAAAAAATAGATTTCAATATTTCCAAACAATACCTTTGTATTTGCAAGGTGTGGAATTTAAAATATAAAAAAGAATCTCTTAGGACAGTAACAACTTCTGAAACAACTGACCTTATCTCCTTCTTTCTTCCTCCACTTGGCAATGTTACCTTGTTCCTATATTAAAGCACAAAAGCTTGCGTACTTACGCAGGGAAAAAATAAATAAATAAAAATAGATCAGGTCCATACCATATCTTACCATTGTAGGTGATAGAGCTGGCATTCCGATAACAACATGTGCAGGAGGTTCTGCATATTAGAAGATCATTAAAATTAGCTACTTCAACTTTCAGAAACTATTGATAACTGAGATTCAGTTTCCTTGGAGATAAGAAAAAGAAATAAATAACCACATTTTGCAGATTCAAAAAGTTCAACACACACAAAGTCATGATTTTATATAGAAGACAATAAAAAATGTAACTTTGAACTAAAAAGATTCATACCTGCAGATGAGTAACATCTAATGCCACTCAGCAACTGTAAGCAAGCAAGCATTGTCAGGAGATAGATATCGTGTTGAACAAAAATCAAATTTTCGCTTTAATTACTAACCTTTAATTCAGATCGGTTTCCGACACCGTTGAATGGAGAAAAAAGTCTGGGCCTGTAAACCACATTGTCAGGATGATATGACGAAAAATTGGATGACTATGTACAAAAGAGATACTCTTAACAGTTTTTATAATTTGGTTAGAACTCAATACAAATGAAGTTTTTGTATATGGGAGTTCAGAACACTCGAACAGTTAAGGGTAATGCTATGCTTCTTTCTATAATAAGATTTATGGTTTCCTTTGACATAAAATCTCCAGCACTTGTTGATGGCCTAGAATCTTATAAATTTCAAAAATAAATTTCATTAAAAAATTAAGCCCCCTCTAGATTGATGCCTTCAAACTCGGTGTTATGATGTCCTAGAAGTTAAGTCTATCTTATCTGCTAAACTAAATTATAACTATCCAACCACAAGAGTTTAGTTGGTCTTCTAGTTCAGAAACTCTACAACGTTTTCTGAGATCTTGTCTTACCCAACTTCTTCTTTCAAAGACTAAAGACAGGATAAGCAAAAATGTTCCTTCTTGGTGCTTTTTTCTATCATGCGATGTCCCATGGAAATATGGTAGGTTCTCTGAAGATACTTTTGTTATAAAAAATTTAATATGTTCACGTCTAATCCACAAGCTTCTAGATGTTATATATCTACTATGAATAAATCATCATTAAGTATTTAGCAGTATACTTGTCACTTCTACTAGAAAATAACTCCCCTTACATAGGTTTACATGAATTTCACCTTCTATATATATCTAAAACTACTTATAAAGATAAAGCGTTCATATTTCTCTACAACATGTACATCAATTAACCAAACCTAGAAGTATTGTATCTAATTCACCTATCAGGGTATATAAATTCAGTTTTATGCAGACATTCATTTTCTTTGTGACGTCACAGACTAAAACCATGTAACCTACTTCCTTGATGTACCAAGATATCCATCTCGTAACACACATAACACATGAAAATTTTGATGAAAATAACATAACACAACAACAGTTGGTTAAAAGGGGTGATGAAAGCAAGTAAGCTTGTACCTTAACAAAGTGCCACCATCTTCAGCAATAGAGTTCTGCAATTTTGAATTGCTGCCCAAAAAAAATTCCTCAATAAGTAACATAATCAGAGACACATTTCACATCTAATATGAGTAATACCACCAACAACATCAATGGTTTATTAATGCAGTCTTTTATTCTATTTTCAACTCATGTAGTAACATTTGCATAATCTGATATCCACATATGAAACATTGTACAAAGTAAGGGGCTGTTTGGCAAAATCTGAATCATTAAGTGCTGAATGGTTAAGAGGTCTGAACCATTAAGAGGTTCCATCAATAAAAGGGATGTTGAGGTACAACTTCATATGAGTATAAAGTTAGTTATGCTCCATTCAGTTTCATTCAGCATCTCTCAGTCTCTTAACCATTCAGCACTTAACTGAACCATTCAGAGGCTATTTTTTTCTGAAACAAACGCTCTGAATGCTGAATGCTGAATGGTTAAGCACTGAACTGAACCATTAAGAGGTAAACAAACAGCCCCTAAGACTTTAAAACTTACATAAGCAGCATTACGAAACAACAATGAGAATATATATAAGTGACAAAAGTGCTGAATGAATATAAAAAACTCCCTTAACCTGCTAACCAATAGAACCTCATGTTTTCTTATGAAATTTACCAAGGAACTCGTGCACACATATAAAAGCATAAAGCACATTAAACAAATTCAAACCCTAATACCCTATCCTCTTGAGGCTAAAACCTTGCAGGTCACAAGTTCAAATCTTCTTCCCCTGGTCTACTATCAATCCTCTACTTTATCATATCCTCTTTGACTCTCCAACTTTTTCTCCCTAATAACTCGACACCTCATTTTGTTTAAATTACTTTTATAGTTTTAAACTGCAACGTCCACCACCTATTAAATACTTGTATTTATGTCTAACAACGTTAATGTCCAGATTGACTTTACATGAGAACGTCCGAAACTTTATACTTTTTTATCTATGTGTAACGACGTAAATGTCACGAACGTAACATATGTAACAAACTCAAAACAACATAATGTCAGGCCCGGCACCACACGCTACTGTTATCATCATAACACATTTAACAAGTTAGCAAACACGACCTCGCCTCCGCAGCACGCATCAAAATTCTATTTCAAATCCTAACACTCTATCCTCTCGGTGCTAAAACCTTACATTTCACAGGCTCAAAATCTTCTTCCCCTGGTCTATTATTAATTCTCTACTTTATCAACTCTCATACAAATTTTGAAATTTAAACAATTTTGATAATTTGATTTATACAACAAACCTTGATCCTCACTGAACCTAGACAAAGCATGTTAGCTCAGCCTCGTTTAAACCCTAACCCTAACTCACATCATTAACAGCACAATCAGTAAATCAACTATATACGATATTCATAAACTATCAATCTAATGCTTGATAAAAGTAAAAAAGTAGCTAATTGACATCACATCAAAAGTAAAAAGTACGAAATGGATCGATGATTGATAAAAGTAAAATTAAAAGGTTTATTACCGGGAAAGGGATCTGGAGGTGGAAGAAAGGTAACGAGCCCTAAGCAGCGACGGTGCTCGTGAAATGACGGGATGATGTCGGAGACGTGAAAGAGCCATCGATCATCCACCGATGATGATGATGATGAAAATGAGAATTTTTCAGAGCTTCAACAAATGGAACTTTGATTGCTCAACGCTTGATTTTTGTGTAAACAAATGAGAGTAGGTTGTTAGATCATTAGAATTAGAAATTAATTAATTAATTAATAATTGTGTGCAACTTTCAATTTTAGGAACAGGCATCAATTTAGAAGGGTTGACAACACAGATAACTTCTTGTCGTCTTTATGGGCGGATGAGTTAGTGGTTTTTTTCAAAATAGAGTTGGTTTTTTTATATAGATGGGCTTGGGTTATTTAGTATTGTTTGTGTTTGTAGAGTGTATAGGGTCGTCTTTCGTCATTAGACTATCCTAAAAAGCAGGCTTTATTCATTTTGATGTAAAAAAATTCAATAATTGTGTATATTTTGTTATTATAATAATTTATAGCAATTGTATTGTTTGATTGTTTTTGTTGATTTATTGTTTTTACATGTTTTTATTCTGATTTATTGAAGTTTGTTACACGATAAATTTCGATTACAAAGGAATATAACTACTTTAAATTATTGGGGTCTGATTCACATAATTTTTTCATATCAAAAACACAAATTTAAAGCATTCTAAATCTTTAATTTTCGTTCACCTCTCTCTTCATTGAACATCCATGAAGTTTTCCTATAAAGTAAGTTCTATCGTTCTTTATGTTTTATGTGTTCTTCATGTTCATATCTTTCTATTTTGTTTCTTAGATCTATGATTCCATAACATGTTTGTGTAGTAATCATAGATCGAAGATGGTCCAAAACCCTAAATTAAGATGAAGTTAACAAAATATTTCAAGAAAATATTAACCTATAAAATTCGACGAGTAGCAAAAACATTGAACAAATCTATAACCATCACACGGAAAACAACATGTAAATATGAAGAAAAAAACCACATATGCAAGCAACAACTGGCATAGGGAAAATTACAGAAAATCACTGAGAAAAAAACCATATGTACAAATCGGAAACATGGCCACAAAAGCAACCACAAAACAAGACGGAGATGGCGAGGTTACTGCTGGGGAAGACGGAGATGATGACAGCAACAGCCTCCGAAAAACAGAGAGAGACCGATGAGAAAGAGTGCAAAATTAAGTCAACACAAATGGTGAAGTGGGTGAAGGTTTTAATCAAAACTAGATGAATTACAGGCTTGCACGTTGCACGAGCTATATATTTAAGTGTCATTTTTATACATGTATTCGCGGAAAAATAAAATAAAAAGCATACACACTAAAAATCCCACTTAGGTTGGTTTTCCTAAGCTATGTAGCGCGACTTTGGTCGTCATCGGCTTGCCTTATCGAAAATCATAAAAACGCGTACCAACACCGTGACCAATAATACCAATACCCACAATCACGATATTCATTCATAATTTATTCGGCTTGTCACGGTGCCTCAAATATTAAGAAAACTTAAACTATAAAAACCAACACTAAAAAAATGTTTGTGGCAAAAGTGTGAAAAATAAAATGTGAAAAAACATGTCAAAGAAAAACCCAAATTCACATGAAGGTGTAATTTGATTGGCTTGTGAGTCACGTACCAAGCATATTAACTTTTCTATTGTTCAAAATTATTTGAATGTAAAAACTCTTGTGGTTAAATTGAAAACACACAAAAGTTCATTGTATTACTATTCATTTTCTTTCTACCTTCATCAGTGAGTCACCAACCAAAGATATTAACTTTTCTATTGTTCAAAATTGCTTGAATGTTAAAACTCTTGTGGTCAAATTAAAAACACACAAAACTTCACTGTATTATTATTCATTTTCTTTGTACTTTCAACATAAAGTATAATAAAATGGCAACAGATAACATGCTAACACATTATACAAGATGACTCACATACAATACACAATGACTCACACACAATACACAATGACTCAACCAAACAATCCAATAAAACAACACTCAAGCAACACCACACCACCAACCAATAAAACAACAACACATAACCAAATACAATAAAATACCCAAAATACCATAATTTTACTATTCATGACGTTTTTTAAGATAGTAAAATATTATTTGTAAAGATATATATGAAATATTTTCTATATAAAATTTAAAAGGAGTATTGGATATTAACAGTCCAAACTATTTGTTTTTAGCCGCTACCGGTCCCAACTACCGAAATATTTGTTGGCGATCCCAATTTCTATCATTTTTGTCACCAATGGACCACCGTTAGAAAAAATTTAACTGCGTTAAGTTTTTTCCCGAATTTCAGGCCGACGTTTATGGATTTTGATTGGAAGAGGAATACGAGTTGATTGATATAAAAATTATTTTGAAACAATGCTCCAAATGACGAAACGACTTCAACAGGGTGTTTAAACATAACAGTGCTTCAATCGGATGTAAAAAATTCGTCGTTTGGAGCACTCTTTCGAGGTAAATTTTACATCAATCGACTCGTATTCTCTTTACGATCAAAAGCCCTAAAACGTCGGTCTGAAATTCAAAAAAAACTTAACGCTGTTAATTTTTTTAACGGCGGTCCATTGATGGCAAAAATGATAAAAATTGAGACCGCCAGGCGCCATCATATATTTCGATAGTTAGGACCGATAACTGCCAAAAACAAATAATTAGGTATGTTAATATCCAATACTCCAATACTCCAATTTAAAATTTAGTTTAAAGTATACTTTTGAGAGGCTCGATAAAACTGCCATGTGGAAAAAATGATTTTGCAATATTATAATAGAGATTCATTGAAAAAAATTATGAATTTTCTACTGGTTAGGTTGCTGGATGGAGCCAAATATACGATGGGTTGACATTCGTGACAATAACGGGTGCAGGGCATGAATTGCTACTACATCGCCACCGACAAGCTTTTATACTTTTCAAGTCATTTTTGGAGAATAAAGCAATGAAAAGAAGCTCAAACTTCATCTAAGGCTCGATTTAGTATTTGCATAACCTGTATACAAAAAGAACATTGTTTCAAGGAAGAAATAAATAAGGAGATGCTCCTTCATTCTTGTTTCCGAGTGATTATATATTATAAGTTACCTACACCGAGGCATACCTAGCCAAGTTGTATTTGTAGACGTGACAGATCAAACTGGAGTAGATGCAAGATAATCAGAAGTCCAAGGTGAAAGTGGAGTGGAGTAGCAAGGATGACAATGAACGAAAACCATAAATCAGGTTGTTTTGATCTAACTAATTTAACACTGAAAATAGATCGAATGAGTGTTTTTTTAGTTTCTCATTTCCTACCTATACATGAAGACAAATAGCTATTTTATTTTAGTATTACATTTTTTGAAACATCGGTTGGTGCAACGACCTATGATCGATGCACTCAGAGGTGCAAGGACGCTTGCATCGAGATCAAAACCCCAACTCTAACACCAATATGTGTTTTTTGTTGGCATTGAGGCTCCCTTACGAGCCAAGTTGATCGGAGTCGAAACTCGTCAACCAACTAGAGAAAAACCGAGCATAAACCTTTAACCATACCACGTAACACCCTTAGACTCATATACGAATCCAGGTTGTTGCCCAGGACTAGCTTGCCCGAATCCATAAAAAAATGACACTAGTAGGATTAAAGTTGACTCTTATTTTAATATTTCACGACTCTAAAACTAGGGGTGTACATGGTTCGGTTTCAAAACACGAAACAGCCCCAAACCGGTCATCGGTTTGGTTTCGCAGTCGGTTTATGTTTATACAAAAAACCATTCGTAAAAAACCGGACCGAACCGTTATGAACGGTTTGGTTTACGGTTTATACCAAAAACCTTTTGTAAAAAATCAGACCGGACCGAACGTGCACGTGTGTGTGTATCTATATATATATGTATATATATACATATACATATATATATATATATATTAGATCTCATATATGAGTTCTTGTAAATAAAGTATTAAAATATGTATTAGTTTGTTGATGCTAAAATATGTCATAACTAGCATATCGATCATATATATATAATATCACTAGTTTTACGCATGTGTGTTACACGGATAGGTACATGAAAAACAGATAAAGCTAACCAAGTTTCATTTTTGTTTTAATTAGGTCTCTCAAACTTTGTTTTGTTTTAATTCAATAACTTAACTTTTTAAAAACGTGTTTCAATCTTAGGTAACTAACTTGTGTAATAGGTAAACATTAACTTCATGAGTGACACCTTCAAGAACAATCGTTTCTACTTTCCCACCACCAACTCTCATGGGAGCTGGTGAAGCCTTGTAACATTCAATTTAAACTAAACCATTTTAGAAATTGAAAAAAAAACTGCAATATTTTTCATAAATTTGTAAAAAAGTCTAAAAAGTGACATTTTTTTAGAAATTGCCAAAAATTTTAAAAATAAGAAAAAAATCTATGAATTTTTATAAAATGATGGTAGAAAAAACAGGTCAAAATTCACAAAACAGGTCCCAAAAAAATTTGATGGTAGAAAAAACATGTTCAATAAAAACTATGAAATATAATTGATGTCAGAATAAATCACAAAACATGTCTCAAATTCACCTAAAATCAGTGTTTACTTGTTATAAAGTTAATTACCTAGGAGTAGAACACATTTTAAACTTAAGTTATCTAGTTGAAATGAAACAAAGTTGAACTGACCTAATTGGAACAAAACATAAAGTTTATTATGTTATATGACACTTTCCCTTTAGAGAAAAAACATTTGAAAATAAGTTACATATAATCACGTTAAATAAATGTTTTTAAAGCTTAAAAACGAACTACATACAACATTAAAAACCATCTTTTGTGAACAATAGACCATGCTTATATTTGGCAAAGATATCGTCAAAATTTTGGCTTAGCAATGTAGACGAATTGATTAAAATATACAGTTTGCAATGTTGAAATTTTTGGAAAAATTTAATGCACTTTGTTCGATTTTAAATAACATTATGAAAAAACAATAATTAAGGATGCAAATAAATTCAAAACGTAGCATAAATTTTATATTTTTATACAAATCAATTCAAAACCATAACATATTTTTGAAAAAAAATGTTTATTTGATTACCTTGTTAAGTTTGAATTAATTAAAGAATTATTTACTTATGTAATGGAAATCTTCATCTAATAAAATTGTTACAAAAATTTTGAGCGGGAAAACTATTCTTTAAGTGTCTCTAATAATGATAAGTGTTCTCTAAAATTTTGAGCGGGAAAACCCTCTTTAAGTTTATAAGATTTTGATAAGATTTTCGGATGTTTTTAGAGCTTTTAAACTTTGACTACAAAACTCAAACCGAGAAACCAAACCAGACCAAACCGTTCGTATAGTTTAGTTTAGGTTTGGTTTTTTTACTTTAAACGGTTCGGTTTTGGTTCTAATGGTAAAAAACCGGAAGTAACGGTTTGGTTACGGTTTTATCCAAAAACCGTAAACACCAGATCGCGTACACCCCTATCTAAAACCACTAGTTGCTAATTAACTAACATGTAAATAAACAATAACGCTGGAAATAAAGCGGATAACCTTTTCTACTCGGCATACTCGATCTACAAATGAAGACAAATAACAATGATAAACTATCAAACGACACCAATAAAATGTGAACATAATCATTTTGACTAAAAAAATCGACAGGATGAAGTTTGAGAAAATTCTCAAAATGTCTCTTATTATAACACTTTTTCCACAAAATGTCCAAATTGACTTTTGGTTCCATATAAATAATGTTAGAATTTCATGTACCTCTTAAAATTCAAATTAGTTTTGGAAAGCGTTAGCGAATACACGGTTTGGACCAGATCCATTCCTTCGAGGGTGTAGTTACATTCATTTAAACAAATTTAAATGAAAACTTTAACAATTAAAGTTAACTCGTGATGAAACACCAAATATCAAACACATTGATTCAACGAACATCCAGCTAGCATACTTGACAAAGAAAACAAAATCCGGAACGTTCTACTCGATTTGAAATACCGAACACCAAGTTGTGGTGGTGGCTGACGGCGTGCAGTAGTGAGGATGATAGGAGGTAGCCATAAGATGGTGGTGGTGTGACGACTAATTAAGAGTGGTGGTGATTAGGGTTTTACCTTTTGTGTGGTGTAGAATAATATGAGATCCACTATTTGTTTATAATAATAAAACTCTAACTTATTCTCAAGGTCAAGAATATTATCATTTAATTAGATTTAAATCTATTCATATATTATATTTATATTATATACTAGGTTAGATATCACGTGATACACGAGTCGAATACAAATATATTAAAATAAATATTTAAATAATTATGTTCATTTCTTAAATATGGAAAAAAATCTTGATAAAATCAATCGGATGCGACCTAGGCGCAGTGTGCTTCTAGGCTGGCACATATTGCTCCCCGCTTTAGATATACGAGCGCAGTCTACTCCTTTATGGGTGCAGATTAGTTCCCCATCAAGTTTTTCAACTTCATGGCTCTGCATTGTGTGGTACATTGTGTGGCTTTATACTTTTAGGCAAGTAGAATGCGCAAAGGTGGACCACATTACGCCCCCTTCAGACTTTTTCTCACTTTCTTCGCTTCTTGATCTCCATCAATCTACACAGTAACCACTCTTCATTAAAGGCTCAATTATATTCATTTAAGCTTCCAAAGCCTACAAAACAAACATAGTACAAAGTGAATGCATTCGATGACATATAATTAAGTTAAAGACATAAAGCTAGGTAGCAACTTAAAACATATATAAATAACTCATGAACTTGTTAGTGGTTTCAGGACTTAACAATTCATAGATTGTCAAACAATTGATAATTATTAGAAATATAATATAATTTTTTAAACAATGTATTGACACAAATTATCAAGGGAGTAGGTGTATGAAAAACAAAAAAAATATTCCACTTGTTGCAATCTTCATCAGACATTTAAACGTGTCATGTAGATGCAAAAATTTTATACATGCAAGACAAGTAATCACTAGCCATCGCACGTACGTTAGTATTCTAAGATCATTAATTATATAAGTAAAACTTCATGAATAATAGCAATGATAATTTCGTAATTTTGATTGTGGTGGAAGGGCATTTATGTCCATTTGATTATGTGTTATAAGTTGAAATTACTCTATTTGTTTTCTCATTTTAACCGGTGCAAATCTGCAACCACACCGCCTCTGTGGTCGTATGTGACGGCGGTGATGATGGCGATGGTACTGGTTTACTCAATGTTTTGAAAACTGGACTGGACACCGAACCGTAATTTTAATTTTATTGGTTGGACAGGTCGGACCGTGGTTGGACCGGGGTTTGACGAAATATACATTTATCAAAATACTACCATAGGATTCTAATTTAGACACAGCATAGGTTCAATAATATTAAGTTATAACACAAAAGTCATAAATCAAACAGATTTTAACACCAAGAACCACAAAAAAGTTACAATTTAAACAAATTTTAACACCAAAATAAAACCAAATCATCATCATCATAAGTTCTAAGTTCAAATGTCACGCCACGTATCCAATTTTTCATCATTAAGTAAAACTAATTCATCATCTTCATCACTCAGAACATCAACATATTGAGTTTTATCAGCTAAAACATAAAAAAATTATAGATATAAACATAAAATCCAAGAAAAAACGGTTCGATAGCGGTTTAAAACGGTCCGGTTAGAGCGGTTCGATAACGGTTCGAACGGTTCGCAGCGGTTCACAAACACCTATCAGACCGTGACCTATCCAACCGTGATTCTCAAAAAACACGGTCCAACCGATCGGACCGGCCAGTTTAAAAACACTGGGTTTACTGTAAAACATTTGATGGTTTTCGATTGTCAGTGGTTTTAATAAAACCATAAAGTCATCATCATTTGTTTTGTTTTTTAAAATTGAATCGTTGTGTTAAAAAAAGAGTATATGTTATTTGGAACTAGATATGTATCCAATAATTGGATTTGTCGACAAATGAACTGCAATTACAAAACAAAAAGCTCGCGCAACGCACGAGCGATGAATTCACCTAGTTTAGTTGAAATTAATTTCATAAACCAACCAAAATATTACACGTATTGAACCAATAACATGATATCACGTGGATAAAGCATGAAAAAATTTAATTTAAAAGTTCCTTAAGCATACATAAGCTATTAAGCACCACAAGCAGTACCTACGAGATGGGCCGCCGAGCTTTGTGAGCTCCATGAGCACACCTGCTCGGGTCCAATGACTTGCTCTCACGAGCTTATCTCTATAAGCTTGCTTGTCACTTTACTCGTCACTTTTTACATTTTAGACCGTGCGAAAAGGTATTATGACTATTGCACTCCATTAAATATTTTTTTTTAAATTTAAGTTTTAAAACCTTTGTATATATAGAAAACTAAAGTATCATATTTTATACCAAAACCTTTATTTTCTTCCAAAGTCACACCTTACACAACAAAATTTATAAAAAAATATATACTTTACGGCTTATTCAACAAATATCTGACGAGTCCAACGACTATGGTTCGTCGTCCAATTCCTCCGGGAAAGAGTTTATGCTACACGTTCAACAATTAATACAAAGGTTAAGGATAACACTCAATCATCAAGGACCTATTTTTTTTAGTTAGTTTCATCTTTTTTTATTTTAGCTTTTTAGTTTTTTAATATGTAACATTTTTAATTAATGAAAATGTTTAATTAAACTACTTCTATATTCACAGCAAACATATCCTACTCTTATTCCTAACTATTTTAACCTAATCTACACCATACCCAGGTTTAGACCTGGGAGCTATCTATCTAAGATATAAAGTTTTTATCAAGTGAGATAGTCCACAATATTGACGTGTGAATAGGGGATAAATTTGCACGTATGACTTTGCTACTAGATTTTTATGTTATCTTGATGCGTTAACGAGTTGTTCTAAGTTATTGCTTTTTTATATATGACCTAACGAGTTGTTAAAGTTATCCCAATATTTGCAATTTGCAAACACCATATAATATCTATATAAGGGAACCATTGCAACATGTGAGCGTCATAAGCTGTTAAAAACAATAATGGGCTCCAATGTTGATGACTTTACTTATGCACTAGAATTGGTCAACTCCACATCATCGACCATGGTGCTAGTGAATATAATCAAGCTCAAGGTGCTAGAGACTATAGCGGAGGTAGGACCAAATGGCCGACTCTCGGGTCATGATATCGCTTCTCGTTTATCAATCCTCAACCCAGATGCTCCTGACATGCTTGACCGAATGCTTCGTTTGCTCGCACGCCATTCAATTGTTACTTGTAGTGAAGGGGTCCATGAATCAAGACCTGTTCGAATGTATGGACTCACTCCTGTTGCTAAATACCTCATCCCATTGATGCACTTGCTCCAAGACAAAGTGTTCATTCAAAGTTGGTAAGTTTAATCCTATCAACTAGATGTCTACATTGTATTGTTCCCGTATATACTAAAACATAATGTCGGTGAGAACTTGTGTTTTAGTCCCCAAACTTTAACATATTTATATATTTGATGTCCCAACTCAATTTTGATATATTTGTGTCATCGGTCCTTCAACTTCGACTTATTATCATTTTGATCCCGATGACTTATTCAATTTACAACTTTAATCTCCTACTCTACTTTGATAATATATATATATATATATATACACGACTTTGACCTCTAGTTTGACTTGGTTATCATTTTAACCTACAAGTTTAGATATATCTTCATCTTTTAATATGTGCCGTTAGTGGTGTTCATTATTCAAATACGATTCGGATTAATCAAAATTCGATTCGAATCAAATCAAATCCGATTAAGGATATTCAAAATTGACTTTCGGTCACTCAAATTTGATTCACATTCAATTTGAATAATTCTGTTGAATGTGGATAGAATACGAATATAATTTTCGTTATTTGCATCGGATTCAAATAAGAGTAATATATATTTTTTAATATATCTACTCCTCTACATATGAATTTGGGTTTTAGTCCAATCCTAACCACAAAGTTTTTAGTGTATATAGTTTAATATATCTACTTATTTCTAGAGTTTTGATCCTGAAATTTGGTTTTATTTTGTTGTTAATTATGTATTTTTGGAATTTTTTAACATGTTTTAGACTTGTTGCTGGTTTGCATATTATTTGTGATGTTTTAGACTTATGTAGTTATGTTGGTATATCAATAACCTTTAAAGTGCGAGACGTAAAACTTTTTTTTATCAGCATATGTGACGAAGTCACATACACAAAACCTAATTGTCACATCACGCGACCTCTAGTAATAATATATCTTGCATTTATGCTTTAAGAAACTAAGAAGGTAAAATTTCAATGGTTTCTTTTTATTACCACAATGCCATATATGACCGTCATGTTAGCATGCAATTGCCTAGGGAGAATTGCATGTATATCATTTAAAGTTGTAAAGTTATATATTATTAAAAATACAAATTTTGTTTTAAAACATTATTTAAAGAAATATGTAATTTTATAAGTTTAGAGCATTAAGACATGCAACGGCCACTGTTACGAGTAACATACCGAGTCTTTTATAAGAGTATATACGTGAGATTTATTTATTTTACTAGAATGCAAATGCAGTATAACGATTTATTGCTACGTTTAAGGTTTGAACTTGACGATGCTGTCGTTAAAGGAGGTGTTCCATTTGACAAGGTCCATGGAGTACATGCATTCGAATATCCATCGTTAGATGCAAGGTTTAATGAGGTTTTTAATAAAGCCATGGTAAATTATACCACTATCATAATGAAGGAAGTTCTCAAAACGTACCGTGGTTTCGACAACCTTGAACGCGTGGTAGATGTTGGAGGTGGTCTAGGAACCACTTATAAAGGACCATGAATCTCGCATTCCCACTGCGTGATTTAAGTGATTTAAATCTATATATTTAGGAGATTATATCAATATTGTTGTAGTAATTAGTTGTTATTATTTTCCATATATTCTTTCTATATTAGCTCCTGTAATTGCGTTTGACATTGGCTATATAGCCTTAATGAAATCGATGGCAGAAAACCATTCAAGCCATCATTTGCATTCATTTGTTATATGGTAATCAGAGCAAATAAACTCAAACGAGTAAATTGATCCTGTCGTTTTTCTTTTGAATATGGCATCTTCACAAACCCTAATCTCTATCACCACCGCTACTCATTTTCCGATCCGATTAACCTCCCAAAACTTCCCTGTTTGGAAGCGCCAAGTTCAGTCCACCCTTATCGGCCTTGAGCTGGATGGCTATGTCACTGGTGACAATGTTGCACCATCAAAAACCATCAAGGAGAAGGACACTACTAAACCCAACCCAGAGTATACCGCTTGGTTTCGTCAAGATCAAGTCTTGTTCGGTGCGATTCTCGGTTCCTGTTCGGATGATATACAACCCATCATCGCCTCTGCTTCGACCGCAAAAGAGGCTTGGGAGCGTCTTTCCTCCAGCTTTGCAAGCAAGTCTCGTTCCCGGATCATCTCTCTCAAATCCAAGCTAGCCAAAAATCCAAAAGGAAATCGGTCAATCGCAGAATTCTTAAATGAAATGCAATCCATTGCCGATGAATTGGCACTTGTTCAGAATCCCATTGATGATGAAGATCTTCTAGTTCACATTCTTAGTCAACTCGGTGATGAGTATAACTCAATCACTGCTGCACTTAAGGTACGAGAACAACCGATCTCTTACCCAGAACTCTTTGATAAACTTGTTGATTATGAGCGATCCCTGAAGGAAACAACATCACCACCTTCTCTCATTGTGACTGCCAATGTTTCACAAAGGCAAACCGGTCGCTCCCAGTTCCGACCCTCCTCTAATCAAGCTTCTAGAACCTCCAGATCTTACTCAGGAACCCCCCAAAGGCCCTATCGTGTATCACAACATCGAACAGGAAACAACTCTCGACCCAACCGAAGCACCATGTTTTGTAATTTTTGCACTATCCAAGGGCATGACACACATGATTGTAGGAAGTTGGTAAAGTTCTTGAATGATCATAATATAACCTTCAACACCACCTCACCTAATCCGGTTGCAAATGCAGTCTCATCCACCTATCCATCAACCTCTATTCCCCAACAATGGATGATGGATAGTGGTGCCTCTCACCATGCACCTTACTTCATCTCCATCTACTCTTGGTTCAGTTTCAGACTATGGAGGACCCGATGAAATCCTTTTAGGTGACGGTACGACTCTTTCAATATCTCATATTGGTTCAACTAACATTCACACTTCTTCAAAACCTTTGACTCTTCCTAATATTTTATGTGTTCCTAAATTACGAAGACATTTAATTTCAGTCGCAAAGCTTTGTCAGACTAACAATGTCTTCGTACTTTTAAATTTCTATGTAAAGACTTAGGTCTTCGTTTCAAATCATTGTCAAGCTCTAATTTACATTGCCAATCGTGTGCTATTAATAAATGTCATAAGTTGCCATTTGGACCAAATTCCTTTGTTGCTACGAAACCTTTACAATTACTTTATTCGGACGTATGGGGACCGGTAGAAAATTCTATTGATGGGTACCGTTATTGATATAGTGATAAATATACATAAATCCCGAATTGTATTTGTTAACATTTTGTGTCGTTTCGGTAACGTTTTTATATCAATTTTGGCACAACTAATGTTTTTGTGTTTTGTAGGTCCCATGTTGATAAAGAATTGAAAAGCTCGCGGAAAATCGAATCCGTAGGCGAAAACGGGGCGCGAAACGGAGTTACGAGCGGACCGGAACGAGAAACCGAAACGACGCGGCACGAAACCACCCTCACCACGCCACGCGAACAGGGAGCCAAGGCTGGCCGCGCAGCGCGGCGTGCCCACTTGGGCTGCTGTTCCTCAGCGCGTCACGCGTCCACAACACTCTTTCGTCACCGCGCGACGCGGTGACGACGTTTCGGCAGAAAGTTTTCTCGTTTTTTGGCCCGGTTCGCTATATAAAGACATGTTATCAAACCCTAGCCTCTGAGACTTTTCTTGGTATGGAAAATAGGCGATTTCCAGCAGATTTGAGGCGGGTTTGACGTGAAGAAGACGGAACGAAGGCATCGGATTCGTGCGGGTTCAAGGAATCACTTCCTAGGCTTCTCGGGTTCATTCGTTCTTCGTTTTTCTTTCTTTTGATCATGTTTATTATTATTAAACTTGTGTTTTTCATTAAGAACATGCTTGGCTAGACTCGTTAAAACTACCTAGGCTTGTGTTGATTCGTTAACTGTTTGTTTGAACTTGCGTTGGAATGATTTGGTTATGGTTTATGTTTAATTAAAAGTTTGAACCCTTATGATTGTTTAATGCATATTATATGTTTGAATTGGTGGAATTGATATTATTAATCCATGTTTTCTTGGTGATCGTCTATGTCACATAATAGGATTCATTTAGTCATTAACGTGAGTTGTGATTATTATGGTTTAACTGCAGTATAACCATAGGATTAATAGTATTAATGAAATCGGTAATAACGTGTAGCCAACCTAGATATCCGTGAGGTGATAGGTTGTTAACAAGTCTTGATTAGTCAATTTGCTAGGTTTAGGTTTTTGTGAAAATTCCGGCTTAGTGTTAATTATTAATCTTGTTTGTTAAATTAAATGATTGGGTTTAAATGGCTTTAAGGGTCGTATCGTGAGATAGATCGTTAGCGTGAGTCAATTAGACATAATTTGATTAGATAACCGTGAGGAAATTTAATCCCATAACCGGTGTGCTTATAACTTAATAGTTATCCTTTAGGTTTCTTCTCGAGAAGGGTCGAGGGTCTTAATTAGGAGAGCTTTTAAGTGAATAGATTTAGATCCCGGTTCCATAACCATTAGTCCAACGTGAGCGATAATTAATGTTAACGATGATTCTAGCCTAGGTGGTTTGTTTTCTCTAATCTGTTTTAAAACCGTTTTTAAATCGTCAATTTCTATTTTTAGTAACTTTCTATTTTTAGCAAAACCCCCCTTCTTAAATAATCTTTTAATTAAAGTTCGTGTCTAGTTTAATTGAGTCTTGTCTAGTTATTTAACGTAGTATATAGAGTCTGTGTGTCGACACCCGGACTTACTTAAGCTATATTACATTCGACCGGTCCACTGCCGGTTGTGTGTAAGTTAGTCGGTTTATCTTGGTTTTATAAATTTAAAACTAGTTGTTTTTAGGTGTTTATTTTATATATATATTACACGCATCAGTTATTATGTTATATTTGTTGATTATTATTCAAAATACGTGTGGTTGTACCCCATCAAATACAAATCCGATGTTTCAACACTTTTTCCGCAATTTAAACGTCTTGTGGAGAAATTCTTTCAAACACCCATTTTGTCACTATTTACCGATAACGGTGGTGAATATATAGGCCTTGCCTCCTATCTTCAATCTGTGGGGATTTCCCACTATACCACCCCACCATATACGCCCGAACAAAATAGAATTGCCGAACGCCGTCATCGACACATTGTCGAAACAGGGCTTGCTCTTCTCCATTATGCCGGCTTCCCACTCACTTATTGGTCTCATGCTTTTCAAACCGCTGTCTACCTCATCAACCGGCTCCCCACTCCCATCCTTGAATCAAAATCACCATATCACGCTCTCTATGGTACTTCACCTAATTATACCAAACTAAAACCGTTCGGGTGCTTGTGTTATCCATGGCTTAAGCCTTACGCCACCTCCAAGCTTCAACCACGGTCCCAACCGTGTATATTTCTAGGCTATTCCAACTCTAAATCAGCTTACAAATGCCTAGATCCTCAAACCCGTCGGCTTTATCATTCCCGACATGTGACTTTTGTTGAGGATAGCTTCCCCTACAAACTTGAATCTACCAAATTATCCTCTCTTCCAACAGTAGATGACTTCTTTAAAACTACTACTGTTCAAGTCTCTGGGCAAACTCCACATCCACCTTTTAAACCAAATTTTCCTCTCATGCAAACACCACCTCCACCACCATTCCATACGCCACCTCCTACTGGTCAAACTCCATCACCATTTCAAATTCCAAACAATCTAACCCCACCCTCAACTTCCCCACCTACTCCAGACCAAACTAATGCAAACTCTCCTACCACCAGCTCTTCTAGTTTCTCATCATCCTCTCACTCAATCATGTCACCAGTATTACCTACTTCCCCTAACACACCTCAACCACCCCATGTTCCTCAACCACCACCAACTAGAAACTGTAAACCAAATCCTAAATACTACAACCCTCACTTTGTTAATAATGTCACTCTCCATCCTATACCTACAGCTCTCGTACCGCACACCTATATTCAAGCTTCCAAGGATCCTCTTTGGCGTAAAGCTATGGACCATCAATATAATGCCTTGATTCACAATCACACATGGGAGCTTGTTCCTCCAACTTCTCGTCGACCAATTGGGTGGGTCTTTCGTATCAAACGTTGACCCGATGGTTCAGTAGAAAGGTATAAGGCTCGGCTCGTAGCTAAGGGGTTCCTCCAAGAGCAAGGTAAGGACTACTTTGATACATTTAGTCCGGTGACAAAACCTGTCACTATACGAACCGTTCTTTCTCTTGCCTTATCTCGTGGGTGGTCACTCCGACAACTAGATGTAAATGATGCATTCTTGCAAGGCACCCTACAAGAGGAGGTTTACATGGTACAACCCCCTGGTTACATAAACCCACAACATCCGGACCATGTTTGTAAACTTAAGCGGTCCTTGTATGGCCTCAAACAAGCATCACGTGCATGGTACATGGCTCTTACCTCCTTCTTAACTGATTCGGGGTTTAAAAAATCACTAGCTGATGCTTCACTTTTCGTCTATAATCGAGACGGCATAATATGTTACTTTATGGTTTACGTCGATGACATAATTTTAACCGGTAACACAAAAACCTTCATTGAACAATTTGTGAAGAACCTGGCAATGAGATCTTCTCTTAAAGATTTGGGATATCCAAGCCATTTTCTTGGTGTTGAATTAATACCCACCACTCATGGGCTATTTCTATCTCAACATAGACACATACATGATTTATTAACCTTGCATCACATGGATGGAGCAAAACCAGTGCTCACTCCTCTCTGTTCATCCCAAATTTTACAACACGATGATGGTACACCCAAAGTTGATCCCACATCTTATCGTAAGCTAGTTGGTTCTCTTCAATATCTCGCCTTTACAAGACCAGATATTTGTTTTGCCGTTAACAAACTATCACAGTTCATGCATGAACCATCTCAAACGCATTGGAAAGCCCTTAAACGCTTACTCGGTTATCTCAAAGGAACTATTTACCATGGGTTATTCTTAAACCGGAAATCACCTTTAGAGTTAACAGCTTTCTCTGATTCCGATTGGGGAGGGGTGTCCACAGCAGGTCGATCTACAACGGCCTACATTTTGTACCTCGGTTCAAATATCATCTCGTGGAAATCCGCACGACAAAAATCAGTTTCTCGTTCTTCCACGGAAGCCGAGTACAAAGCGCTTGCGAACGCTGCAGCTGAACTAGCATGGGTTGAGAACTTACTCACTGAACTTGGCATATCACTTCCTGCTCCACCTCGGATTTATTGTGATAATACAGGAGCTACATATTTATGTGCCAATCCCGTCTATCACTCTCGGATGAAGCACGTTGCCTTGGATTATCATTTTGTACGAGAGAAAGTAGCTGCTCGGACTCTTCGGGTTCATCACATCAACTCTAAGGACCAACTTGCGGATGCACTCACCAAACCATTGTCTCGAGCTCCCTTTTTAGCATTGCGTTCCAAGATTGGAGTTTCTGAAGGATCCTCCATCTTGCGGGGGCGTATAAAGGACCATGAATCTCGCATTCCCACTGCGTGATTTAAGTGATTTAAATCTATATATTTAGGAGATTATATCAATATTGTTGTAGTAATTAGTTGTTATTATTTTCCATATATTCTTTCTATATTAGCTCCTGTAATTGCGTTTGACATTGGCTATATAGCCTTAATGAAATCGATGGCAGAAAACCATTCAAGCCATCATTTGCATTCATTTGCTATACCACTCTTAGTATGATTATATCGAAATATCCCACCATTAAAGGGATCAATTTCGATTTACCACACGTAACTCAACATGCACCACTCCATCCGGGTATACATATTATTACATTTCATTACAACTATGTCACTTGCACTATGCATGGTATGCAAAATGTAAAAAAATCAACTTATATGTAGGTATAATAATAAACATGTTTAGTTAGATGGGTACATCTATTAATGCACAAAAATATAAATATATAACAATGGGTTATTAGATTTTAATAATCCGAACTTTTGTATGTTGGCCGATATTAATCCTAACTTAAAAAAATTCCCTGTGTTAATATCAGTTTGTAACTTAATTTCCTACAATGATCTGCCGTTAAAATTAACTTAACGCGGTTAATTTTTTTTGAATTTCTGACCGATGTTTTAGGGCTTTTGATCGGGAGGACGATACGAGTCTATTGATGTAAAACTTACCTTGAGTCGATGCTCCAAACGACCAAACGGTCTTAAATCGGGCCTTTAACTAAACCTAATGGTTCTTAAATTGGATGTTAATTTTTTTTTATTTGGAGCATCGGTTCAAGGTAAGTTTTACATCAACAGACTCATGTCGTCCTCCCGATCAAAAGCCTTAATACATCGGTAAGAAATTCGAAAATTAAAAAATTAACGGCGTTAAGTTAACTTTAACGGCGGATCGTTGTAGGAAAATAAGTTACAATTTAGGATTGCCAAAGAAAATTTTTTAAGTTAAGATTAATAATACTGGTCAATATATAAAAAATCGGATTATTAAAATCCAATAACCGTATAACAATGGTAACACACATTATTTGAGAAAAATGTTACTTATGAGTGTGTAAAGACATAAAATGCTCACTCAAAAGCTAGGTAGAAATTATTTAACTTGTTACAATCATCTAAGTGCATGTGCATCTATTGAAAGATGCATATTAGCTAACCCTTTATAAAGCCGCAAATGCTTATATTGTAAAATCACTATAGGTATACAACATGTTACAGGAGATATGTTTAAAGAAGTTCCTCATGGTGATGCCATTTTTATGAAGGTAATTTTGCTCAAACTTATTACGTTTTGCATACATCAAACATGTTGCTAAATACATGGTACAGTGGATTTTACATGACTGGAGTGACGAATATTGTGTAAAATTGTTAAAGAATTGTTACGAGGCTTTGCCGGTAAAAGGAAAGGTTATTATAATAGAGGCGATTTTACCCTTTTTACCTGACACAAGCTCTTCTGTCAAAGCCATTACCCACTTCGATGCGATCATGATGACTCAACACACCGGAGGAAAGGAGCGTACCGAGAATGAATTTCTTGAATTAGCTAAATGTGCTGGATTCTCAAGGGTTAAAAAAGAATGTTTTGTTTACAACTATTGGGTTATGGAATTTTACAAGTAGTTTATTTACTCCTTGCATGAATAATAGTTCTTATTTCATTAATAGAACTAGGATTATCCAAAGTCTCGTGCGTTGCATATACGAGACATGTTTGGCGGCGTTGCAATCATCGATAGTAATATATGTTTATGTTCGAATGCGTTACACATGTTTGGTGTTGCAATCAATGTTATATGTTTACTCTTCACTCAAAGAGCTTCAATATATATACATTTTGTTGATGGCTTTTGCTAACTCTAAAGTGGTTGCACACTAATACATAAGATTCATCTCAACACTTTTAAGCATATTTAAAGGTTTTATTACATACTAATATTTGATTACATAAGAGTTATGAAAGTACAAATGATTTACTTCAATAGTTCTAAAAGTTTTGCCATTGCTTTCTTCAAAGGTACGGTTAATTTGTGACATCAAGGCGATGAGAATTAGAAATGCTAACCAACAATCCATGTAGCTATATCACTACTACAGAAATGAGCATTTTGCGACTGTAAAAATGGTCGCAAAGTAGTCGCAAATGGCCATTTGCGACCGTTTAGCGACTAGTTTCGTTGGTTGGAAATACATTGGTCGGTAAATCATTTTGCAACCAAATTTGCGACCAAAATAATCTTGCGACTGAGTTTGTGACCAGATCAGTCGTCGCTAAACTAGCGAACAGTTTTGCAACTAAATTTAACTTGCGACTAAATTTGTGACCGTTTTTTTGCAACCAACTCTGCGACGATAACCTTTAGCGACCAATTTTGCGACTAAACCTACAGCGACCAGAACTGTGACCAAGTTTGCGATAAACTCTTTAGCGACCAAACAAATTCACGACTGACTGCGACCAAAAAATCTGCTTTAATTCTTTTCTTGCAACCAACTTAGCAACTGAGCTTTGTTTTAAATTTGTGACCAGATTTTCTCCTAGATTTTTGTTTGCAAAAGTATGTAATACTAAAAAATGGTTCAGAAATTTGCTATTTATAAATTTTAATGCATGAATTAAAGTCATATAATAAAATTTAATAATATTTAAATATTCATAATAATATCCAACAGTGTACATTATATATGATCATAAGTATCCAAATATAACATAAAAAATATCTAAACATAAAAACGTATTAAGTTTGCTGCTTCATTTCATTGTTTGTCACTCTTTTTTCTTTTATATGTCAATCATTGCTAGTTTTCTCGGCTTTTTGATTCCACTATCTAGTCTTTCCATTCTCTCTCTTGGCGCACTAAAGATATTTCTTCATTAGACAATTGTGCATGTATACCTGTGATTAACAAAACACAATATTAGAACACTAAAACTAAATGTTATTATGATACATTAAAATCAGCTTATGCAGCATTATTTAAAATCAGCTTATGCAGCGTATCTGCGTATGAAGTTGATAACCAATGGGGTGTTATAAATATATATTTCATATCTTTCTTTCTCTATGTTTCTTCTTTTATTCGTGTGCTATTAGACTAGTTTTACATCTCTAATCTTTTTAATATTTGTATTTCTATGTCGAAATCAAATTAAGACAAGAGTTAAGTGCAATTTTCAATCTTGTGGCTTCCATCCAAAAGCACTTTGTAATCCCGTTTAAAAACTAGATGGTTTGCAACCCTATAGTTTATGAATCCGCAGTTGTACCCCTCCGTAAGTTTGACCGTTAGCGGACCATCAAAATAACGATGAAAATACCATTATAGCCTTTCTTTATTTTTAATAAAAATTAAAAACCAACCTTCATCATACCCTTTCTTGTTTTAATTTAGTTGTTGCCATTGTTTGTGCTAATAGAAGGCCGGTCCTCGGAATCAAACAGGAATTGGCTTTAGCTCAAGGAGTAGTGGTGGAGGTCGAGACAGACGATAGAGGAGGTGGGAGAGAAGGTCGGTGGTGGTGGTTGTGATCTTCAGCTGATGAAGCCATGGTGGTTGATTGGTGGTGGCCTAAGATGTTTTAGGATTTGTAAGAAGATGAAAAATTAAAATTAGGGATGCAATTGAAGTTGAAGTTTATAGGATGATGAACGGTCAATTATACCCTTTTGAATCACGTTAACTAGCTAACGGTCAAACTTATCGAGGGATGCAATTGTTCAAATGACCTATTAGGGAAGGTTTAATTTTTCAAATGAGTTACAAATTAAAATGCTTTTAGGTGTAAATCATATGAATGCAAATTGCACTTTAACTCTTAAGACGACGACCTATTAGACCATATGTAATGGGGCGTTTTACCTAACCTAAAGCGCCCAAAACGCCGGCCCTAAAACGCCCCTAAAGCGCCCCCAACCATTACATAGGAGCGCTTTGGATGTCAAATTCGTCTTTGGCGCTTTGTACAAAACGCCCAATTGTCTTGATTGTGGTGAAAATCTGACGTGAATGGAATATTGAGGCTCTTTAGGGCTCTTTGTGTTTTACCACTACACATGATCTTATACATTGCATTCTATGACTCACTAAAACAATTACTTGCTAACGACTTTTAGATATATAGTAGATAATGACTTAGACTTAAAACTAATCAACTTGACACTGAAAATAAATATCCCAATGACTTCACTACACATGCTATTTTATTTAAATATTACATTACTTAACAAAACAACTACTTGCTATAACAACCATGAATAGATAATGACGTACATGCTACTTAACTTGCAAATAAACAATGACTCGGGAAATATACTCGATAATTTTTTCTATTTGCATTCACGATCTGCAAATGAAGATAATCTATCTAATAAATCAAACTTTTAAGGGGTAATTTTTGGGGGGATTTTTTTTATAATAGGAAGTTTGGGAGGTAAAATTTAGCTAAATTTTTCACCATGCAAGTTGATGGAGCCAACTCCTTAAATGTTATATATTTACAAATTGTTAAATATAATGGTTATAATTTCTTTATAAATATTACTATTTAACCCGTGTGTAACACACGGGTATTAAACCTAGTCTATCTAATAAATCAAACTTTTAGGGGGCAATTTTTGGAGGGATTTTTTTTTTATAATAGGAAGTTTGGGAGGTAAAATTTAGCTAAATTTTTTACCATGCAAGTTGATGGAGCCAACTCCTTAAATGTTATATATTTACAAATTGTTAAATATAATGATTATAATTTCTTTATAAATATTACTATTTAACCCGTGTGTAACACACGGGTATTAAACCTAGTTAGTAGCTATATGACTCAATAAAACAATTACATGCTAACAACGACTACATAATGACTCGTTACTCAACTTGCAAATAACCAATTTGTCTCGAGAAATAAAACGAATGTCATTTTCATATTCTCTTTCCCCCGTCTTACAAATGAAGACACCTAGCTATTACATATAGCTAGCATTACATGACTCGATAAAACAACTACCTGCTGACAACGACGACTACAAAATTACTCGTTACTCAACTTGCAATCAACCAAGTTGACTCGATAAATAAAACGAATGTCATTTTCATACTCTCTTTCCCGTCCTACAAATGAAGACAACTAGCTATTATATATACCATTACATGACTCAATAAAACAACATGTTGCTAACGACGACTAGATAATTAATATAATGTCTCGTTACTTAACTTGTAAATAACCATTTTGACGTATCAAAACCCAATTAAAATAACATGTATCCTTTGAATAAACTAATAGACTTTTTATATTTTTATTGCCGACAAATAAAGACAAGTAGCTATTAATTAAATAGCACTAGATGACTCAATTAAACAACCACGCCGATCCCCCTAAAAGGATATATAATGACTCGTTACTTAACATTAACATGCAAATAATAAATTTGACGATATAATTAACCGGATCGATGACTTTTTAATATTCTAATTCTCGACCTACAAATTATGGCAACTAGATAGCTATTTATATAACGTTACAAATTTTTTTTAGAATGATCTTTATTTTAATGTTAGGTCACCGTACTTCACAATTTTAATGGGCTTTGTTGTCTTATTCTAACCAGACTATGTTGCTAACGATTACTAAATAATCAATCGCTACTTTTAACATGTTAAAAATCAATTTAACTAAGACAAAAAAACCGGATGATTTTATCACTAGTGATCAACCAAAGATACTTACTATGTTAATGTTAACTATGACTACCAAATTTCTTGTGTCATCTTCAAAGAGTGAGTTTTCACTCGATTCTTGAATAGTACGTATGGCTATTGTCCGCGCCAAGTAATAATTGTATGGACTACGCCAGGGCACATAGGGGCGGCCTAGAGTGGTCACCAACCTCTATTTGTTTCGTCAGCAAAGTTAGCTTTTGGCCCAATAGCTTAAATTTTTTATACGTATTGAGTTCTTAAAAAAAATTTAGATAACCATGCCTCGTGTAATTGCAACATGCATTTAAATTCATGAAAAGTCAAGGAAAGATAAATAGTAGAGTAAACTGCAGTTTTGGTCCCTGTGTTTTGATATCATTAACAGTTTTGGTCCCACCTTAACAGTTTTGGTCCCTGTGTTTTTATTTTTTAACAGTTTTGGTCCCGAACACTAACTCCATCCAATTTTCCGTTAAGTCTCTCACACGCGCCCCACATCTAAAGGGTAAAAATGTCATTTCTCCCTCTTTTTTTTATCTAAGTCATCATGTAGGTTAACATTTTTATTTAGTCGTTTGTCAAAAAAAATGAGAGAAATAACATTTTTACTCCGCATGTGAGAGAGACTTAACGGAAAATTGGATGGAGTTAGTGTTCGGGACCAAAACTGTTAAAAAATAAAAACACAGGGACCAAAACTGTTAAGGTGGGACCAAAACTGTTAATGATATCAAAACACAGGGACCAAAACTGCAGTTTACTCTAAATAGTATATTAGTATATTTTTTTTATTATGCATGATCTCATGTTTTTGTTTTCTCATTTTAGGCATCAATTTGGCTTGTTTGGCTGATTTATCCCAAACTGTCTATATAATATCTGAGTGCAACAAGTGAGGGACAGAGGGAGTCATAAGGTGTTAACAAAAAAGGCAAGAGTTGTGAGAAATGAGTTCCAATGAGGAGCATTTTACTTATGCAATGGAATTGGTTTACTCCACATCATTGCCTATGGTGCTATTGAGTACAATTAAGCTTAAGGTCCTAGAGGCTATAGCCGAAGTGGGACCAGATGCCCAGCTCTCCGGTCATGATATTGCTTCTCGTTTATCAATCCCCAACAAAGACGCCCCAGACATGCTTGACCGGATGCTTCGTTTGCTTGCAAGTCATTCTATTGTCACTTGCACCGAAGAGGTCCATGAATCAACCCCCATTCGTATGTATGGACTCACCCCTGTTGCTAAATACTTTATCCCGAATGAAGATGGGGCATCCTTAAGCCCCTTATTGCAACTGCTTCTAGATAAAACGTTGATTGACAGCTGGTAAGTTCATTTATTATATATTTTTGTTTTAGTTTTGTTAATGCTATATTTTCGCTTTTACCAAACAAGGTATGCACTTGAGGATTCAGTCCGTACCGGAGGGATTCCGTTTGTTAAGGTTCATGGAGTACAACCTTTTGAGTATCCTCCATTAGATGCAAAGTTTAGTGAAGTTTTCAATAACGCAATGGTGAATCATACCACTATAGTGATGAATGAAATTCTTAAACACTATCGTGGTTTTGACAACCTCAAACGTGTTGTTGATGTCGGAGGTGGTCTAGGAATCAATCTCAATATGATTGTATCGAAATATCCGACCATTAAAGGGGTTAATTTTGATTTGCCACACGTAACTCAACATGCACCAATTTACCAAGGTATATCTATTGATAATTTACAACATATATATGTCACTAGCTTAGTGCCCCGTGCTACACATGAGTTAGGGTAAAAAACACGATATTATGTTATTTCTTATAAAAAAACACGTGTACTATAAAGATATAATATGAAATTTGAATCCCATAATAATTATAATTACTATGTAATTCTCTGATTAATACGGACAATAGAATATTTTAAAATTTAAACTAAGTAAATACATACAAAAAGATAAATTTAATTATTAGTAAAATATATACGGGTAATATTTACCCGAATATGATCCATGCGCTAAATAAAATGAGTGTTTTTGACATATGATTTTTCTTATGTGACACTTCTAAAATATTAATAGATAATTATTCAATTATTAAAATATATAGATTTATAGACAGTGAATGGTTATATATCAATATACATAATTAATCAGAATTTAGTTTATGTGGTTTAGACTTTAGCATAGTTAGTTTATAATTTTTTCATTTTGATCATATGACATAAGTTTGTGTTTTCACTTTTGATTCTTTGACTTTTATAAGCTTGATGGTTGTTTTCAGTGGGTAGTTAGTTTTGTTTCTTCAATATTAGCCACAATTGCTGACATTTTTTTCATTTTTGACCTTTTTATTAACTTAGTATATATATGCTTGATTGTTTTCAATGAAATATAACTTATAACTAGGTTTAATATTTGTGTGTTACACACATCTTGAATAATAATGTTTATAAAGTAGTTTAATCATTATGTTTAAGGATTGATATATAATATTTAATATTTAAATATTTAATTTAATCAACTCATACATGGTGAAAACCACTTAATTTTTCCTTTTAAATTTCTTATTATAAAACAAAAAAAAAATTTCTAAAAATTTTTCGTTTAAATTAAATATTAAATAGATTAGATATATATAATTATGAAGGTATGCACATGCATACTATTGACTAGAAATTTTTATCCACTTATCTTGTTTTCACTATTGACCCTTTGACTCTTATAAACTTGATTGATAGTTGTTTTTAATGTTTTGTTTTGGTTCTTGGACTTTAGCCACAACTAAATTTAAGATCAGGTCGTGCGATTCAGCGATTGGGTCACGCGTTCTGGTTTTATGTATGTGACTTCGTCAAATACGTTGATAAGAAATAGTTTCATGGCTCGTACTGTGACATCTGCGCGGGGTGTCACACGTACGTCATGGTACAAAGCCGGTATGTATCACATATTAAAAGATGAAGAAATATCGAAAGTTTGATGTCAAAACGATAACCAAGTCAAAATCGGAGGACTGAAATCGTAAATATGTCAAAGTAAAGTAGGGTCACATGGTCGAGTCTCACGTATGTGACTTCGTTAAATACGTTGATAAAAAAAGTTTCATGTCTCGTACGTCACGGTACAAATTAAGCCGCAATGTGTGTCGTATATTAAAAGACGAAAAAATATAAAAAAATTAGAGGTCAAACCTATAACGAAGTCAAAACCGGAGGATCCAAGTCGTAAATATGTCAAAATAAAGTTATGGGTCAAAGTTGTAAATCGGTTAAATCAACAGGGGTCAAAGTTGTAATAAGTCAAAGTTGAAGGGTTAAAGTTATAATTGTATCAAAATCAAGTTGGGGTCAAATTGTAAAATTTACAAATTTAAAGGACTAACATGCAATGTCTAACTGACCTTGCATATTAGTAGGTATATAAAATAAAATAGTTTATACTGTTCTCATTTTTGACCCTTTAACTCTTAAGCTTGATTGTTTTCAATGAAATACAAGTTAACTCTTATAGGCATGCATAGTGTTTACTACGAATTTCTATGACTTTACATAAAGTTGTGTTTACATAAACTTTGTTCGGATACAACTTGGGTCAAATATAATACATTTTCACGCTAATTTTTATGTACGTTTTGAGTTGGTCTACGTGATGACGTAAATTATGTTTGGAAACGAGTCGGGTATAATTTCGAGTTTGTTGGGAAACAAGTTTGGTCGATAATAATTTATATTTTATCACGCCTAAAAACCTTCTTACAATCATTTTTACAACCGCGATGCATACATTTCTTTTTACCCAATTTGCAATCACGGCATTAACTGCGTTAGTGTACGTCATTGTATGGTTCAGCCACAACGCGCGGGAGTTAAATAAACTAGTTCTTATAAAAATATACATGACATAGCTAAATTTTATAAATATAAAGAAATATACCAATTTTGCCACAAATAATTGAAGAAAAAACATGTTCCATTGTATATAAGCATGTATATATAGACCTCTTGCCTGAGGAAATTAAAAATGGGTAATAAATTGATTTTAATACTTGTTAACTTTAATAAGTTGTATGTTTATAATAAGTACCCCACATGTTTTTCTGTATAATTGTGAACATGTAAATTTTTAAGAGTTATCACTTATATTTTTGTATGATAACCATAGGTATAGAACATGTTGGAGGAGACATGTTCATCGAGGTTCCTCATGGTGACGCCATTTTTATGAAGGTAATTTGGGTAAAAACATATAACTATACGTCGTACCAGACATGATGCTAATTAATCGCATATGTGACATGCAGTGGATTTTACATGACTGGAGTGACGATTATTGTGTGAAGTTGCTAAAGAACTGCTATAAAGCTTTGCCAGATAACGGAAAAGTTATTATAGTAGAGGTAATTCTCCCTTTCCTACCGGACACGAGCTCATCTGTCAGAGTTAACACCTACCTTGATGCGGTCATGATGACTCAATTACCGGGAGGAAGGGAACGCAGTGAGGAAGAGTTTCTTGCACTAGCTAAATGTGCCGGATTCGAAGGGATTAGAAAGAAATGCGTTGTTTGCAACTTTTGGGTTATGGAATTTTTCAAGTAAATTTTTCTCTGTTTGGATTTGCACTCTTTGTTTCTGTGATTTGAAGAGTGATTATTGCTAATGATCCAACAAGTTTGAATAGAAGTTAAATAAATGAACTACAATGCAATTAAATTGACTTCATCAATTCTTAATCACCAATTCCTTCTTCTATGTACCTTTTTAACCTATGCATATTTTCTACTTACCTACAAACTTTAAAGACTTTGTAAGCAGATAAAAATGCGCCAGTGACAAACTAAAAAAATTATATTATGGGGCGGAATTTTTTTAATGGTCGTTTGGCTATTGTTATGTAATAATTTTTATTGGTCCAATTCAGGTCGGATCCGGCAACACGAGACTTGAACTAGCTTCATTGGTACTATGAATAACTTAACGTCTACTCTTTTATCAATACATCCCTAGCTAGTTATTTGTTAGACCTATATAACATGTTCACATTATTCATGTACTAAATGTGTAATTTACTATTTCATGATGTAGGTCATATGCATCTTTTACTTGTTTATATGTTGTAGGGTTATTGGATTTTAATACTTCAAACTATGGCCTATTAATCGCTGCTACTCCCAACTAAGACCTTCACTGTCACAACTCTCAACTTAACATCATACTTTCTATGTCACTCCTGTCGTTAGAAAACACTAACATCGTTAGTGTTTTGGTCAAAAGTGTCACTAGCCTAAGTTGAGGGGATAATTTATTTTTCTTTATTATATATATATATATAGAGAGTTAGGTTCAAATGAAAACAAACTTTATAATTAAAAACACTAAAAACCAAAGGGTTTTTAAATAATGATATTTTGTTAGTTTTTTTATGTAATTTAATAAAAAGGGTGTTTTTGTAATTTACCATCTCATTCAATCCCAATTATTTCTCTACTAATTTGAATCCACGTTTTTATCTTCCTAATTTTTCTCAAATTCTTATTCTTAGATTCTAAAAACTAAATAACCTCACATCAATTTTGACATCTTCATCATCCATTTTGTTAAACCGTTAGATAATTTTTCTTATCTCAGTTACACTAGTTGAGGGCTTAAAAAACAATTCTTAATTGGTATAAGGCTATCCTTGTTTGTGTTGGATTTGAAAGCATCATTAGTTGAAGATAGTTCATTAAAGATATCTTCTTTAGTAGTTAGAAGATGGCTAATAACAATTCTTCAGTTGTACATTCAACCTTAGTTGTTTTCTGTATATCTGGATGATTACATCCGATGTTTTTGTATCATCAGTATAAGTTCAATTTATCTAAACATTTTTTTTTGCTAATTTCGGTTTCTAGTGATGGACAAAAACAATTACTCATTTGTGCGTTCATCAACTAGCCATGAGCCCATGATGAAGGTACGTATACGTATAGTAATGTTAATTTATAATCTGGTTGCTTGCAATTATACTATTACAACTATTAGTTTCTTTTAACATATCATACGTATACGTAACATAAAACTAGCATATATGAATGTATACGTATAACAGATTATAATGTTAATCCAGTGAAGAGGGTGGTTGATGATCATCAAATACACAATACACCAATTCCTACTAGTGTTCAACATGAAGGTATTTTGAGTTGTAGCCTAGTTATGTTAATTAAACTTTTACTATAAAAAGTTCTATGTGTTGTTTTATGAAATTGTTTTTTTCCTTTGCAGCTTCCATCCGTAGCACTGAACCCCAAACCCTTAAAGGATCACGTTTCTGGACGCCTTGTAGATATTGAGTACAAACATGTGGCATGCACCAAGTATGATTCATGGGAGCAAGTTAAATCAAGTTACGCTCTTTATGCTGAGAAGACTGGGTTTTCAATCCGTTTGCTACTAGTAAAAAAAACAAAGAAGTGGTTACGCATAAACACATTTTGTTAACAAAAATTGTTTACCTACAGGCAAAGTCTATGACAATTCTGTTGTTCCTAAAAGGAAACATTTTCGGCGTCGTAGTATTACACTGTGGTTTTTGTGCATGTGTAAAAGTCGAAGCTATTGAAGGTTTTAAGGTCTTTGAGTTCGTAGAGGAGCTTAATCATGGTTTGGTGGATTCTCATAGTATGGATTTGACAATAGGGAAGTGAAAACATGAATTTGTTAATAAGAAGTTAACTGTTAATTATAAATTGACAAATATTGAGTCATAAAAAACACATAGACTGTAGGTTACACTAAAAGGCGATGATAATGAACAATCAAAGTCATATACGTATATGTAGATACTGCAAAAATATGATATATGTTAGTATATAGATTCAAGTAAGTAATAACTAAAAAGTTAATATATGTTTTTTATGTTGTCAAAGTGTAGTTGCCTTTAAAGTATGGTTAATTAATTAAGGTAGTTTTGAACGTATGTTTGAAATTGTGTTCATGCTTGTCTAGGTATTTAACTAACGTAAAAACAAATAAAACTGTAATGTCCCTTGTTATTAGAAAGGATTGTATTATATATAGTTATGGCCTTAACAAATATATGAACAACTTAGTTGTAGTTTCAAGCAATTAAATAAAGTTGCATATACGTATACGTATATGATATATGTATATGAAAATGTAATTGACCTTATTACTGAAGAGGATTTTACTTACGTAAAAAACATATTACTTAACAAAAGACATACATAAATTTACTTACGCATAAATTTTTCAAGCAAGCGTAGTCAAACGTTCAAGCAAACGTATTGAAGCGTAAAAGTCAAATGAAATATCTATATGTACTAAAATACCATGAAACACATATTTTAATCCCTACTTCATTCACAACCATTGCTCTATGAACATTAGCTCCACATATAAAGATTTTATGAGCATATCTTCTTCTCAAAACTAATATTTTCTTTCTTTGGCTTTCCAATCTCTAGGAAAACCACAATCCCAGTTCATCTCTTGTCTTCCCATATAACATTCCATATTCCTCATTAAAACACTCCACAATTTGTATTGTTTTTATAGTAGTCCATCCAACTTTTAATTTGTCAACATTTGCGGCTTCCATATCTTGATTAAGCTCATATGAATTAGGCATCCGGAATATAATGGCACTGTTTATAACAATAGAATATAAAAGATGTAAGAGATATTTTACATATCATTATAGCCAAAATACAAACAAACAATTACTGTTACATATACGTACCGACCAACCATACATAAACGTACAAAAGACAATAAGTAAAGATGTTTATAGCAAAATAGGTTTGTATATAGAGATTTACGTATACGTATATAGTATAATTTTTAATCCGTTTTATTATATTACTTACCTAACTATGTGGGTTTTTCGACATACAGCTACATATGTGTATCAAAAAATATAACATGATATAAAACTACATACATATATATACGTAACAAAAACCCAATAAGTAAATAAGCATGCATCAAGAACTATTACAGTTTCAACTAGATACAACAGAAAACACACACCTTAACTCCACCTAAAACTAAAAAATGAATCGACCCATAAATAACAAAATCTTACTCAAAGAGTGGCCCCACAAATACTTTAAATCTGACTAAAATAATAGACCCCAAACTATTATACGCATACGTATATTAACAAATCCCACAAAATTAGATAACCATACATCAAATGCTATTAACGTTTCATCTAAATATCACAAAATCAAAATTTCTATAACAAATACATATACGTATTCTTTTAGGTTTTAGAGACAGAAAACATGACCTGCATTGCATTCAAAATTGAAAAAAGACTGGACACCTAATTAACAAATTTGTACTCAAAGAATCATCCCCGAACAACTTGAAATCCAACAAATATAATCAACCCCCAAATATCCTACACTTGCAAAACGATAACTTGTAGGTTTAGAAATCAAATCTTACTATCTTCTTCGTCCGTGATGAAGTTGGATTTGATGATTTGAACAGCAATGAAAATTGAATCAAGATGAAGCTGTTTGAGGATTTGAAGAACATAGTAAAGCAAATAATATTTTTAACCTTCTTTAATGCTTTGATTTTGTATTATAAGTGAACGTGCGATGATGATGATGTTTGATTTATTTCAAATAAAGTTAGTTTTTGAATTAGATTTAGATAGATAAAGTCATCAAACTGATTTTCAGGACCAGTCATCAAAAGAAGTTATGTATTGTTGTTCCGAAAATGCCCTTTTTCCTTCAATATTACAAATCTGCCACAACTAGTTAAAAATCAAAAGTCTTTGGTTTTTAGTGTTTTTAAATATAAATATATTTTCAATGGATCTCACCCCTA
The DNA here is from genome assembly GCA_030867185.1 of Tagetes erecta. Classification (NCBI taxonomy): domain Eukaryota; kingdom Viridiplantae; phylum Streptophyta; class Magnoliopsida; order Asterales; family Asteraceae; genus Tagetes; species Tagetes erecta. The sequence continues at coordinate 2,833,809 of CM061487.1, forward strand.
TATATATATATATATATATATATATATATATATATATATATATATATATATATATATATATATATATATATATATATATATATATATATATATATATATATATATATATATATATATATAGGGAGGTTCTTTTAAGAAGACTAAATATTACAAGAAGAAAAAGAAATAATCTTGACCACTCATTTTTATTCAATCTTTAAATGTATTAATTAAATGAAAAGGGTATAATTGTAAAGATGACTTTATCTTTCTAGTTAATTAATGTTCACTTCATTTAATTATTATCTAGTCAATTAAATATTTCTCTTTCCTAATTATTTAATTAAAACAATCAAGTATTATACTCAACATTAAAAATTATATATCAATATTTTTAGATTAATTACTTAAAACTAGTCGTACGTATAATGAAACATATGCTACACATAGCGATATATATCCTACACATATAAAAAACACACTAGTTCACATTCGTGAGTAATTTAAAACCTACATATAAGTGCGTACCATATGTAGGTACCTATATAATGCATACATAATCACATTAAACTTTAAAATATGTGTCGTTCTAAAAAAAACTAAACATATGTAGGTATTGTATACGTAGAGGTGCTCAAGAATTCATGTACTTCAACATATACCCTACACATAACAAATATATCATACACATATATAAAACACGTTACCTACACATAACAAAATATATATCATACACATATAAAACACGTTCCCTACACATATAAAACATGTTAACGCATAACCTACACATATACTTGAAACATATATTGTCTTGCACATATTAATTTGATCCATGTTAAAATTAAATAAGGACTCAAAACATTAATTGTTGTATTAAATGATGTTAATGTATGAGAGAGAAAGTATTAATGTAAATGTCATTAATACCCTATTGTCTTAATTAATTCTCCTTTCATTACTATTTATTTACCAAAATGCCATCAAATCATTCAAACCATTAATAAGATGATCTAGTGGTTGAAATTTATTCTTTTTCTTCTTGCAATATTTATGTCTTCTCAAATGAACCTCCTCCTATATATATATATATATATATATATATATATATATAAATGAGATATTTTGATAACACCCTCTACTTTTGAGAACTCGTGAGAACCGTACTTCCCGCGTTATTTTATAGAATTCTTTTTGCTCAAATGTTGCGTATATTAAAAAATAGAACCTTGAAAAAAGGAAATAAAAAAAAACGTTTTCGTCGTTAAAAAACGTATATGTAACTAAAAAATATTTACAGCGAAAAAACGCTGGTGTAATTTGTTACACCTATGTAATATGACGTAAATATTTTTTACTAACATATACGTTTTTTAACGACGGAAATATTTTTTTTAAATTTTCTTTTTTCCAGGTTCTAGTTTTTAATATACGCAACATTTGGGCCAAAAAAATACTATGAAAACATTCGGGAAGTAAGGTTCTCACGAGTTCTCACAACTAGAGGGTGTTCTCAAATTACCCCTTCCCTATATATCTATCTATACTACATTATAATACATTTTAGATGGGCAATTGTGTAATTTTACAATTTCCTTAATTTCAACACTATATAAACAAATTTATCTCATGAACAAAACCCTTAGGGTTTGTATCAAGCAGACAAGCCGCTCCCGTTCAAAATTCGTCTGCTCATCCAGTCTGCTCATCCAGAGCAACCATCGTTGTCTCCAATTTCTCCCCCATTTGCTCTCCTACAAATTTGCTTTCTCATCTTCTACTAAATCCAGAGCAACGACGATGGCAACATGGCGTTTTCTAGCTTGATCTGGATGCTCTAACGGTGGGGTTTGGGCTGTATCTAGGTTCTTGGTGGTTCTCAGTTTTTCTTATGTCATCAACAAGGTTAGTTTCAGCTAATCAATTGTGTATTTGCCTTGCTTTGCGGGTTTGCATACATTTGATTCACTAATTGTTCGTAGATGATAGTTTTAGATGTTTCTAGGGTTCGTGGATCTAATATGATAATTGATTTGTTACTTTTAGTTTTAGCTTATGGTTAGTCGAACATTACGTTGCTAAGAAGCACGAAATTGCAGGTCTATAGGTGCTTATTCCGAATTCAATTATTTTCCTGTTTCTTTTCATAATCTATTGCTTATTGGTTCATACATTTTTTATTACAAGTTGCAGGCAGCAAGTTCTACTGATTTGCAACATGTTTGGTTAACTATTTGATTTTGAATATTTGGTTTCATTGTTTCAAAACATAGGTGGGGGCCTTCCGAAACACACAGATGTATATATAGGGTTCAGAGCTGGCATTAGGGTTCAAACAATCCGCCTCCATGTTTCAAAATTCAGATCCACCTACGGGCTCTTCACTGTCGAGCCCTCTCTCCAAATGCTTCGCTTGCCTGGTCGGATTTCACTAGGGTTTTGACCTTCCTGTTGGTTTCTCTCAAATGGTGACAATAATGACTCTACTAAACAATTGTAAGACATGATGATTCCACATTTTTTGGATTTTGTTAATGTTTCTGTTTTATTTTGTATCTACTAAACGCCTAATGTTGTTTGTTTAGAGGTCGATATATGTGTATTCACTTTTGATGTCATGTTTGCAAATGGAGAACAATAATCATGATCTTGGTCTTTGATATTTGATATATTTCATACATTGAACTTAAAAAATGATGATTAAACTTAATGCTAACTTCACATACTTATAACTTGTGGCAGGTTATTGGGTTTACCATCGCGTCAAAGAAGAAAATGTAAGATTCCTAATTCGTATCTGCAGTTATTGATGTCTTATAAAGGCCTAATGTATTGTTTTGCACATCCTAGATCTGAGTGATTTGTTTGGTGCTGAAAAGAAATGATACTTTGAATATTCATTTGTTGGTTTATCTGTTGATCAGGGTTTTCTGTTGCAGGTTTGCTTATGTCTTTAACGCCATTCATTTTGCAAAGAACAAATGAGGTACATGTGGTGTTGGGTGGGATGGGGGGTTTGTTGTGTGTTGAGTTGTGAATTTTTAAAGATTTCAAAAAAAATTTAAAAAAGTTTCTGCTGCTGCAATTAATGTGTATGATTGTGTGTTATATGACTATGCAGCAACTACTGTTGGGTCAAAAAAACATGATCTGTTCATATTGCCACATTCATGGTGTGTATGAATGTGTGTTATATGCTTGAATTGTCCTCTATTGCAAACAACATGATATGTTCTTTTTACCCCACCCACCTGATCTGTTCATTTTGCCACATTCATTTGTGCTGAATTTTTTGTTTTTTTGCATTTGAATCTGAGAATGTCATGTTATAACATATATTTTATTGTGTTAAGTTCGAAACATTTGATATGAATGCCACTCTGTGTAAATTTATTTAAAAAACCCACGACAATCTTGATGAATGTGTGTTTCTGAATACGAGTTTTAGACTACATGTTTTTTTTGTATTCATATAGTAAACAAATCTGAAAGTATGTATTTTCTAACCATTTTGACCCGTTTAAACCATTTCATTATTGTTTTTACCCATTTATCTGTGTGTTGTGTGCAGTGTTGAATGTGTGATTTGTGTGAGTTCTTTTTATCTCAAACTATGTATTTTTAACCCATTTATGAAAGTATGTGTGAGTTGATTTGATGTGTTTGGTGAGTGTGGTAGGAAAAATGGAAATGATTGAGGTGATCACCGTGACGTTAGTTAAATTTTTCACCATAATGTTGAACTTGCTGCAATTTTGTCTATTTTCTTGTTGCATTTTGACTTATTGTTGCTGCATTTCCATTTTTTATCGATATAATTTTGGCTTCGTTTTTTCTGCAACTTCGCCTGCAATTTTGACTGCATTTTAGCTTGAATATGGCTTCAAAAACTAGGTTTATTAGTGCATAGTGTCTGCATATTGACTTCTTTTGCAGCAGCTTTGACTGCATTTGTTGTTGCGATTTGGACAACATTTTGGGTTTTTTTAACTGCTAATTTGTCTGCATTTTTACTGCAATTATGACTACCTTTTTTGGTTGCAAAAACCGTGTTTTTTAGTTTGTTTCTGCAATTTTTGATCCGTTTGACCTATTTATTTTTAAAATACTATAGTTTGATCACTTTATTAAATGTTCACTACATTTTCACACGTTTCAATTTAAATCACCTACATTTGGACCTTATAGTAAACAGATCTGAAAGTATGTATTTTCTAACCATTTTGACCCGTTTAAACCATTTCATTATTGTTTTTACTCATTTATCTGTGTTGTGTGTAGTGTTGAATGTGTGATTTGTGTGAGTTCTTTTTATCTCAAACTATGTATTTTTGACCCATTTATGAAAGTATGTGCGAGTTGATTTGATAGTTATAAAAAGGGGAGAGTTAATCGTTGAGTTGGGGGGGGTACTGCTGCACATTGATGATAAAACAGCAGCACACACAACTGTTTGAATCTGAATTTAACCTGCAGCTGTCTAATCTACACATGGATGAGTGAGGCTGTTGCTATTGCTATAGATAGGAATTGAGTGAGGCTGGTTGCTGAAGGTAAGAATTTTTCATTTCATTCCTATTTTTTAAACAATGTATAAGACAGTGTTATGTTTTCTTTAAATAATTAGTGTCACATTATTTGAAGAAAAAGGACCGGGAGGGTTTAATGCATAAACAGTTGGTACAAGTGGAAACAAAGGTGTTGGTTTCAAAACAAGTTGGCATTTGGCTGATAAAGTCTTAGTGGTGTTGACTGCAAGAGAAAAGAAAAGAAGCATTGATGTTGCCAAACTGTAATATTCTGATTTATCATACGATTTTTATCAGTACAATGTAGCAAATCCGGTGAGTATCGCTTTCTTAGTTAGCCATTAATAGTTCAGATTGTTGTTCCTGATCTGTAATGACTAAAATGAATGGCAGATTATGCTCAATTAGACCAATGCGAATTGGACCAGCCGCTACCAAAAAGAATATGGGCAGTTTGCTATCAATATCCCAAAGGTACATGCTGTTTTTACTGTTTCTCACAATATAGTTTGTTCATTTTATCTACTTAATTTGAGTTTATAGAGAACAATTAGAATATGATAATCATGTATATTGTATACTAGAACAGTTTATAAGATAGAGCTTTTGGATATGAATATTTTGTATTTCTGTTCATTTAAACACTTTAAGAGCAGGTAAAACAATATATAAAAAAGTATTTTGTCCATCTATGCCTACATGTACTTTTTAGTCTACCTAAGTTAGATTGTAACTTTAGAGACACCTCAAAACTATAATGTTAGTTTTTATAACTTGTTGCGTGTTACAAATGTGCCTAAACATTCATATGAAACCATACTGGAATAACAAGACACACACAATTCCTTTCACCATAAATGGGTCAGTTTAGGTAATATGATTTCGTAATGGACCAGGAATCATGTTTTAGACAGTGTGTGGTTAGTATTAGATTAATCATTTGAATGTTGTTTATTTGTTTTCATTTTGTTATTATGAGTATCATTGTTAGTTATTTGTCATGCTTGATTTTCAATTATATGAATCGTAGTGTTGATGTTAGAGTTCATAATTGAATTGCAGTTTTTTTGTAACTTTGTAATGACGGGATTGTCTTTTTTTGTAGGACATGATCTGAGTATTTTAGATATATTAACTGCAGTTTTTTATTGCTGCAAAAAGATGGTTGTCCAACTGTATTGCCAAAGTGGTTAGTCGAAGATAGTCAAAAGGAATCATAGTATGAAATTTAACACATGATATCGTTATCTGTAGTTTTTTATATATATTAACTGCAGTCGTTTATTGCTGCAGTTTTTTATACATATTAGCTGCAGTTTTTTATATATATTTTATTTATATAAATTGCAGTTTCAATACTTGTTGCACCAATAAGCTCACTACTAAGTTTTTCATAACTATCTTTATTTGTATCTACTTTAGGTACACAATACTTTACTTCAAACACCTACTTGGACTCTATTAGTTACGTTGACGCTATTTTAAAGCACGTGATATTTTAGCAACCCGGATTTCAACAGTGGCTTCTGAATTTACCTTTAGCACCGGAGGTAGGGTGTTGGACGCGTCTAGGAGTCCTTTAACTCCTACTACCGTTGAAATTTGAGAAAGAAGGCGTTCATGTGGTAGAAGTAAGTATTGAAGATCTTGAGAAATTTGAGCAAGGTAAAATATTTGTATTGTTATTTATGTTTTGCATCCTATGTTTTAGTATTAAAAGTTTGATTGTCTAATTTCTCTTAATATATGTAGAGTTGCGGAAGGTACCAAATGCATAAAGATTTGGCACTTGGAAGTTGAATGAACAAATGGAAAGTTGGAATATTGGTATTTTATTTATGGTTTTCGTTGTTTGTTTTATGTTTTATGTCTTGTTTGATACAATCTATGTTTCTGCTTAGACTTCTGTGTTTTTATATGTTACTGAACTTATATTCGACTTCTCTAAAATGTTAGGCTGCTTGTATAAAAATTGTTATGGTTAGAATATTTTTTTAGGCAATTTGGTTTAACTGGTTCAAACCTCAAACCAAATTAGATTCGGTTCAGACTAAATTTGATTGAAATCGTTTTTGTTCGGATTGTAGTTTTACCCGAGGAACATCGTTCTTTGAGGATCCTATTTTGGCATGAGTTTCATTTAAATTCGAAGTGTGCTTGATAACATATAGAAATTGCAAGTGAGTTGCGAGTTATTCGTCGATTGTTTACTACTAAAATATTCTTTTAGCACTATAATTTGACATGTTTGTAATATATTTGCTCATTTTACCCATTTTAGTTTAACTTATTATACTTTCACTTGTTAATACATATATAAATTGTTCTTTCTTGAGTTACTTTGTAAAAACTACTAAGATGACTAATGAACCGACAAATTAAAGACAAACAATAATTGCATGGTGGGATATAAAAACTTAAAACAAGGGATGAGGTAGTTTCTTATGAATTCAAAAGATGGAAGTGGTATGTGAGGAAACTTCTAACGTTCATCTCTTTGACTCTTTCATAACTTTAATTTAGCACAAGTCAACATTTTTTGGTGTTTGTAGTGCAGCAAAGGCTCATTGATCCTGGCTCAGAAGGAAGACCAGAAAAGTGTATCAATGGAGCACTTTACCTTATTATAGATTATAGTATAAAAGACTAGCGGAATAAAAATATAAAAACTAACTATTATACAATACAAGCCACGAGAGTATGCATTAAATAATAGTATGAATATTATAATGTAAATTGTCGTCGTCGCCACATCACGCGGGTGCCCTAATCGGTGTCGCCGCCGCATCGCGCGGGTTACCTGCTAGTATATATATATATATATATATATATATATATATATATATATATATATATATATATATATATATCCCATCACCCATCACCACTACCATCTCCGGTCACCACTACCTCTGGCTACACCACCACCACCGGCCACCGTCTCCAGCGAGAAACCCACCCCTGCCACCTCCTACAACCACCACCATTGCTAGCCACTCAACACCACCTTCTCTTCTAGCTTTCCACCACTGTCGAGAAACCCACCCCTACCACCACCCCTACCGCCAGCGAGAAACCCACCCCTGCCACCTCTCGCGTATTCATCAATCATCATTCACAATACTGTAAAAATCGTTTTTTGGGTGTTTTTTATCCTACAAAGAACATGCTATGTCTGAACTCGAGATATTAAGTGCTTATTTAAGGTATATTTATCTAAGCATCAAGGACATGCAATGATAGCATTTACATGGTATCAATTGCTTAGGTCGATCCCTTATCCTTCCCCCCATCTCCTCACCTGTCCATCTATCTCCGATCATAATGTCAGCCTCTTCTTCTTCTTCTTCTTCTTCTTCTTCTTTAGACATCGCTAGGGGTGTAGGCGGTCCGGGTTTTGCGGTTTTTGGATAAAACCGTAACCAAACCGTCACTTGCGGTTTTTTACCATTGAAAATCAAAACCGAACCGTTTAAAGTAAAAAAACCAAACCTATACTAAACCATACATGCGGTTTGGTCTGGTTTGATTTCACGGTTTGGGCTTTACACTGTCAAGTTTAAGAGCTCTAAAAAAACATCCTAAAATCTTGTCAAAATCCTATAAAGTTTCAAAAGTACCGGTATTAGATTTTGATTATGATTCTGAATATTGCAAGATTGCTTGTATTGTAATAATATAATGATAGATACTTATATATTATATATATGTGATCGATCTATTAGTTATGACATATTTTAGCACTAACAAATTAATAGGCGTTTTAATACTTACTTTACAAGAACTCATATATAAGATATGTATATATATGCATACACGCACATGTGCCCGTACGGTCCGGTCCGATTTTTTACAAACGGTTTTTGGTATAAACCGTAAACCAAACCGTTCATAACGGTCCGGTCCGGTCCGGTTTTTTACGAATGGTTTTTGGTATAAACATAAACTGACCGCGAAACCAAACCGATGACCGGTTTGGACGGTTTCACGGTTTGAAACCGAATCGTGAACACCCCTAGACATCGCACACTCCATTCACCTAAAGTCCCACATGCACAGTGTTAAGTTTGCTCTACAAACTATTTATTATGGCACAGTCAAATCCTCCTGTTGTTTTCCTATCAAGACCTCTCTTCTTACATCGATGGCACATCAACCCTTCTAGTCACCGAAGTCACTGTTGACAACAAACCTGTTGCAAATCCTCTGTATGCATCATGGATCACCACTGATCGCAAAGAAATCATCCTCCTCAATTCCACTATATCTGAAGAAGTCGTAGTCGTTACTGTTGGTTTGACCACCGCTAGAGGCTAGAGCCATCTGGGTGGCCCTAGAACAAGCTTACAATAACACCATGCATCACGCTTCTTGCTCTATTGGAAACCCAAATGACTTGTTATTCATCATCGAGACATCAAACAAACCAAATCTTCATCATTAATCATCATCGATCATCAATGATATCAATCGTCATCGACAAACCATTTCGTCTTCATTGAATCATTGCGATTTGATTCATCTACGATTCAACTTCATCCTTAATCATCATCAGACATCATCAATCATCTACAATCCATCTTCATTATCGATTCATCATTCATCTAATCATGAAATCATCTTCATTGAATCGTTGCTTCACGCCTTCACTATTGACTGTTGTTCGATTGTTCACAGAATCACAGACTCACAATTCATTGTTCGTCTGCCGTCTTAAGTTCTTCACCAAATCGTCTTCATCAATCATCATCGATTCATCTTCACTAAGTTAGATAAACTCAAATTGTTTCACTCTCACTATTGTTCGATTTGTTCATTGGTTGTTAACTTATTGATTTGCGTAAGTGTTGTTCGATTACTTTAAGAATTGCCGAATTAATTTTCTTGATTGCTTCACTGTTGTTTACTTAATTACTTGTTTAATTGTTTGATAAACTTATAACTCGTAAGTGATAATTCATAAACAGTTTAGGAAATAGGAATTGATTTGTTATAATTTACAAACATGAAATATGTTTAATTGTTTGATTATTTATCCTTTTAGAAATTATGTTGTTTGTTTGATTGAACATGAAACGATTTATAATAGAAGAAGGGGGTTGGACAAGATTGCAAAGAAATACGAAACAAAAAGCTTTAATCGAATCTCAAAGAGGGTCAATATTAAAATACATTAGAAAAACTAATGTTAAAGTCCAAACAAACGATGGAGTACCACATAACGAACAAACTAATGATGAACAGTCACACATTGAAGAACCAAAAAACAAACAAACTAGTGATGAACAAACACATATTAAAGAACCAAAAAATGAACAAACAAATGATAACAAAGAACCAAACAACGAAGACCAAAATGATGAACAAACACCCGATGAAGAAGAAGAACCTAACAACAAAGATATTATTATTGATGAAAAAACACCTCTAAACCTTTATGATCCTATTAAATGGGATGATATTAGTGCCAATTTACGAGATAAATTAGTAGAAAATGGTCCAATTAAAATTATTGATTATGAATTCCAAAAGATCAAAACTCTGAAATTTTGTGTGAAACGTGCTATTTGTAGAAATAACAAATATGATGACAATGTTGATAATGAATATATCAAAACTCCTATTGAATGTTTTAAAAGTGATTACGTTTTATATATAGTAGACAAAGCTATTTCGTCACTTGACGTACACTAGATTTGATGATCTTAAAAAAAATTGGTTTTCTATGTGGTATTAAAAAGTTAAAATCCATAAATGAAGAAGATTTAAAAAAATGTATTCATCTTGAGAATGTATTTAAACACGGTGATAACGTTGATGTTAATGGATTAGATGTGTTTCAAGAGCTAAATTTTTTTAGAGAAGTTATAGATATTTAATGTGATACACTATTAAATATATTAAATTATATTAAAAAGTTGAAGTCTTTTCCATGCATGCATATGGGATTATTTTGACTATGTATGTAATTGTCGCTTCTGCAGAACGAAGTTTTTTTAAGTTAAAGTTGATGCAAAAAATTATCTAAGATCTATAATGCCACAAGAGAGATTAAACGGTTTAGCTACTTTATGGATTGAAAAGGCATATTTAAAAGAAATTGATTATGATAAATTTAATTTAAAGAGTTTGCAACAACCAAAGCTAGAAAAATAATTTTAATTTAAATTTATTTACATATATAAGTTAAAAAATGTTTCCTTCAATTATGTTATAGCCTCATCAAAACATATAAAAATAGTTTTTAGCTCCGCCAATTTTAAACATTTTTGTTTATTGCTGTCAGTCCTAAGCCTGAAGGAGGGTTTTTAATTATAAAGGTTTAAAACATGCCTACAATTTCATTTTCGCCTTAGGCCTTCAAACACCTTAAGACGCCTCTGTCGAGACTAACGCATTAAAATAACCCAAAAAAGGTGATGGATGATATCTTTAAATCATCAATGGTGTGGTATCTCGTATATGGATATAGTAAGTCTTGCTTGGGCTACTTTAAAGTCTTTACATTTTCCCTTTCACTAGTAGTATGGGGAAGAAGTGGACTTTAGAAGCACTCCTAATTTAGTTGAGGAATGAAACGGTATCAATTGTTTTATAGATCATTCTACAACAATGCAATTTTATTAGAATTGAAATCATTTTCCAATTAAAACATCTTCATTTCCAAAATCCATTGGATTCTAGTGGAGAAATGTATTATATAGCAGTAATCATATTCATCAGAATAAATAGATGTATGAAAGAAATAGAATTGGGTCCTACGTCAATTCCATTTATGGGTTAATAACTACACATATTGAAAATAGAAGCTAATATATATAGTATACTAATTCTATTAGAAACAATTTTATACGCTACTATAACACTAATAGAGAGTATGGTAAGTAAGAAATTAATTTCTTACTTATCATACTCTCGGATCTCATAGAATACCGCCGATTATAGCCCGATGATTTCATTTAAGACGCAAAAATAGAATATTTTTCATTTGATTTCTTCAACTATTGATAAGAATTCAAAAGACAAGTTTCATTTAAAATAAAGAATCAATTTGACTGACTATTTTTATTGTTTTTATGTAAATTATAAGTAGAAAAACAATAGGAACTAAAATGAATAATATGAACAAGAAATGCGATTAACATTACGTGGGTGGATTGTTTACAAGATCATCTTTATGATTTTGTAATTTTTTTTCTTCAAACTTTTGCTAGTCGGTTTTAGTTATAATCTTGGGTTCAAAATCTTGCGCTAAGCCTAAAGACAAAAATAAGTTCATATATACATCATGATGTAAAAGATGTTTTGTTTTTATTTGCTAAAGTGAAGGATGCTTTAATCATAAACTTTTTTTTACATACATCCACACAAAGAAACGGGCCACATTAATGTATAAAGTGACACTAGTAGTAGATACGTTAAATAACAAGTGGGTTATAATTGGGCACACGACGTCCATTCATGTCTCTGAACAATTTGGATGCATTTTTATAACCATTGATAAAATCTTACAATCATTAACAAAAGTTGTCATTGAGTTCTTCTGACATATGCAAGCTAAAGTGTTTTACGAGCTACTAGGTTTCCAACCGGAACGGGTTTGCATCATCCTTGAGCGTCAAACTAACGATTAACAATTAAAAACACATATGAGGTATAAACATACCTAGGTGATAATGTGCAAATTATACATAATTCCCTTGTTGCATTTATTTACGTTTTGTGTCGTTTCATACCGGTTTTTATCGCGTTTTACATACAACTGATGTTTTTATGTTTCTTAGGTCCCATGTTGATAAATAAACGGAAAGATCGCGGAAAATCAGATCCGTAGGCGAAAACGGGACGCGAAATGGAGCTACGAGCTGAAAATATGACACGAAACAAAACGTTTCTGTTAACAGGTAGGTGGCGGTACCGCCACCTAATGGAGAGCACGTGGAGGTACCGCCACCTAGTGGATTTAATCGTGATTTTTGCATTTTCAACCCTTTTCACTATATAATCAAGTCACCACTTAACCGTAGCCTCCATGGAGGATTGAGAGACGAAATAAGGCTGGAAAAGGGTGTTTTGAAGGTTGAAGATCATCAAACGAAGCCAAAGAAGCGTACGGGATCAAGGATCATCATCTAACAATTCCGGGTTCCTTTGTTCCTTTGCTTTTAATTTCTTCTATCATGTTTCTTGAACTAAAACTTGTGTTTCTTTTCATGGTTATGGTTAGCTAAACACTTTAGAACTACCTAGGTGTTATGTTGATTCGTTAACGTTAATTTGAACTTATGTTTGGATTGTTGGTTTATGGTTTATGCTTAATTAAAGTTTGAATCTATATAATTGTTTGATGCATGATATATGTTTGCATTGGTTTGATTGATATTGTTATTTCACGTATTCTTGGTGATTGTCTATGTCACGTAATAGGATTCGTTTTAGTCATTGACTTGCGTTGTGATTAATTGTGGTTGATTTACAATAAAACCATAGAATTAATAATATTAGTAAAATCGGTAATAACGTGTAGCTAACCTAGATATCCGTGAGGTGATAGGTTATTAACAAGTCTCGGTTGCTTGATTTGCTAAGTTTAGGATGAAAATTTCGGCTTAGTATTAATTATTAATCTTGCTTGTTAAATCGATTGATTGAGTTCAAATGGCTTTAAGGATTGTATCGTGAGATAGATCTTTAGTGTGAGTCAATTAAGCGTAATATGATTAGGTGACTGTGAGGAAACTTAATCCCGTAACCGGTGTGTTAATAACTTAATAGTTACACTTTAGGTTTCTTTTCGAAAAGGGTCGAGGGTCTTAATTAGGGAAGCTTTTAAGTGAATAGGTTTAGATCCTGGTTCCATAACCGTTAGTCCAACGTGAGCGATAATTGAAGTTAACGATGATTCCAGACTAGGTGGTTCGTCTTCACTTCTCTGTTTTTAAATCCGTCTTTTAATTCGTTAGTTTCTATTTTTAGTAACTTTTCATTTTTAGTAAGTTTCTACCTTTAGTAGTAAACCCCTCTTTTAAACAAACATTTTATTTAAGTCGTGTCTAGTTAACGAGTCTTAATTCAGTTAATTAAACGTAATACATAGAGTCTGTGGGTCGACACCCGGACTTACGTACGCTATATTACATCCGACCGGTCCACTGCCGGTTGTGTGTGCTTTAGTAGTTTGTCTAGGTTTTATAAATATTAAAACTAGGTGTTTATTTGTTATTTATTTTTATATATATTTGCACACATCACTAGGCTATCAAGAGGAATGACGTTATGAATTGCCATCGCAATTAAAAACTAATAATAATAATAATAATCTTTTCTTTGAGTGGCGACTTTCATGAATTGTGACGTACGCAACACCCCATCACATGGGGGTCCTAAACCAAGTCAGGCAACCACATAATTTGTCGCGTGATGCATCCAACTTGGCATGGTGCTCACAGAGAAAACCTCACATAGGCTGGCGTACCAACCGTTAACATGGATCGAACCCTTGCCCATTGGTAAAACCTATTTGTCTCACCACATTAACTGACATCACTCAAATACCATAAAAAACCAATATACTTTGTGTTTTTTCTCACAAAAGTCCCTATATATTTTTTTGCACGTAAAAAACCAATATACTTTCTATTTTGTTTCACAAAAGTCCCTCAACAATTTTTTAGACATTAAAGTCCCTTAACATGTTAGATTTGAACAAAATTAGGTATTTTAAAAAAAACAACTTAGAAATTTATTATGGATTTCATTCTTATAAAAAAGTTTGTATTGAAAAAAAGAGAATTGGTTCATTTGAAAAAAAATATATGTAGTAAAACAGCCGAATGTGTCGTTTTCAAGTTGTTTTAAAAAAATATATTTCACAATTTTATTCAAATCTGACATATTAAGGGACTTTAATGTTTAAAAAATTGTTGAGGGACTTTTGTAAGACAAAATAGAAAGTATGTTGGTTTTTTACGTGCAAAAAAATATATAGGGACTTTTGTGAGAAAAAACAGAAAGTATGTTGGTTTTTATGGTATTTGCCCATAATAATAATAATAATAATAATAATAATAATAATAATAATAATAATAATAATAATAATAATAATAATAATAATAATAATAATAATAATAATAATAATAATAATAATAATAATAATAGTAATAACAATAAAAGTAATAATAATTATAATAATAATAATAAAAATAATACTAATAATCTACCTGATCAACTAATATAAAGGTAAATTTTTGTCACATGTCATTCTCTTTAGCATAATATTTCATTTGAAAATTTGAATCCTTAACCTCTATATTAGACGCATAAGTTTTAACTACCAGACCTAAGCTTTTCTTTTTTGTTAATTATTCAAAACAAATAATATGTATTCTTACATTTGTTGTTTTTATTGTCTTTTTTATTATTTTAATGTTACTTTTTTCTTATTTATCTTGTATATTGTTTACATTATAAACTCATATACACGAGTTAATAATAATAATAATAATAATAATAATAATAATAATAATAATAATAACACAAACAATATTTGAGATTAAAAGAGTATGAAACTAGTTTTATATATAAAAAATTCAACAACCGACAGCGATTCCTTTGTGTCATTTATAGCCTACTAAAACACAAGGTTCATGGAGACCTTGGGTTTTAGTTCTCGAACTTTAAAAAAGTTATGTCTCCTTAACTTAACTTTCACATATTGCGATCATGGCCCACTAACGTTTCACAAATTGCAACTTTGACCCTGTTACTCAAGTTTAACATATTTACGGCTTTCACCTCCTTCTTTAAGTTAATAGTTATTTCTACGTGTTATACGATAACCTTCTTTTTTGACATATTTACACTTTTTACTCAAACTTAATTAAGATATATACGCTTTTAACATCCATCACTCTCTACCACAACAACGCCCCACACAAGTTGCAGTAAAAAATGTTGTTAACATGTGTTACGAATAAAAAAAACTATGTCGCCGCAACACATGAATTGTCGCCCGCACATTATAACGTGTGTAAAAAAATTATTCTGCCGCAACGCATAACAAAGGTCACAATCATAATGTCACCATTGTAATACATGTGACGAAATTACAAGCATGAGAAGCTGAGGAAACCTCCTCTTAGAGCATTTATACCTAAATACCCAACTACAAGGATAATCGGACTATCTATTGCCTCATAAAATTTATACCTAAATACACACAGGAGGTTACCTAAACACCTTGATTTTCAATGATAAATACATCATAAAACACGTCTAAAAATGAAAGACATTCAACAAGATAGATATCATTTATAAATCACATATTCATCAAACCAAAATCAAGGTCTTTAGTTAAGTGATAACCCATCAAACTATTAACTATAAATAAACAGATAATTAAGTATTCAAACCAAACGGGTTGAAGTGTTGAATTATGCAATTCTTACCCGACCCATATTCCTATTCGTGTCAAAAATTTCAACACTAACCCAGATAACATAAATTTGGGTCAACCTAAATATGACTTGTTTAACCCATTTATCAAAATGCACCAAATAAATTTACGAGTTATAAGTGGTTGTTGTGTAACGCGGTTAAAAGTAACATGTTTAATATGTGAGCTTGCGTATGAGAGCTAGAGATTGAGTTTGAATAAAAAAGAATTATTATAACTAACCATATAATTACTAAGAATCATATAGCACATTATTCAAATCCAATTCATTTATAGTAAACAAAAACAATATTTAAATACTTAGCTTAATTTGAAAATGTAAAGGTAAAAAAATTTAAGTGGTATTGAATTTTTTTTATTGTGAGTACTAATACTAAAGATAAAAGTAAGTTAACACTCATTTAAAAAAAACGGAAGAAATAGTTTTGAAACCTAAACGGGTTGGCGGGTCAACCCGTTTTTTAAATGTTTCAACCCGAAAATATGACCCTTTTTATACGAGTCAATCGAACATGACCCGTATATTTAACCAGGTAATATTTACCAAACCAAAACCTGATTATCTTCGTGTTGTGTTCTGGTTGTGTTTCGTGTCATGTTAGGAATTGACATCCCTAAGTAACAACACCATTAAAGTTTGAACCACCCCAATACAGTTTTACAAGATATGGAGGAAGAAATAATGACATTTTTTTAAGGAAAATGTGAATTCTTTGAAGAGGAAAACATGAAATGAGAAAATTGATAACCCCTTATGATTCTTTTATACTACCTACACTTCACTAGTTGAGACAAAGGAGACACTTTTCATTTATGCATTATTAACTTTGTAAATAAACTTTAGTTTATCTTTTTTAAAACTCACTTTCATCAAACCCTAACAACCAAACAAACTCACTTTCATTAACCTTACTCAACCTAGACTTCACTAAATCAACCAACGAAGTCTTGTTCATTAAACCCTAACAACACCTACCACACTTGTTAAAAGTTCACATACGACATTAAAGCTGATTTGAACACACCTAGATTCATTAGTTCAACTAACGAAGTGTAGATTATTTTTTTCCTTCTCACCCTCTCTCTCTCTCTCTCATCTACAACATGCATGTGAGCTTGCAGTGCACTAGTTCAGACTTCGTCACTTCAAGTAGCAAAACGATCATCCTCACGTTCACTGTCCAGTCATCGTCTATAACATATTTTCTATATTCGCTAGTTGAAAAAACAAGTCACCAAAAGCAATTTCCTTTATGTTTTTACACCATAAACTATTCAACTTTAAAAACCCAACTACTTTTCCAAAAAAAAATTAAAACATATATACGTATACAAACATACAAACATTGATGTAAACATACATACAAACAAACATACATGCAAACATACACATAATGTGTACATAGATACAAACATACATATATTTATATTTATATATATATATATATATATACTAATTGTTAAGGTCGGTTCCCAACCAGCTATTCACGTGGTAAACGTGTCCAATCACGTGTTGTCACATGCCAAGGAATTTTTTAATTTTTATATATTTACGATTTTAGTTCCAGACTTTTACTAACTGTCATTTTAGTCCATGATGACTTTTTGACTTTGGTCTATTCTACTTTGACATATAGTTCGACTTGAACATTCCGGATTTGAATGAGTTATCGTTTTGACTTATAACTTTAGTATTTCGTTGCCTTTCGGTATTTGACACATTCAACTTTGTATCGTGACGTACGGGACATGAAACTTTCTTTTATCAACGAATGTAACGAAATCACATACATAGAACTCAACCACGTGACTCGGCCGCTAGAACACGCGGCCCGGTCTCATATCTAGTTAATAATAACGGGTAATAATGTGATGAAATGGCTGGATCGCTTTGCATATTTCTCAAGCAAATTGTCCTGTGTATTAGATTTGAACTCTATATTTGTGTGTCTGTGTTTTAGTATGACTTGGTATTAGTTCTATTCCTATTTGATTTTATTTGGCTAATTTCCAAGTAATTGTGTACACCCTAAAATATCTATATAAGTGCCTGAAACATGTGAGCCATAAATTGTCATTGCTTGCTAACAACAAACAAAATTCAGGCAAAAGAATTGTGTGAAAATGTGTTCCAATGATGAGGATCACTTTACTTACGCAATGGAATTGGTTACCACCACATCATTGGCCATGGTGTTAGTGAATACAATCAAGCTCAAGGTCCTAGAGACTATAGCCGAAGTGGGACCAAATGCTCAACTCTCTGGTCATGATATTGCTTCTCGTTTATCAATTCACAACCAAGATGCTCCTGGCATGCTTGACAGGATGCTTCGTTTGCTTGCAAGCCATTCAATAGTCACTTGCACCGAAGGGGTTCATGAATTAAGGCATGTCCGAGTGTATGGACTCACACCTGTTGCCAAATACTTCATCCCAAACGAAGATGGGGTGTCGTTAGGTCCCTTGATGGAATTGTCTCACGAGAAAGTGTTCATCGAAAGTTGGTATGACGTTCATTCATATTAGTCATTTCTATGAAAACATTCATATAGTTTTTTTTCAAATCTGTACCTTATAACAAAAGTGGGTTTTGGATGTCACATGTCATTCAATGAAGTAACTGTTGCATTCAATTCACACCAAAAAAATGTATGATTTCATATTTGCATCTATATTCATGCCTTCATTCATATTGATTTTTTTAAGAATATATAAAAGTACAGTTTCCTTTCACGTGCTCTAATAAATAACGAATTTCAAATTCACTTCCTAACTAATTGAGTAAGAGATTTCTAAAATCTTTTTCATAATTCACGGAAAAGTATACTTATTACACTTATGGGTTTCGCTCCAAATAACTTTTAAATAAAACTACAAAGTGGCAACAAAGTATTTATAGATTTTTATTAGTTTTTTTTTCAAAGCCATATGTCATACAAACATAACCAAGTTTACTCATGTTTTAATTAAGTACCTTAAACTTTTTTTGTCTTTCTAAAATCACTGAAGTTTCATTAAGTGTTTCAGTCATATTTTAATTTTTTAAAATTGAGTTGGACAAATGAATGTACGAATTATGATTAATAAAAGTTGAAAGTTTTTTCAATTATTTTGAATCGGGATTTAATAGTGAAGAAAAAGTTTGCAGCTTAATAAAAAAGTTCTAAAATTATTAAGTTGAAGTCAAATTGAATAAAAATAATCACTAAATAGTATCCAAAGTTTATGCATGTTTTATTTCCCAAACTTATTAAGTTTAAGTCAAATGGAACAGTTGACAAACTTGGTTACATTTTCTACAAAGTTAACTTAAGATTTTTATTAAATTCTTTTCTTATTTTCAAATATTACTACTTTAGCAATGTGTTATTCACTATTATTAAATAATATTGAAATCAACTTTTTTATATTAATTATCGTAACTATATATAAGTTCCAACATATTTTACGAGTTTGTCGTATTATAAACTATTTTTTTACAAAACAAGTGTATGAAGTTTTTAACTATTTTTTTTGTAAAAGGGTATGAAGTTTTTAACTATTTTTTAACTTTTTTATATTAAACTATTTTGTTTGTAAAAGTGTATGAAGTTTTTAACTATTGTTTTTTTTTTACAAAACAAGGTTTGAACTTGAAGATATAGTCCTTAAAGGAGGGGTTCCATTTAACAAGGTTCATGGAGCGCACGCATACGAATATCCGGCACTAGATGCAAGGTTCAATAAGGTTTTTAACGAAGGCATGGTAAATCATAGCACTATTGTAATGAAGGAAATTCTCAAACACTATCGCGGTTTTGACAATCTCACACGTGTGGTCGATGTCGGGGGTGGTGTAGGAGTCACTCTTAGCATAATTGTTTCGAAACATCCGGTTATTGAAGGGATTAATTTTGATTTGCCACATGTGATTCAACATGCACCAATCTATCCAGGTTCACCTTTTTTCATTACAACTATGCTATTTGTATAACTTTTAATTTTTAACATGTTTATTAACATGTTTATTTTTTTGGTACACACGTATAATGTGAACAATTGATATATTGAAAACGCTTCAATAAGAACATTGGAAGAAATGAGTTATTTCTTTTTTCCTTTTGTTTGTCCTTCAATAAATTTATGTAAAATAATGTATTGTAGGTATAAAACATGTTGGGGGAGATATGTTTCAGGATGTTCCTCAAGGTGATGTCATTTTTATGAAGGTAATTAATTTGGCTCACTAATTAAGATATTTATATTTTGTATATTGGACATATTGCTAATTGATGGCTTGTGGTCAAGACAGTGGATTTTACATAATTGGAGTGATGATTTATGTGTGAAGTTGCTAAAAGAATTGTTATAAGGCTTTGCCAAAAGATGGAAAAATCATTGTTGTAGAGGCGGTTCTTCCTTTTCTATCCAACACAAGCACTTCTGTCAAAGCAAACACCCATATGGATACGCTCATGATGACTCAATTTACTGGAGGAAAAAAGCGTACTGATGATGAGTTTCTTGCACTAGCAAAACTTGCTGGATTCGCAGAAA
Organism: Tagetes erecta; assembly: GCA_030867185.1. Lineage (NCBI taxonomy): Eukaryota > Viridiplantae > Streptophyta > Magnoliopsida > Asterales > Asteraceae > Tagetes > Tagetes erecta. The sequence goes on from CM061487.1 coordinate 2,854,308, forward strand.
TTAGAAAGAAATGTTTTATATGCAACTTTTGGATTATGGAATTCTACAAGTAGATTAATTTATAAAAATCCCAAGGGGACTTGGTAGTAAATTGTGTATTTTTCAATTAAAAAGATTGTGGTTTTAATTTTGCATGTCCTACAAAATGTAGGTGTTGCGGAACAATAAAAAAGAATTATCTATAGTTATTTATATATTCTTTTAAAATAAAATATTATGGGTGATTTAATGTTTTTTATTTTTTTCCATACATAACTAAGAATAAAAGATTCTTTTGAGCGGGAAAATGTTTCAACAGCCTAGCTCTCCAATGAATGACATGTGTATTTTAAAACCCTCTTTTATTAGAAGGTATAGATTTCATGATTTTGTTATTTGATTCTTATTTTTCTAATACCAAATCTATACTAAACCATTTAAATTACACTACATTTCGCACTATAATGTTAAAACTCTAAAGTAGTGCTTCAAATACAAATTTATTACCAATGAGCCACCAATTTGCTTCTTACAAGTGACCTAAAACCATATTATTAAATATACAGAGAAACTAAATTAACTAATACTATAGAATCATTTTTGACGTCTCATTAAAACCTTAATAAGAAACTCAATGCCACAAAACTTATTTAAGAAAAAAACTTTATAACATGTATAATATTCTACCTCAATTTAGCATACATATTTCAGTCCATGGAGTCTTTTCTTCATTGATAGCGGCTTGTTTGATCCTTGATGTGGTCTTTGATTTATTACTAGTTGTTAGACCCGTGTGCAACATGGGTTGTAGATAAATAATTCATACAATAAGACTTATTTGTTCCCGACAGAAATGACGCTAAACATAACATATCCGGTTATCACTTTTGCTTTAATAACATGTTGCATTGTATTTATATAGTGTAGATATGCTTCTTTTGATCGTCGTGAAACTATGGTATCTCGATAATTAGTAAAACAGGTCTGGATTGAGATCAAGCCGTACGTGTGTGGTCAAACAGATATATTGTGTTAGCATAACCAACTACTTTTTATGTTAATTTAATTTTTCTTTCAAACAATAATTTTTATATAAACTTTCAGTTTTTGTTTGCCTTAGAACTTACTACTTAGAATTTGTTTGTTTTGATTATTAATATAAGTTAGAATTTGTTTCATAGGATTTTCTATGATACACTTATAATATTTGACCAGAAATTAGGATTTTTTTAGTCTTTATAACGTTTCAAAACAAATTAGAAAACTGATGGCATTAAAAATCTCTTATAAGTTAAAGAAAATTAGTAATTTATTTAAATATAATAATTTCATAACAAATATATTTTAAGTGTAGATAAAGAGTAGGAGATTAAGGTTTCATGTACCCTCACTATTCATCAATAAAAAAAATATCAAATCACACGCATTTTCATTTTACCATTACATATCTTAAGTGGTTGAGATGAGGTTGAACCACACTAACTTATTAATATAACAAACATATAAATACAACTGTGAATGCATGACAAAATGAACCATTGGGTTGGTGGTCAAGTCGAAAATTACTGTTTTGCTTCTAGGAGCATTATCTGAGGGGAGTTTTTAGGTTCAAGCATTAATAAGTGTAAATATTTTAAGTTTAATTTAGAAGTAAAAATAGGATAGTTAGTCGTTTAAAAAAGTCAATAATAATAAAAATAAATAAACAAATACACAGCACAATGCATGGCTATGAAAAATTGGTGCCCACTCTTCTTTAAGAAATTAAATATATGTTTTGTCGTATTTTTTTATGTTTAGTATTTATATTTGGTTTGGTATAATGTTAGAGTGGAGGTGGAGAATCTATGAAAATAATACAAGTTTGGGAAGTATTAACTCTGTAAAAAAACTTATTGAACCGGTTTTAATTGGTGTGTATATTGTCATCATCCATATGCAGAGGCGTATTCTTTAAAGGTCTGGGATGGACATTGGCTTCTGTGCGATTTCTTATCATAAGCTCTGTCTTTTATCTTGATATCTTAAATTTTTATATATACATTAATTAATCTCGCCTCTGTGTAAAAAAATTACATGTATATATATGTATATATTAAGCTCACTTCCACGTTATAAGAGTTCAGAATTCGACACTGTACATAATGGAAAAGAACATTTTTTTATCGTTTTCTATACGGCATTTTTTTATGAGCTCTCATAGCTTGACCAACCCGGCCTCATCATTTCAGTGACAGTGAGGGACACGATTATAAGAAAAGTTTGCGCATTAGTCATGTGGGGCATCGATCATGTGTTCCTATCAATTCTTTCTTTTTCAACAATAACTAGATTTAAGAACAGGCCAGCGGCCGGGTCATGTAGTAGGGTCTTGTGTATGTGACTTCTTCACATGCGCTGACAAAAAAAAAGTCGCATGTTCCGTATGTCATGGCGCAAAACCGCAGTGTGTTACATATTAAAAAACGATGAAATATCAAAAGTTAGAGGTCAAAACGATACAATATTAAAGTCATACTATGTGTCAAAGTAGAGTGTAAAAGATCAAAATCGAAAACTTATCAAGAGCTAAAATGACAATTAGTAAAAGTCGGGGATTAAAACCATAAATACGTCAAAAAGTCAAGGATTAAAACCGTAAATACGTTAAAGTAAAAAAAGTTGAAGTGTCGCGTGACGGCGTGTCAAATTTAGGAATTTTTAGCTCAGTGTTTTGGGTACTCTAGATATAATACTGGATATAACAAATCTTGAATTTGTTTTATTCAATTAGATTTATCACATAATAACAATATGATAAGTAGTTAAAGCATGAAAAACCATAAATGCAATCAATTAGCATTAAAAACAACATTTGTCTAAAAATAGATGGACTTCACAATTAGTTACCAAAAGAATCCTAACCTTTTAGTTGTTTGAGTTTAGTTATAATAACTTATATTTGTTTGATCCAAATTTTTTCATATAATTTTTATTAAAAAATTAAAATGTGATGGGTTTTTGTGAGAAAACACTATGATTCAACTTAGGAGCCTCATATTTCAATCACAGGTGAAACTTAAATCTAAGACCGTCTCATTTTGATAAAATTTTATATAAAATTTTAAAATTTTAACAAATAACACATAGGTTAATATTGCTAATGTTATTTTCATCGGAAAAAGTAAATAAAAGGTATAAATGCTACACTTTTATTAGTTTTATATTGTATGGCCAATTACCAATTCATAGCAAGCCTAGGACAGCCAATAATATCTATATAAAGGATTGAAACATGTAAGGGATGTAAGAGTTATGTGAAAATGGGTTGAAATGAGGAACACTTTTCTTATGCAATGGAATTGGTTAACTCTACATCATTAACCATGGTGTTAGCGAATACAATCAAGCTTAAGGTCCTAGAAGCTATAGCTGAGGTGGGACTAGATGCTCGACTCTCTAGTCATGATATTGCTTCTCGTTTGATCGGATGATTTGTTTGCTTGCGAGCAACTCAATTCTCTTTTGCACCAAAGGGATTCAACAATCAAGGCGTCTTTGATTATATGGACTCACTCCTGTTTTCAAATTCTTCATCCCGAACGAAGATGGGGCATCCTAATGTCCCTTGATGCAGCTAGTTCAAGATAAAGTGTTCATCGACAGCTAGTAAGTTTAATCATATCATCAACTTTATATCAAAACAATCATATACTGAGTCTCATAATAAAACTAGCTACTAGAGAAGATAATTTTGACACTGTTGATAGATCCCATGATATTCAAGAAAAGCTAATTTTATTTGTGGTGTAACAATTTTTGTAGGATTTTTTGCTAGGGTTAAATGTATATTTCCCCATTCATAACACTTTAAATGCATATTTACCTAATTAATAAAATCAATTGCATATTTTCCCCTATAAACAACTTTAATTTGCAAATATACTCATTTTTAATAAGGTCATTTAGTTAACATTGCGTATATATGCAATTGATTTTTTTAGTTGGGGAAATATGCAATTAGGGGTGTTTATAGGGGTAAATATGCAATTGAATCTTTTTGGTATATAATTTTTTTTAAGTAAACTACTATTTTGGTCCCTGATGTTTGGTTAAAATCACGGTTTTAATACAATAGTTTGTTTTCTATTTTTTTAGTCCATTAGTTTCACACAAACTTGTTGTTTTAGTCCACACCATTATATATGTGTAGGTAAATTTAAAACGCTAAAAATACATACGTAAAACGTATTTTAGTGATTTTTTAATTTATATATTACACTTTTGTATGTAGGAAGTGAATTTATTTAAAAAAATTAAACCATTGATAAGTTTTTTTAGTGATTTAGGTTTTTTTCTTTTACTTCTCACAATATATGAGTCTTCTCGAATGAACTTAATCTTATATATATATATATATATATATATATATATATATTCACACATACATACATGCACACATTGAAGCATTTTATAAATATTGAAGAATTTAATTACCTCTTTTATGAACCCAATTATTAAGAAGATAAAGAAAAACGGTCTAGAAAGACAAATAGAATACACACAAAGTTATAATATACAAATTGAAGTTGATAAAATCATTGACGCCATAAATAAACTAAATATCGAAAATATATAAAAATTGGAAAAAGACCAACACCTTATAAACATTGACAGCCCAGAAAATGGATAATAATTTCTTACGAAGAAGTAGAACTATATAAGAAGCCAAAAACTCAACAAGTAATATACATGATATAGTCATGCATACATGATATATACATGATTTAGGTTTCTTCTTTTACTTCTCGCAATATATGAGTCTTCTCAAATTAACTTAATCCTATATATATATATATACATACATGCACACATTGAGGCATTTTATAAATATTGAAGAATTTAATTACCTCTTTTATGAACCCAATTATTAAGGAGATAAAGAAAAACGGTCTAGAAAGGCAAACAGAAAACACACAAAGTTATAATATACAAATTGGAGTTGATAAAATCACTGACGCCATAAATAAACTAAATATAGAAAATATATAAAATTTGGAAAAAAGACCAACACCTTATAAACATTGGCAGCCCAGAAAATAGATAATAATTTCTTAGGAAGAAGTAGAACTATACAAGAAGCCAAAAACTAAACAAGTAATATACATGATATAGTCACGTCTGACACTTTTTTAAACAAAATAATGAAACGAAGATCAGGATCTAATAATTCTAGCCATACTATACAGATAGAAAAAGAAATAGACTTAGATCAAAATATAAATCTTACAACCAACAACAATTAGATATATTGAATCCTAGAATACTATACCAAACTAGGATATTTAATGTAAACACAACATTAATAAGGAGTACCAAAGAAGAAAGTTTTATAATAATAGATAAGACAGTAACAGTATATCTGTTATCACCAAATACAATACAAAGGATTAATCAATCTGGAAAACATTTTGTACACATGGGGCTAGTAGTTATAGGAATAAAAACCTTGGGGATAAAAAATTTAGGAACAAAATTACTAGCACTAATATTAGATAAAAGCTGGAAAACATAATTGAAGAAAGCAATAATTTCAAGAATGGAAGTTGATTTTAGCGAAAATACAGCTTTATCCTATTGCACGTCAGGTATAGTATAGGATATTAAAGATTTGTAGAATATTAAAATAGTATTACAGACTAAAGGCTATAAAAAGTAAACATAGATGGAAATATTAGTTATAAGCATTGGAGTGTTGGGAAAAGCTAGTAATAGTTCAGCGATGAAGTATATAGTAAACATAGATGGAATTGTAAAATTGTAGCTTCTAAATCTATATAGATGATAGACCCAATAGAGATTGACCATGAACATTTAACAGGATTAGAATGGAATAAAGATGATCTACTACAGGAAAACGAAAGTAGTATATTAATACCAAAAAAGAGCTTTATATACGAAGGAATAAATGGTAAACAAAGCGTAAGATTTACATATTTGAAAGAAACTACGAGCGAAGAAAATAATGAGAAAGTCATGGAGTACATCTTTATGAATTTAGAGCCGTTAGAAGACGACAAAGATGAAACAGGGCTATCATATGAAATAGACAATGACATATATACTGATTATTTAAAGTTTGAACAAGAATTTATAAACTATACTCTATTTGATTATAAAGAAGAAATAACAGGATTTCAGACAGAAGAAACCAATAAAACTATAGAACAAATAATTGATAGAAAGTTTATAGAAATAAAAATACAAGCCGATGTAGATGATATGATTATCGAATGTATGACTGAATTAGATATGTCGTACGAAGAAAGTTATAAAAAATTACATGAATATTATAATTTATCATTAGTAGAAGACATTTCACAAGAAAAAATAATGATCTCAGAATTCTATAAACAAGAGCAAGTTTTTATGGATCAAGATATAAGAAATAGAAATGTAAGGCCTAGAGTAGAATGGAGTGGAGACATGAGCGAAGTAACATCACATAAAACCCTATGAAGAGAACACTGGGCACAACCTTCTATAAATTATTCTCAAGAATCACCAATAAGAGGAAGAGGTATTAGGTTACATATAGGACAGATATACAGTGGAAGTATGCTACTTTTAGAAATACAAAAACCTCAATTATGTATAGACGAAGTTTTAACATGGGAACAAATTGTGGTAAGAATGTGGAAAACTAATAAAAAAGATAGTATGGATATGTTTTCTTATTTAGAAACAACATTAGGACCAATAGCTTTAGGAATTTGGCAAAGTAAAAAAGCATAAGACTCAGTTGAAATAAATAATTTAAAGGCCCTAGGAGATAATTCTTATAATTTCACATCACAAATTAGAACGCTTATATTAGGAGTTGACCCAGCTAAAAACAACAGTTTAATACAAAACACTGCTATTAGAAATTTAAAACAATTAAGTATAGCTGATATGAAATATATAAATGAATTTACATTAGATTTTACAAGAGTATGGTCCCTAACAGGGAATGCTATGGATGATAATTTATGTGATAAATACATATAAAGTTACCAGGAAATTTAAAAACAATACACATGAATCATGGAAAATAGCTTATGGAGAACAACATAATCTAGGAATATGACCTAGAGTAACTTACATATTTTGTATACTAGAAGACAAATGTAAAGAAGTAGCATTACAAGAACAATTAAAAACGGCAATCTATATATCTCAGGCTTATGGTTTTATGATAAAAAGAAGCACATAAGAAGTACTACATATAATAAAAATTATATAACAAATCATAATAAAAGTAAATACTTTAAGAAACCGTAAACACGAACATGTAGATGTTTATAATGTGGGGAAGAAGAACGTTTAGCTAGTAAATTCCCTAATAAAAATAAGAATATGGAAAGAGTTAATTTAATAGAACAACTAAACGACTATGAAATTGAAGATCTTAAAATAGATGATTCAGATAATGAATCAGTATACAGCATATACAGTGAAGACGAGCAACAGATAGCTAAAGTTACATACACATACATGAATATAGAAGATTGTGAACATACTCGTGTTCATAAAAGAGGTAATAGTTATATAAAATGCTTCAATTGTGGATATTATCCTAGCATATAAAAAAGATCGCAATGCAACATTTGTTTTAAATAAATATGTTGTATATGCCTAAAAAGAATATTTAGTATAGAGATAGGAACCACATCAAAAGACAAAAATGATAGAAGTCAATAACAGCACCACCAACAAACAATTGAAAAACCTAGAATTAATAGTTGAACTACATACTTTAAAAATAAAAGAGTTGGATAAAAAATGAAAGAGGTAGAAAACTTAATAAGATCTAACGAAGCAAACCACATTTCAACATAAGTTGACCAAGTATGGATGAAAACACAAGGTACAATGAATTCTATTAGTGCAAAATATCGAGTGTGGCTAGATAAAGAAATGTTTATAGATCTAACAAGAATACTTAATACAGTAACCACTAAAAACACCATATCTTATAACCTAGCACCGATAGAATATCACAGAAAATTACCATATAGCATAGTTAGTAGGGCATTAGAAGATCGGCTTATCACAATAACTCACTATTTATAACCCGTAGAAATACAGTTTCTAGATTTCTCAAATAATTACAGCAGAAAATATTTAATGCCACAAATAAATATAAACCCACAACATATAAAATCATGAGATTATGTTTTGTTCTAAACTTTCTAATAGGCCATAATTGAACACTAACTATTACAAGAGATTACGTGACACTAAGTCAAAACTTACATACATTCCCAACGCTAAGATATAATGCCACAACAGAATCGTGCAAAAGCGTGGTGGAGAAGGAAAATTAGAACTTTTTAAACAACAAATGAGTAATCCAATAGAAAATGAAAGTATAAAACTGCTAACAGACTTTTTAAGTCATGAAATAGAAAAAGAAAAAAACATTACAAAAAGCATAAATCATCCCCTAATACTACATTTAAAGAGAATTGGTCTTATAGGAGACGATTTATGTGGTAGTTTATGCTTTTTGTAATGTATTTTCCTTTTTCTCTCTAAATCATCCCATAAATCTTCTCCTATAAGACCAATTCTCTCTAAATGTAGTATTATCGGATGATTTATGCTTTTTGTAATGTCTTTTTATTTTTCTCACTAAATGATCCCAAAAATCTTCTCTAATAAGACCAATTCTCTCTAAATAAAGTATTATCGGATGATTTATGCTTTTTATAATGTCATTTCTCTCTCTAAATCATCCCATAAATCTTCTCCTATAAGACCAATTCTCTCTAAATGTAGTATTATGAAATGATTTATGCTTTTTGTAATGTCTTTTCCTTTATCTATTTCATGACTTAAAAAGTGTGTTAACAGTTTTATACTTTCATTTTCTATGGATTACTCCTTCTTTGTTTTTTAAAAAATTCTAATTTTCCTTGTCCATCACGCTTTCGCACGATTTCTGTTGTGGCATTATATCTTAGCATTGGGATTGTATGTAAGTTTTGACTTAGTGTCACGCAATCTCTTGTAATAGTTAGTGCTCCATTATGGCTTATTAGAAAATTTAGACCAAAACATAATCTCCTGATTTTATATGTTGTGAGTTTATATTATTTGTGGCATTTGATATTTTATGCTGTAATTAATTGAGAAATCTAGAAAATGTATTTCTACCAGTTCTAAGTAGTGAGTTATTGTGATAAGTCGATCTTCTATTGTCCTACTAACTATGTTATATGGTAATTTTTTGTGATATTCTATCGGTGATAGGTTATAAGATATGGTGTTTTTAGTGGCTCATGTATCAATTATTGTCGTTCGATCTATAAACTTTTCTTTATCTAGCTACACTCGACATTTTACACTAACAGAATTCATGGTACCTTGTGTTTTCATCCGTACTTGGTCTACTTATGTTGAAATGTGGTTTGCTTCGTTAGTTCTTATTAAGTTTTCTACCTTTCATTCTTTTATCCAACTCTTTTATTTTTAAAGGATGTAGTTAAACTATTAAATCTAAGTTTTTTATATTTTCGTTGGTGGTGTTGATGTTGACTTCTATCATTTTTGATGTGGTTCCTATCTCTTTATTAAATATTCTTTTTAGATATATACAACATATTTCTTTAAACCAGATGTTGCATTGCGATCTTTTTTCTATGCTAGGATAATATCCACAATTGAAGCATTTTATATAATTATTACCTCTTTTATGAAGCCAAGTGTGTTCACAATCTTCTATATTTATGTATGTATACGTAACTTTAGCTATCTGTTGCTCGTCTTCACTGTATAGGCTATATACTGATTCATTATCTGAATCATCTATTTTACGAGCTTCAATTTCATAGTCGTTTAGTTGTTCTATTAAATTAGCTATTTCCATATTCTTATTTTTATTAGGGCATTTATTGGCTAAATGTTTTTCTTCCCCACATATGAAACATCTACATGTTCGTGTTTACGGTTTTCTTAAAGTATTTACTTTTTTTATGATTTGTTATATAATTTTTATTATATGTAGTACTTCGTCTTATGTGCTTCTTTTTATCATAAAACCATAAGCCTAAGGTATATAGATTGCCGTTTACAGAATGCATATGCTTTTCTTTTTAATTGTTCTTGTAAGGCTATTTCTTTACATTTGTCTTCTAGTATACTAAATATGTAAGTTATTCTAGGTATTGTTCCTAGATTATGTTGTTCGCCATAAGTTATTTTCCATGATTCATGTATACTTTTTCTTAAATCTCCAAGTAATTTTATAAAGTATGTATCACATAAATTATCATCCATAATCTTCCCTGTTTGGGACAATAATATTGTAAAATCTAATGTAAATTCATTTATATATTTCATATCAGCTATACTTAATTGTTCAAAATTCCTAATAGCCGTGTCTTGTATTTAAACTGATGTTTTTAGCTGTGTCAACTCCTAATATAAGTGTTCTAATTTGTGATGTGAAATTATAAGGATTATCTCCTAGGGCTTTTAAATTATTTATTTCAGCTGAGTCTTGTGCTTTTTTACTTTGTCAAATTCCTAAAGCTATTGTACCTAATGTTGCTTCTAAATAAGAAAACATATCCATACTATCTTTTTTATTAGTTTCCCACATTCTTACGACCATTTGTTCCCATGTTAAAACTTCGTCTATCCATAATTGTTATTTTTTGTTTTTCTAAAAGTAGCATACTTCTGCTGTATATCTGTCCTATATGTAGCCTATTACCTCTTCCTCTTATTGGTGATTCTTGAGAATATTTTATAGATGGTTGTGCCAAATGTTCGCTTTCTAGGGTTTCATGTGATGTTACTTCGCTCATGTCTCCACTCCATTCTACTCTAAGCCTTACATTTCTATTTCTCATATCTTGATCCATAAAAACTTGCTCTTCTTTATAGGATTCTAAGATCATTATTTTTCCTTGTGAAATGTCTTCTACTAATGATAAATTATAATATTCCTGTAATTTTTTATAACTTTCTTCATACGACATATCTAATTTAGTTATACATTCTATAATCATGTCATCTACATCTTCTTGTATTTTTATTTCTGTAAACTTTCTATCAATTATTTGTTCTATAGTTTTTATTGGTTTCTTCTGTCTGAAATCCTGTTATTTCTTCTTCATAATAAAATAGAATGTAGTTTATAAATTATTGTTCAAACTTTATATAATCAGTATCTATGTCATTGTCTATTTTATATGATACCCTGCTTCATCTGCGTCATCTTCTAATGGCTCTAAATTCATAAAGTTGTACTCCATGCCTTTCTAATTATTTTCTTCGCTCGTAGTTTCTTTCAAATCTGTAAATCTTAAGCTTTGTTTAGCATTTATTAGTTCGTATATAAAGCTTTTTTTGGTATTAAAATACTACTTTCGTTTTCCTGTAGATCATCTATATTCATTCTAATCCTATTAATTTTTCATGGTCAATCTTTATTGGGTCTATCATTTGTATAGATTTAGAAGCTACAGTTTTTATAATTTCATCAATGTTTACTTTATACTTCATCCTTGAACTATTACTAGCTTTTCTCAGCACTCCTATGCTTATAACTATATTATTTCTTTCATAATTTTCATAGCCTTTAGTCTGTAATGCTATTTTAATACTTTGTAAATCTTTAATATCCATTAATATATACCTAGCATGCAGTAGAATAAAGCAATATTTTCGCTTAAATCAACTTCAATTCCTGGAGTTATTGCTTTCTTCATTTCTGTTTTCTAGCTTTTATCTAATATTAGTGCTAGTAATTTTGTTCCTAAATTTTTTCTCCCAAGGCTTTTATTCCTATTACTATCAGCCCCGTGTGTACAAAATGTTTTCTAGACTGTTTAATCTTTTGTATTGTATTTGGTGATAACAGATATACTGTTACTGTCTTATCTATTACTCTAAGACTTTCTTCTCTAGTACTCTTTATTAATAATGTGTTTACATTAACTATCCGTGTTTGGCATAGTATTTTAGGATTCAATATATCTAATTGGTGTTGGTTGTATAGATTTATATTTCGATCTACATCTATTTCTACTTCTATCTGTATAGTATGACTAGAACTATTAGATCCTGATCCTCGTCTCATTATTCTGTTTAAAAATGTGTCAGACGTTACTATATCATGTATATTACTTGTGGAGTTTTTGGCTTCTTGTATAGTTCTACTTCCTAAGAAATTGTTATTCATTTTCTGGGCTGCCAATGTTTATAAGGTGTTGGTCTTGTTCCAATTTTTATATCTTCGATATTTAGTTTATTTATGGCGTCATTGATTTTATCAATTTCAATTTGTATATTATTACCTTGTGTGTTTTCGGTTCTCCTTTATAGGCCGTTTTCCTTTATCTCCTTAATAATTTGGTTATTTTGTTCTTTTATATAATCCAGATTTTTTGTATATTTTTTAACCTCTTCTGTATATACTGAGAATTTTTCTAGAACTTGTTTATTATATATTGATTCTTCTTGTAAATTAACTCCTAAATTTAACACTAAATTTGTTAAAGCGTTTAGATGTGGATTATTTGAATGTAGACTATGTTTATAGTTATCTTTTATTCTACAAATGAAACGGTAGTTTTCCGTAGTAATATTTTTAACACTTGGTTTTTCAGAAAATTCTAGATTTAGAAATTTTAAATTTTTTATTTGCGAGTTTGATTGAGATAAATCTATGATTGTTGATTCCGACTCCTTAGCATTAACTTTTATCCTTAGTTTCCTCGTAAAATATGTTTATATTCCCATCAATACTATAATTTTCTTAATACTAATTATCAAAGCAAATATTTTCCCATAATCTCCACCTGAGAGAGTTCTCCGGAACAAATAGGACATACAAAGTCTCTGCATATGAGGAGCTATATGAGGAGCTTGTCTTGGTCTTTTAGATTTAAAGAAAGTCTTTGCTCTGATACCAACTCAAAAATATGTAGATATTAAACTGCAAAATACAACATAAACGATAAAAAACGCATAGTAAAACGCAAAAGTTTACGGTAATATTATATTCATGAACATAAAGATAAGAAGAAGACTTAGTTGTATGCATAAGGACTCTATATAATATATAAGTTCCGTGCTAGTCTTCATGCTTGTTAAATTGTCGCCTCAACTACGAGGAAATCTATATAATATTTCAAGGTTTTAGGGGAGGCAATTTTTAAGGGGGAATTTTTTTTTGTTCTATAATAGGAAATTTAAGAGAGAAATTTAGTGCAATTTTTTCACCATGCATATATAAGTTGATGAAGCAATTTCTTTAATATTAAATAATTATAATTTTTTAAACATAATGGTAATATTTTTTTATAAATATTATTATTTAACATGTATGTAACACACGGGTATTAAACCTAGTGTTATATATAAATATGAATTATATTTTGTGATCTTTATCATTATTATCATGTAATATCCGATGATGATCTTTAATTCATCAAAGTTGGAATTAGAATTATTAAAGCAAAATTTTATTTCTTTTTATAACAAATAACACGTAGGTTATGGCAAATATTATTCATTAGAAAAGGAAAAGAAAATGTATAAATGCTAAACTTCTATATTGTGTGGCCAATAACCAATTCATACCAAACCAAGACGGCCAATAATATCTATATAAAGGATTAAAACATGTGAGTGATAGAATTGGGTGTCATAACAACTTAACAAAAGTGTGTGTGAAAATGGGTTCCAATGAGGATACATTTTCCTACGCAATGGAATTGACTAACTCCACGTCATTAACCATGGTGCTAGTGAATACAATCAAGCTTAAGGTTCTAGAAACTATAGTCGAGGCGGGACCAGATGCTCGACTCTCTAGTCATGATATTGCTTCTCGTTTATCAACCTCCAACCTAGATGCCCCTGATATGCTTGACCGGATGCTTCGTTTGCTTGCGACCAATTCAATTGTCACTTGCACCGAAAGGATTCAAGGTTCAAGGCGTGTTCGATTGTATGGACTCACCCCTGTTGCCAAATATTTCATCCCGAACGAAGATGAGGCCTCCTTAGGTCCCTTCATGCAGCTAGTTCAAGATAAAGTGTTTATCGACAACTGGTAAGTTTAATTACATCTTAAACATTGTATCAAATCAAGTATATAAAGATTCTCATAATAAAAAAAATAAGGAAGAGAAAAACGAATTTTTTTTATCGTCCGATACTAAGTAGTCCTTTGGTTATTTGTCGATAAAATAAGTCGAAAATAAAAATACTCATGCCCTAGTTTTCAGATACTAAGCAATCAGTGCGTCATAACTGCTAACAAACATCCCAAAAAGTGTCATCATATCAGTCGGAACTTGTGTTGTGGTCTGATCCTTTCCAGTATTCTTGTTTTCAAATGATCCACTTCTAGAACCATACATAAATGATGTGTTGTAAAACACATCTCGTTTTCACTTTATTTTAAGTCATTTTTGTTTTTGTTTGAGTCGGTTTTAATTGTTTTTAGTTGTTTTTAGTTTGATTTTGTTTGAATGTTTTTAGAACAAGCTTGGCACTTAATTTTGAATGTTTTTCAGGTAAAAACACCAATACTTGAAAGACGGATCGAGAATCGGAGAAACGACGCGACAAAGGAGCAAGAAACACAAACTTTCTGTTAAATGGGGTAGGTGGCGGTACCACCACCTGCTGCTCTCCACGCCGCGGTACCGCCACCTAGGCGAGTTACGGATAGGGTTTGGTTTTGACCTAGTTGACGAGTTTAAAAGGTAACGCGGAGGACGGTTTTTGATATACGAATTTGGAGGCTGAAACGGACGAATTCGGAGCAAAGAAGTGAGAGTTTTGAGCATGAAATCAGTTCTTGGAGGTTGTGATCGGGTAGTTTTCATCCAACCTACTTGTGTTTGCATGCGTTATTTTGATTTCTTGTCATCTATACTTATGAATATATTAAACTTGAATGATTTTGTGTTTTTAACTTTAACTATGAACTAATTTTATTAGTTACCTAGGTTGATTGCTATTGGTAACGGTTTATTGATTGAAGTTTAGTTTGTGGTTGTTTTATAAAACGAGTTAGTAATTTTATAAAAGTTTGATTTTTATATTCTATGGTGTGTTTTGAATGAATGAATGGATTGTGTTATTTGTTAAATCGCCTTACGTAGCTTTGCAAATGTCTTTTGTGTATGGTTGCGTATCAATATCGTTAACTCTTGTTTTCGTGTTTTGAATGGTTATCTAGACGTAGGAACCATAGGAGGTTAATTAATAATTCAATAAATTCATTTGTCCTACTAAGTCCAATACCCGAGAAGTGAGGATTTATCAACGTGCCTTGTTTGTGTAGTCGTTAGAAATAGGGTACGAGAGGAACTTTTCTAATAACAAAATAAACTTGTACGTTTGAGTCATAGAATTAATTATTAAACCACCCCTTGTGTCTTAGGATATATTGGATCGGTAAACTGAGAGGGGAGCCAATCATAGGGTATTTAATTACTGTTAAAGGAACCGAGAGGCGATTTAACTAACTAGTGGGCTTTAGCAACACTTCGGATAACCAAAAGGTCACACCCGGATAATGGTCTAGGATCCTTAGGAAGTTCGTAAAGTTGCAGTTTATGATCCTAGTTTCGTTTTAACAACCAAGTCTAAAGTTTAATCAATAATCGTTCACCATTAGTAACAACCTAGGTAACGTTTTTCTCAAATCTGAATCAAGTCTTAATTACGTTTTCAATTCGTTAATTTTAATTAAAGTCTTTAAATTTAATTTTCATTTACTTTATTTGCTTTCAAACAAAACCCCAATCTTTTCAATCAAATTATTTAATTAGTTAATTTTGTTATTCAGTTGTGTCTCTAGGGTTCGATATCTGGTCTACCGTTAACTATACTATCTCACGTCAGGTACACTTGCCTTGTGTGGTCTAGTTTAGGGTAAATTAGGATTAAATTAGAGTGTTTAAATTAGGTTTTTTTGTTAATTTTTATAGACCATTTTAGCACATCAATAAATCCAGAATTGCTTGGTGAGGCCATTGATGTAGATGAAAGAAGTGCAGCATTTTGCGAGTGAACCTGAATAGGATAAACACCTTGATTGTACTCTCTTCGTTTTATGTCCAATTCAAAGGATTTCAACTTGTTGATCACGTCCATCAATCTGTTTTCAGAGAATTTCCTTTCTTGCTTCAACATTCTAACTTGAAGACTCCATTCAGGTGGAAGTGAGTCTAAAAGCTTGGTAACTTGTTCAGCAGTTGTCAGATCATCATCATACTTCTTCAAATTACTGGTAACAGTCAGAAAAAGGTTTCTTAGATCTAATATCTTCTCATTTCTGTGACCCATGAATGAGTTAAATTCTTTTTGTGCTTGAACACCCTTGTCCTTTTGAAGATCAGCATTACCATCATAAAATTCACACAATGCTTCATATAGTTCATTTGCATTCTTATGCTCACCAAACCAATTGTGAATTTCCGAACTTAAACATAGAATCAATGCTCCAAACGCCTTGTTATTTCTGTCAATCAACTTCGTGTCTCTTTCATTGTATGTTTCAGGAGCTGTGTTTCGGACAGTTGCATCACCAACAGTAGTAACCGGTATATAAGGACCTTTTTCAATTGATTTCCACTGTGTATTATCAGTATATAGGTAAATGCTCTAAGTCTCCTTTTCCAGTCCTCAAAATTGTCCCCATTAATCAACTTTGGTGTTCTGTTCGGTGACCCACTTTCCAAATCAGCTAAGGTGAAGGACATAGACATTTTAAATTTGATTCAGAGGCTAGTTTCGCAAATAGGTTCGCACTTAAATTTGCACACAGTTTCGAAAACAGGTTCGCAAATAGTTTGTAAGTAGCTTCGCAAATGCGTTTGAACTTTCGTTCAGGACAGTTTCGGAAACATGACAACACTTAGACAACACTTTCGCAAGCACAAGACAGTAACAATGAACTTCGGTAATGTCGCAATTCAGGATCACTCAAACTAACAATAGATGACTTCCATAGTTTCGCAAAATGATCCACAGTTTCGCAATATGAAGATGTAGGTTCGTAAAATGAATATGAAAACCCTTTTTCACAAAAAAAAATCACCAAAAATTCCACAGAAAGCACAAAACAAATCCGATGATAAATATTATGATTCCGATGACTGCACCAATCACAATAGATCAATCCTCAAACAAATTACCATGATAATTCAATTCCAAATTTGATTGAAGCTACTTTTGACCAAAACTTACCAAAAAACACTAAGAATCAATCATAGATCACAGATGTGTCTCTTGATAATAGATATGATAATCTCAATTGATCTGAATAGAAAAAGCACACAAATCTCAATCAAATTCCATTACTAATAATACCAAAACAGATCCAATTAGATTGAAATTGCCTTTTGCCAAAAAAACCTTCAAAAATCCAAAAATCAAGAGCACAATGGCTCTGATACCATATTTTTGGTCCAATAGATTGTTAATTCGTTCTATAATGATATAGATATGATCTAATTACCTTGTTACCACTAGATCTAGCAACACAGGTCTTTGAAGAATGATCAAGTTGCAAATAAAACCATAAAACCAATTAAGATAAGTATAAAATAAGATGAAGATGATGATGCATTGATACTAATAAGATGTAAACAATAAAATCCTAGCAAACACACACAATCAGATTCGAGCTCAAAATCAGAGAATTTTTATTGAAAAAGTTCCAAGAGTTGTGTACAAATGAAATCAAAACAACATTATATACAGTCAGCAGTTTCGCAAGTAGTTTCGCATACTTGCGAAACTAACTGATCGCTGAGTCAAACCAAGTTGCATGCGACACTTCACTATAGTGTCGCATGCAGTTTCGCAAAACTCAACTTACAACAAAGTCAAAAGACTAAACTAAAGTTAATCTATTACAACAATAAGCAAAATACGATCTAGTCTATTACAATTAAAACAAATACAATAACAATAACGGCAAGGTGAATACCATCCTAAACGTGGTCATCAGATCCTTGAAACTTGTGAGGAGACACCAGGTGATGACAAGTGACGTTGTATGATGCAATGGCTTAGCAAATTATTAAAAGAGTATATTAAAATTTCCTTTGAGTCTTTATAACGTATTAAAAGAAATTAGAAAGTCGATGGTCCCAAGTAAGTTACAAACCTTTTTAGTTTACTACCGTTAGTCCCAATTCGAAGTAAAAGAAGAGGTTTCTAACACTAATATTTAAGAACGACTTTAAAAAAATTTGCGCTTTAGTCCTCTAAAAATAACGAGTCGCCCTTGTCTATTCGTTATCATGGCATTGAAAATCTCTAATAACTTACAGAAAAGAGTAAACTGTAATTTTTGTTCATGTGTTTTGACACCATTAACAGTTTCAGTCTAACATTAACAGTTTTGGTCCCTGTGTTTTCATTTTCTAACAGAAATGATCCCGAATACTGACTCCATCTAATTTTCCGTTAAGTTTCCTTCACATGCAAAGTAAAAATGTCATTTCTTCTACTTTTTTTGACATGCGACTGAATAAAAATGTTAACATACATGATGACCTAGATAAAAGAGAGAGAGATATATGACATTTTTACCCCTCAGGTGTGGGGTGAGTGTGAGATACTTAACGAAAAATTAGATGGAGTTAGTGTTCAGGACCATTTTTGTTAGAAAATAAAAACATAAGGACCAAAACTGTTAAGATGACTGAGACTGCTAATGATATTAAAACACAAAATCAAAATTACAGTTTACTCTACAGAAAATTAGTCATTTATTTAAATAAAATATTTTCAGAACAAATATATTTTGAGTAGATAAAGAGTAGGGGGTTAAGGTTTCATGTACCTTCATTATTGATCAATAAAAAAATATCACATCACTAGTACTTTCATTCTACCTTCACATATCTTAGTGGTAGGGACGAAGGTTCAACCACACTCACTAATTAATATATCAAACATATAAAATACAACCATATTATCATCCATATGAAAAACAAGTTTTTTTTTATCAAAATAGTGTTTAGAGAAAAACTATTTACCAATTTAATGTTTATTTAAAGCTATTTACTAAAATGATATTTTGTATTTATCTATTTTATATTAAAATAAAGTCTTTTTTTCACAAGAAACAAAATCATATGTATCCCGACTTTTCAGTTGTTCTCTTTTGTTGCTGTCAGTTTCAAAATCCCCATTTACGTGAGCCTTCGAATCCGATTGAAAAGTAATCGATTAGGTATGGATGATTTTGTTTATTTTTCTAATGATTTGAATTTGCATGTATTCTTTAATAATATTTGCTTTAGCTTATCGAGCTGGGAGTCAGAATCAAATTCGGAAGTTTAACTCCATTATAGAAGAAATTGGTCGAATAAATCCACAAGCGCGTCAGTGGCTTGAGGGACATCCACTTGATAAATGGACACTTGCGTATGATGGTGGAAAGTGATACGGATTGCTTTGTGTATAAAGTTAATGTAAATTAAAAAAAATGGAAGAGATGGAATAAACGAGAGATTGAGTGCTTTGTGTATAAAGTTAAGTTAATATTTTGAGTGCTTTGTGTATAAATTTTATGAATCTTAATTTTGCAGTGTTTGAACCTATAAATGAAATAAACGAGAGATTTGAAAGAGATGGTAAAGTGAAGTTTTTAAGTTTAGAGAAAAGTTAATTATTATAATAATATTTTGGCAAATTGGCTAAAAATAATCCCAATTAACACCTATTGGCCGAGAATAATCCCAACTCAGTTTATTCCCTTCAGTGGTCCCAAATCCAACTTTTTTGGCCTCTAGTGGTCCGCCGTTAAGTGCACTTAACGGCCGTTAACTTTTTTTTTATTTTTTTCGAATTTCAAAACAAGGTTTTATGGATATTGATCGGGAGGAGTATACGATTCAATTGATGTAAACCTTACTTCGAACTGGTGTTCCAAACGACAAAACGGTCTTCAATCGGGTGTTTAAAACCTAACGGTGCTTTAACCGGATATCAAAATTAAAACATTTGGAGCAACAATTGGAAGTAAGGTTTACATCAAGTGACTCGTATTCTCCTCCCGATCAAAATCCCTAATATATCAGTTTGAAATTCGAAAAAAATAGAAAAAAAGTTAACGGCCGTTAAGTGTACTTAACGGCAGACCACTGTAGGCCAAAAAAGTTGGATTTGGGACCACTGGAGGGAATAAACTGAGTTGGAATTATTTTCGGCCAATAGGTGTTAGTTAGGATTATTTTAGGCCAATTTGCCTAATATTTTTTAAAACCTATATATTAAAACAATATATGAAAAGAAAAAAATACAAAACACTATTTTAGTAAATAGTTTTAAATGAACACTAAATTGATAAATTGTTTTTCCTTAAACACCATTTTAATTAAAAAAAAAAAAACTATGAAAAACAATACTTTTTATCGTTTTCTAAAAAAACTAACATTTTTTATCATTTGACCAACCCTCATCTTTCAGTGACAGTGAGGGACACACCTATAACAAAAGTTTGCGCATTAGTCATGTGGGGCATCGATCATGTGTTCACCTAACAAAATGACGGATATAAGAATTTTTACATTCATGTTTTAGATATATTCTAGCTACTAAGTTTAATTTCCGTGTGTTATACATAGGTTAAGTAATAATTTTTAAAAAATATAGATAACAGTTATATTTAAAACTTGTAATATTTAAAGAATTGTAAATATTTTTATATAAATAGCATTAATCATAACATTTTGGTTCCATCAACTTAGTTTTTTCATCACAAAATTCCTTTTATACATTCACCTAATTTCCCTCTTATTTTCTCCCTCAAAAGAAGCCCCCCTAAAACCTTGATTTATTATGTAGATAATACCGGATATAATAAACTTTGTATATCTTTAAAAAATAAATATGATATATCTTTAAAAAATAACAATATGATATATCTTTAAAAATATATATAAAAAAACTACCTATTAAAGCATGAAAAACCATGAATGCAATTAATTAGCATTAAAACAACATTTGTCTAAAAATAGATGGATTTCACAAATAGTTACCAAAAGAACCCTAACATTTTATTTGTTTTGAGTTTAGATTTGTTTTGAGTTTAGGTATAATAAGTTATATGAGTTAATCCACATTTTTTCCCTATAATTTCTATTAAAAATTTAAAACGCAGTAAGAAAACACTATAATCCAACCTAAACCTTATTTTGTCAAAGATGAAACTTAAACATAACACCGTCTTATTTTGATAAAACTTTATATGTCTCTCATCTCAATCACTTAGGTTCACGCTCATTGACAAATAATACGAAGGTTATTGCTAATACTATTTTCATTGGGAAAAGTATTAAAAAAATTATAAATGCTATACTTTTATATCGTATGGCCAATTACCAATTCATACCAAGCTGAGTACAGCCAAGAATATCTATATAAAGGATTGAAACATGTAAGGGATGTAGTGTCATAACAAGAGTTGTGTGAAAATGGGTTCAAATGAGGATCCCTTTTCCTACGCAATGGAATTGGCTAACTCCACATCATTAACCATGGTGCTAGTGAATACAATCAAGCTTAAGGTCCTAGAAACTATAGCCGAGGCAGGATCAGATGCCCGAGTCTCTAGTCATGATATTGCTTCCCGTTTATCAATCTCCAACCTAGATGCCCCCGATATGCTTGATCGGATGCTTCGTTTGCTTGCGACCAATTCAATTGTCACTTGCACCGAAGGGATTCAAAATTCAAAATGTGTTCGATTGTATGGACTCACCCCTGTTGCCAAATACTTCATCCCGAATGAAGATGGGGCCTCCTTAGGTCCCTTCATGCAGTTGGTACAAGATAAAGTGTTTATCGACAGCTGGTAAGTTTAATTACATCTTTAACTTTGTATCAAATCAATTATTTAAAGATTCTCATAATAAAAAAAATAAGGAAGAGAAAAACGAATTTTATTTATGGTCCGATACTAACTAGTCCTTTGGTCATTTGTCGATAAAATATGTCGAAAATAAAACTACTCACGCCCTAGCCTCTTATAGAGTATCATCATTGGATTTTTCTCTATAACCACCTTACACAATAGTTAGTGATTGTAAAAAATAAAAATGGATATTGTATGTATGAAAATATGAATATTTCTCCTTGGCCAAAACTTTTGGCCTTTTTGTGGTATATAACAGGTCAAGGAAATTTTCATGAAACGCTCTTTGTGGTATATATAATACTAGGTTAACACCCGTGTGTTCACACGGGGTTAAACGATAAAAATATATATATATATATAATCATATATCAATTTACTTGGTTAACACCCATTTGTTTGCATGAAAATAATGTTTGTCATTGTTTAGTAATTTTGGATGGATATCAAATCTTTAGCCATTAAAATGAGGATGGATATGGTGGTGACACGTGGCGCAGTGTGATGAGATGGGTTAGCGATTTATTAGAATAGGAGATTTTATACGGTTTTTTTGCTAAATAAATTTTAAATTATATAATATTTTAAGCAATGGATTTTTTTTTTTTGAACGCGATTTTATTAGAACTAACCGACCTTTAGCAAGATGTTAGGGGCGAGACAAAAACAAACTACAAAACAAACCCCTTACAACAAAGGATTGGAAACCCAAATATGCCAAGACACATCAAAACACTTTGCTCGGTATTTCAACCACAAAAAACGTTCACCATAACCTTCTCCATAACTACATCCACTGAGGGTGCGATTGCCTTGAAAATGAGCTCATTTCTCGCCAACCAGAAGAACCAAGTGGTAGCCATCAAGATAGCCATAGCCTTCTCTTTAGACTTGTTGGACCCATTTAAATTAAGATACCCATCAATTGTATCTCTAATTGAGCTTGCCACATCCCCTGGCCAATTGCACTATTTGAAAATCCTCTGCCAAACCTTCGCTGCAAATTTACACTTTAAAAGAATGTGGTCAACAGATTCTTGCTCGCCGAAACATAACGAGCATTCCTCCGTACCGACATTTACTCCACGGGCAAGCAAAGACTTTTTACATGGGATCCTATTAAGTCTCGCTTTCCAACTAAAACATCTAATTTTTAGGGGCACCCAATGAGACCAGCGGATCGGGTTAAGATCAACCGGTACTCTATTAAGCTCCAAAATATTCCTCAAACTTCTAACCGAAAAAATACCGTCCTCGCTCGCTTCCCACACCCATTTGGTGCAACCTTGGGCTGGAGAAAAACTATTAAGAAGCTGACACAAAGTTAATGACCGTCTAGCTTGTTTATGACCGTCTTGGGGACTTTGAAAATGGACATATAATAAATAGGCAAACTTCCAAGTACACTCTTAACCAAAGTTAATCTCCCCCCAAAAGACAAAGTTTTTACTTTCCAGCTTGATAATCTACACTTTTGAATTAAGCAATGGATTTAGATCGATATATAGTAGAACTAGGTTTAATAATTGTGCACGGATTAAATAACTATATTTAAAAAAAGTTATAACTATTATATTTAAGGATTTGTAAAACATTTAATAATAAAGGATTTGTAAATATTTTTATACAAATACCACTAATCATAGTTTTGGCTCCGTCAACTCTGACACTCAAGCTTTTCCTCTCAAACTTGCTTTTATAAAACAAAAGATTTTTTTTCCTCTAAAAATCGGAGCCCAAAAACATTGATTTATTATATAGATACATCTATATAATAATTCAATGTTTTAGGGGAGGCTACTTTTTAGGGGGAAATTGTTTTTGTTTTATAATATGAAGTTTAAAAGGGAAATTAAGTGCAATTTTTTTCACCATGTATAAGTTGATAGAGCCAAATTCTTTAATATTAAATATTTACAAATCTTTAAACATAATGATTATAATTTATTTATAAATATTATTATTTAACCCGTGTGTAACACACGGGTATTAAACCTAGTAACCTAATAAATCAACGTTTTTTTTTGCTTTATTTATTGGAGCAAAAATATCTTGTCCTAAAAAGAGAAGTTTGAGAGGGAAAGTTTAGTACATTTTTATCATGAGTTTGAAACAAAATTTGTGATTAATATAATATGTAAAAAATATATTTACAAATTCTTAAATACTAAATATTTACAAATCTCAAAAAATAATGAATATAACTTTTATTAAATAAATATTATAGTTTAACTTATGTGTAACACACGGATATTATGTGATATATTATAGTTTATAATAAAGTATAATCGGTATATAGCTTGAAAATTAGTTCTCATTTAACTAAAAAATGTTAAACTTTGTGATGATCTTTAACTGCTCCAAAACAAGGTTTGAACTTGATGATGCGGTCACTAAAGGAGGTGTTCCTTTTGACAAGGCTCATGGAGCACATGCATTTGAATATCCATCAATAGATGCAAGGTTCAATGAAGTTTTCAATAAAGCCATGGTAAATCATACCACTATCGTAATGAAGGAAATTCTTAAGCATTACCGTGGTTTTGACAACCTTAAACATGTGGTTGACGTCGGAGGTGGTCTAGGAATCACTCTTAACATGATTGTGTCGAAACATCCCGAGGTTAAAGGGATTAATTTTGATTTACCACATGTGATCCAACACGCACCAAGCTATCAAGGTATACATTATTGTATTTTCATAAAAATATTTATCTCATTTACTTATATAAGCCTTAACATGAGGATATAATGTGTTACAAATTACTAATCTCAAATGTAGATATGTAACTTTTTTATGCAATTTAGGTTGCAAATATTCATATAACCATAAGCTGTCTTTTATCCTTATACACGTTTATAATTATACACCTTTTAAATAGGAACAAGTTGATTAAGGTGCTTAGTATAATGACATGCTTATGGTTGTATAAAATATATATGTGCACCCTAAATTGAATAAAAAATACATATCTAGACGTTTTCCGACTACTTGTAAACAACTTTGCAGAAAATACAATTTTGTTGAAAACCAGTCGTAAATGTGTGGCAGTTTGCAACAAAAATGATTGAATTATAAAGATCCGTTGTAAATGTGTAGCGGTTTTGCAACAAAAGTGTTTCAAATGCCGATAATAAGAATTGTTGTTAAAATAAACAATAAAGCTAATAGACCTTGTACACCTCTCATTCTGGTCATGTTTATACTTGTAAAAAATAATAATAGGCATAGAACATATTGGAGGAGATATGTTTAAAGAGGTTCCTAAGGGCGATGCAATTTTTATGAAGGTAATATGGTTTAAATTTGTTGATTTTTATATTTTGTGTTGAACATCCGCTAATTATTGACATATGTGACAGTGGATTTTACATGATTGGAGTGACGATTTTTGTCTAAAGTTGCTAAAGAATTGTTATAAGGCTTTGCCAGAAAATGGTAAGGTTATTATAGTAGAGGCGATTCTTCCGTTTTTACCTGACACAAGCTCTTCCGTAAAAGTCACCACCTACTTAGATGCAAGCATGATGACTCAGAATCCTGGAGGAAAGGAACGTACTGAGGATGAGTTTCTTGCACTAGCTAAAGGTGGTGGATTTACAGGGATCAGAAAAGAATGCTTTGTTTGTAATTTTTGGATCATGGAGTTTTATAAATAAATTTCTTCATGTTTTCTTTACAAATAGGTTTGTTATAAGCTGGATTGACCGAGTATATGTTTGGAGAAGAATATATAATTCTTATTTTATTGTTATACTATTGTTACTAGATTGGGTTGAAAAATGTAAATGATATATAACAAAAAACCTAACAAAAAATACTAAATTTTAAACAGAAAATGCTTGCTAACCAAAAAAGTCTAACCCTTAAAGTTGAACCATAAACTAAACTTAAAGTTAAACCCTAAAACTAAACATTAAAGTTAACAAAACAAAAAAAAATAAAAAGAAAAAGTTTAATAAAAAAAATAAAAGTATGAATATATATATATATATATATATATATTATTGGTTTGGATTAATTAGCTACAAAGGAACATAAGTTTGTTAGCTAAAACTTGTACGTTTAACATGAAAGTTATTAATTTAATTCTCGTTTGAAGTGTGATTTACTTTATAGTTATAAGAAGTTAATATATTAGTATGAAACTGTTTAGCATCATCTTGCATATCATTTTCTGAAAAGTACTTAACCTCACTTTTAAATTTTGATCACTTAGGTAATTTTTAATCAAATTTTGATCACTTGATTACTTTAGTATGAAACTGGTTAGTTAGTTTTCTGCTTTATTAGCAAAACTAAGTTATAAGATCATTTGTTAGTAGTGCACAAAAAAATCGAACCTAGAACCGAAATCATAGGATTGACCCGAAACCGCTTTTTTAATGACCCGAACCGAAAGCATATTACAAAGAAGTTTTGTCCGGTGTTGAAAAATGCCCCCGAGTCCGATCAAGCCGATATGGGGGGTGGTGGCGAAATATTTCATTATAGCGTCGATATGGTTCAAGATCGTATGGCGAAGTTCGTGATTCAAAATTGTTTGCCATTCAACCACTTCGACAACCCGCAATTGACGGCTTTGATTCGGGAAACACTTCAACCTCGTTACACCCATGTAAGTCGTATGACCCTTAGACGATATTGTTTGAAATTGTGGGGAGTTTGTAAAAAAGATTTAATTGTGTTTTTCCAAAACTTACAAACCGGTGTTAATTTAACTAGCGACGTTTGGTCGGCTCCACACGGTTGCATTGAGTCTTATCTTTGTGTAACCGCTCATTGGGTGGATCCCGATTCGTGGCAAATGATGAAACGTACCATTGCTTTTGATCTTTTTCCGATTCCACATAGCGGAGATGATTTGTTTGAGCTTTTAGATAACGTAATACAAACTTATGGTTTACAAAACAAAATATTTTCAATGGCTTTTGACAACGCTTCAAATAATACTAATGCGGTTGATAAACTTATGGTAAAATATAAACCGATTTGCAACGGTGATTTTTTTCATAGTCGATGTGTCGCACATATTATTAATTTGGTAATGAAAGACGGGCTAGGGTCCGAATTATGTTCCCAATATATATATTCGTTTAAATGTATGCTTTATTCGGTTTTTAAAGCTAAAAGGCAAATTTGTCAAGATTATAAACAATTTTGTAGAGATACGAATTCGATATATTTAGGTGCGAATTGGGATACACCTCACCGTTGGAACTCGACATGCGACATGTTAGAGAGTGCCTTGAAACAACGGGATGGGTTGAAAGTTTTTCATAGTAGTCTTGTATCGGCCGGGTTAGCCGACGAGTTTTCAGAACATTGTTGGAAATTTATACCAAAATTTGTTGAATTTCTTGGCGTTTTTAAAAATTCAACTAAAAACTTATCGGGAGTTTATTACCCGACTAGTAGTTTGGTGCTTTACGAATTATATTTAATGTCTCTTAATATTAAAACTTTTGAAAATAAAATTTTTTTTAAAGAAATGACACCGGCGATGAAAGAAAAATTTAAAAAATATTTTTTAGAGCTCCCTTCGGTTTTTACTTGTGCCGCCGCTTTAAACCCGTTTTATAATATTACGGGAGTCGAATGTTTAATTCAAGAAATTTTTGACAATTTGGATATCCATATGGATAACCCAAATCACGCAACGGAAGCAAAAGCAAAATTTAATCACGATTTTCAAAGACTTTTTGAAGTTTATCACTTAAGATACGGGCCAACAACGGTTACACCATTTTCACAATCGGAGGCTAGCTCAAGTAAGCCGATGAAGGACCCGAAGAAAAACTTTTTAAATGTCGTTCGGGAATCCGTGGCAAAAAAACAAAAGGGTGCCGCTCCGAGTAGCGAGCTCGGTAGATATAGTGGAACGGATTATACTTCCACTATGTCGGCCGATGACATTGAGAGTTTTGATATATTGGCTTGGTGGAAAGAAAGGGAAATGGAATTTCCGGTTCTTTCCGCCATGGCCCGTGATTTACTAAGCTCCCAAGCTTCTACGGTAGCTTCGGAATCGGCTTTTTCTACTAGTGGCAGGGTAATATCTTTACGGATGACCCGACTTTCTCCGGAGGCTGTGGAGATGTGCATTTGTCTCAAAGATCACTTGGACGCGATTGATCGCAAACAACACCTAACGAGCTTAGAAGACGACATCGAACCGGAGGCAAAAATACATGATGAAGAGGTTGAGGAGGGACTATCAACCGGAATATCCGATGAAGAACTCAAAGAAGACGAAAAAAGAAGAGGAAAAAAATGAAGAAGCTTAGATTTCAAAAATATATATATTGACTTTGTTTAAAAATAGTAGTTTTTTTGCATCGTAACTTCAATATCTTGTATTTGGTTAACTCTTTTCACTTGAAATAAATCGTATTTATTTAGTAACTTTATATTGTACGCAAAACCAAAAAAAAAAGTAAAAAAAAGAAAAAAAAAATTACACCGAGTACCCGGTTTGGACCCGACCCGGGTAGGAACCGGACCCGAACCCGACCCTACCCGGTTCCACAGGGTCGGGTTTTACCCCCACCCTACCCGGACCCGGTTCGTACCCGGTTCCATAGTGTACCCGGACCCGATCGGGTTTTGGCCCCCCGTACCCGGTTTGTACCGGTTCCGGGTAAAAAAAAAACCCGATTTGTGCATGTCTAGCTGGGTTTTTTTGTGTTTGGACCCGGAACTGGGCCTACCCATAGGATTTGGCTATTTAATTCAACCCCAAAAATCGGTTTTAAAAGGCCCGAAACCAAAACCTGTTTTAAAGGTTTCATACTAATATATTAGTATGAAAGGCCTTGTCTATTCACACACTCTAAAATTCTATCCACATACCTGTTTTAAAATCAGGCGTCACGGATAGGCCTTGATGCGGCGCCTGAGTCACTTTTCTGTCAACGTCAACCGAGGAATGTCGTAAACGAGGTGGAATTCGGTCAAACCT
The DNA here is from genome assembly GCA_030867185.1 of Tagetes erecta. NCBI lineage: Eukaryota > Viridiplantae > Streptophyta > Magnoliopsida > Asterales > Asteraceae > Tagetes > Tagetes erecta. Next base: position 2,883,177 of record CM061487.1, read on the forward strand.
GGACATATGCGCCGCATATATGACCTAGGCGCCGATGATGTTGTTGGCCGCATATATGACCCAGGCGTCACACCGAGGGCCATGCGCGACGCATAAGGGTGTTGAAGCGTGATTGACTACGTTCGAGGATGTGTCTGGGATAAGAAGTAACCCAGGCGCGACACCGAGGTTTATGTGCGGCGTCTGAGGGTGTGGGAAATAAAAGCATGGGGTGTGTGAATAGGATGACCCTTTTAAAAACCTCAATTTCACTTTAAACACATATATCAATCGATAAAAGTAAGTCTCGGACTTTTCTATCAACCGGTTCATCATCAATTGTTTTAGGGTTTCCAATCATCATCGATTCACGAAGCTATCTAGTGCCTCAATTTCATCTTATCACTATTTGATCCAATTGGATCTTGGCTCAGTCGCATCTTCTTTTTCTTTTATTTTTATCAATTTATCATTGTTCAAGATAAGCTAATGATCTCTTAGTCTAGTGGTTAAAAGGGAGGTGGGAGGCTTTGCCTCTCTTAAAGGTCTTGGTTTCTAGTCCAGACATTGACGTCTTAATCTCAAACAGTTAGATGTATGTGTAAAGAAAAATAGTAATAACTAAATCATATAAATTCTAATTTCAATCCACACCAAAATTCCGGTTCACTGGTCGAACCAGTCTCAAAAACATGCTCACAACAATCTCGTCATGCACACAATTCCCCGTCCATCAACTGGTCACGCGAGTACACATCCAGTCAGCACATAGCGAATGAAAAAGGCATACAAAGACAGCACTAAACCAAGATCCTAACAGCTGATGCCATGTTCATCACTTCATCCTGTGTCACATTCTTCCACAGTCCACCAATCATCAATCGATTCGTTACGTCTTGTAACAACAACCCATCTTCTTCCTCACAACATTTAACTTTCTTAAACTCTGAATCATCCAAAACCAGTAATGGACATTCAGCTTCTCTCTTACCACATGGTTTCTTTTCTTCTTCTTTCTCGTCACCGTCTTCTCCTTGCTCGTCATCAACAATGTCAAGACAAGGAACAACGCCCGAAGAACCAACGTCACAAGATAACATACCGATTGGGCATGGTTTCCATGATTTTACCACGCTCCATCTCCTTTTCACCTCTCCATCCGAAGGTTCCTTCGATTTCCTTCTCTTCAATAGCTTTTGTTTCAAAAGTACGTGTGCGTTGGCTGCTTGTTCTATAAACTTCTCTTCCCGGTTATAAAAGCTTTCCAGATCTATGTCAGCAACTTCACCAAGCGTATTTGTGTTTGTGTTTGGTGTATGTAAAGATGCTAGCTTGTTAAGTTTCTGGACCAAAGTGTGATAGCCAGCCATTTGTGCAAGAACCGAAGCTGCACTTGCTAGATGATCGCTGTTACTAACTGAAGAAACCGTTAGACATTTTTCTAAGAGATTTATGAGAGTTGACTTGGGGAGACTTTTTTCTTTCGCCAAACTCTCAGTTTCTTTAGTTATAATCTTCCGGCAAGATGACTTTAGATCCTTAAGGTTGCCCACAAGCCAATTAAACAAATAGGAAAGATGCTCAGTTCCGTGAAATCCAGACTTATGCTCGGGTTTGAGTTCTCCTGATAAATAAACAACAGTTTGTTAATGGTGGCGAAATGCAAATCTTGTGACAGGTAATTTTTTTATAACGACAGCAATATTACTATTAAAAACCACGAGGCAGAAAAAAAGTATACGTATAAGTTGCTTATATACCTGATTCATATTTTGGATCGGCACGGGCGGTTTCAAGCATATGAACTACTTCTTTGAGAAGGCTTAGAAGCATGTCTGGTTCTTTATTTGACAATTTCATAATAAGAGGTTTCCAATCATCAAGTTGTACACTATTCGTCATATCAGCAGATTCGTGTGCCTTCAGTAGAAACTCCAACAAGATCGATACAACTTCCGAGGGATGCGAAGAATATAACTTATGAACATTCTTTAATGCCTTGTTTATCTGCTTCTTGAAACCTTCAAAATATATAAACATCATCACATGTTCTTAACAAAATACTAAGAAAATGGAATCTGAGCATGTGAAATAATTGAACGTATAATCCTATGTAAACAGTCTTGCCTGGATCTTTGCATCCTTAAAAAAATATATTTACTAAGGGTTAAACAGATCTACCCAAACATGACCCGGTTAATTAAATTTACACAATCATCAAACCGGTTAAACATGACAGCCCAAAACCTGTTTTTTTCATGTCGTGTAAGGAATTGACAACCACGCACAAAACATTATATGCGAAGATGAAGAAAAGCATAGAAATAACTGTTACATGTAAAATGACAGGTAATACTTTTAAGTGCATAAATGTCAGCATGTATACTTACGTTTTGTCTTAGTTACTGGAGAATCTGACGGTGTAGCTTGTTTCACATCTAAGCTGACGGCTAATTCACGTATCTTAGACATGATTTCTTTTGCGGATGTGGCAGTTCGATCACCAGGGTATGGGAACGCCATCTTTTGGGGATCCCAATAATAAGCTTTCAACCAATCAAGTGCCTAAAATTGAGTATAATAGCATTGTTAAAGTTAACTAATTTAGATGTCAAGACGAATCGTGACAACAAGCCGGTTAACCTTTAAAGTAACTTGCATACTGCATAAAATAAAAGTGCATTTAGGCATCAAAAATCACTAACCGGGGGTATAGAAATATAGAAGAACGTTTTCTATTTGTCATGTAAGGTAATAAGTTAAAATTCTGATCTTGTGTAATAAAGAATAGTAGCCACATGTATGGGGCACGAGATTCAGATATCAGTAGCTACCTTTGTAGATGCAAGCCGAACGAGCCTCAATGAAGGAAGATCACGATGTGAGCACTCTACAAGATAGCAGATATGGAGGGAACATGAAAGATACATCAAACTATATTGACTTTGTCTAATAACTTTATGCATATCTAAAGTCCTTACCGTGACGAATATCAATCAGCATGCGAGGAATACCAATTGCATCAGCCGCCTCTCCAATTGAAACCTCATTCTTGTTACGCGTCTTCTCCACAATGCCATTCACAAGCCTTTTAGTTTACAAGTCACCGTAAGCATATTATAAAAAAACCGAAGAGAATTAGTATAGATTTGTAGTTGTCCATATGAGATCCTTCATAATCAAATGCATTCAGTGGGTAATGTTGCCTTTTTCAACTAATCAACCATAAAAACAGTGGGTAAACGTTGCGATTTCAATGAAAAAATCGGTAAAAATTCAGTCAAATAGTTCAAAATCTGAGAAGTATTTGAAAAACTATATCTAATAATCCAATCCAGTTATGAAGTTTGAAAAATTTTTTAAAAATTTAAAATCTTTTGTATTATATATAAATATTTGAAAAGTTACATTAAAAATTTCCAATCCGATTAATTCCTATTAACCATGGATGCATCCATCTTTGGTTAATTAGTTTATTATCCCAAAACAAAACAAATGATAAAAAAAGTGTTCACCTCATAATGGTCATACAATATAACATTGTCAACATATTCTCTGCTAGTAAATCACTCCCAGATAAACCATCCCTGCAGTAAGCAAACAAAACAAAACAAAGACGTAAACACAAACACAGAAAAATAGGATTATGATACGAAAAAAAGTTAACAACAAACACTGACCTAAAGTAAGGATCCTTTTGTTGGGTTTCGACGATGGAAGCGGTCACTTCAATGATAACCGGAACACATCCTCTGCTTCGCCAAGTAGATATCTAAACCAACAAAAAACAAAGTCACATTCAATGATCTATACCTACATGTTAAAAACAAACCTTGTATATACGGATCGTTACGTTACCCTTTGAAGAGCAAAGTCTATCGAGGAAACTGAAGAGGAAAAAAGAGATTCTCTAACAAAACTCCATTCGTCCCAACTTATCCACGGCACCAGTTTATAGTTTCCGTCCCCAAAAACCTCACTGTTTGTTACTTCCTTAAACGCTTCAACTACCATTCTACCGCGGCAAATTTGAAAAACACACTAAAACGAACGCCACCTATTTGCAAACTGAACACTGCGATAACTAAACCGTCTCCTCAGCTACCAGAATGTTAGCCAAAAACCTGGATAAAGGTTGCTAGCGTCTTACTTCGATTCATAAGCCACAGACACAGTTAGCAATGTTCAAAGTCTAATTCGAAAAGTTAAAACTTAACCAGATATAAAAAAAATTTCACCTGCTTTTTTTTATAAGTTTTAAACTATGAACAAAATTGCAGGCTATTTGCAACTAAATTGTCTCCTCTGCCACCACAATGTTCAGCCGAAAACCTGGAAAAGGTTGCTACCGTCTTACTTCGATTCATAAGCGACAGTTAGGAACATTCAAAGTCGAATTCGTGATATCGAAAAATTCACCTACTTTTTTTACAAGTTCCAAATTATGAACAAAATTGCAGGCAATATTGATATGTGGAAGTAACAATTTGTAGTGTAATGAGCTTTGTTTTGGTGAAAACAAAGATGTTAAAACCTAACCTAAGCATATATGAGTATACGATTTGAATTAATAAGCTATGGCAATGAAATGAGTACGGTGAAGTGAAGGTTTCAATGCTAAATCAGTAATTTAAGTGACGAAACTTAGAACTAGTTATAATGAAATAGGAAACAAACTAATAGAGCTGAACAAGGAGGATGTTTGATTGATTGAAGATTGAAAAAACTTACAGGCGATGATTGATTTTGGTTTGAGGTGTCGACTGAAGAGGCGAACGAATGAACGACTTGAGGGAGGGAGGGAAGAAATTGTTAGGGTTTTAATTTTTAGAATAAGATAAAACCTCGATCGTAAACGAGCCGCTTTGCTCGATTTGTTTTTAAAGTAACGAGTGAAGGTTCCTTCGGTTCGGTTCAGTTCGATTAGAATATTTTTATTTATTTTATATATAATTATATATGAAAAATACATACGATGTGCTGTTATAATTATGTTAATATTAATTATATATTTTTTTAACTTTAATTTATACTAGTTTAGTGTTCGCACTACGCTCGGGAACACAACATTCAAATGATGCTTTTAAGGATATTCATGAATGTTCCAAATAGTTTTGAAACAAAACCGTGGTAAACCAGAACACACGATATATTTTTAAAAATTAGATTTTTAGTATAACAATATTATACTCAAACTAAAGATAATAAAGTGCTCAGTTTTATGATGTATTTATTTAAAAAAAATAGTATAAAAATGTTATGTATATTTATAAACACTAAGGTCTTTAATTTTATGTTATTATTACCTGTGTTCATAAGTTTTACTTTTGAACCTATCAAATATAAACCGACTAATGTACACCCTTTGTAATAAAGGGTTAAAAATATAAATACTTTTACATTTTTCAGAATTCTCCAAAATATTAGGGGACCAAAAATGTAATTAGTTTTATTATAATATATTTTATATACATCTTTTAAATAAAAAATCATTATTGTGAGATAAACTATCAAATGATGCCACATAAGCTAAAATCTTTGAAAAAATGTCATATAAACTTTTTATATTTTGCTATATTATATAAAAGATTTGAAGTACTTAAAAATAATAATCATTTACGTTTAAAAAATAATTTAAATATTTTCAAGTATTTTAAATATAATTAATAATTAAAAAGTAATTATTTATAATATTTAATGATTCAATATTTCACGTAACAATAAAACAAGTTATATATTTATGTATATATAATTATTTTTAATTAATTGTTTTATATACATTGTATCAACATTAATTTTTAATTCTAAAAAAAACTTCAAGCTACTACATATTTTTCTTAAATATACAAGTTTATATTTATTTACATTATATTAAACTTTAAACTTGTTTTTAAAAAAATATTTATAGGGAAAAAAGAAAAAACAACGAAAAAAATAATAATTCACATAAAGTGAGACCCAATCTCCTTATAGCATTACTCATGAAATTAACCTCAACGAGCTCAATTCCTAAACCGAAGAGAATCTGTTACCCATGTTTGCTGACTCCCTTACTCCCCAAACACCCTATTGGTAGAAACAAAGTCGGGGAGGTAACACATCATCGGACAAAGACGAGTACATCAAAAGCACAAATTCTTTAAAAGAGGAGATCCGTGAGATCAACTCTCAAAGGGCCTAGGCCCTGGAGAATGGTGATACGATCCGGTAAACATCTGACTCAAAAGATTCAACCTGAACGCTAACTTCTCATGCACGTTCATATATTTATGTTTGCATTAAGTTAGTTAGTTTCCATGTATTTAGCAATAAATTATTAGCTTCATATTTATTGTTCATATATTTATGTTTGCATTAACTTGTTGCCCGTCTACCTGCTACCTTATTGTAAATTCATTTGGTGTTTAATCTAAGAAATATAATATTAGTTGTTAAAAAAAAAAAATTTCTTTAAAAGTATTTGCATATGTTACACTTCCCATGAGGTAACCTCTCTTATGATGGATCCCAATCACGTATGTCTAGCTATGAAGTTATCCCCTCATCACAACCAATTCATTCCAAACAAGTTGGGTTGCAATAGAAACAAAACGTTTCTTTATATATCCGTCTTTCTTATCCACAATCGATACTATAACCAATTTAGCAAAGCCCGTGAGTCGTCACATGCAACCACAAAGTAACCGAGTAATTTGTATTTTTTTAACGTTAAATTTCTTACTTAATGGGACTTGTAATTTGTATTTAAGTACACTATATTAGTGTAAGCGTGGATGTCTTTTAGGAGGCACATTTAAATGGATTTTCAAATGCAACATTCTATGGGAAAAAGTGAGGTCAAAGGGACATTTTGAGAATTTTCCTAAATAAATACGATCATCAAATGTGTTTCGGATCAATCCAACTAACCCGGCCTATATGAAGATATCACATGTATTGGTCTGTTACCCGACCCACAAAAACTCAACAAAACATACACAAACGGAGACTAACATGTAACTAGAAAGGTAATCTCAGTTCATGACATCAACATCAATTGTACATCAAATTAACCTCACAATACATTTGATCATTTTTAATAACTAACTCAAAAAGTGGATTTAACAATTATTCTCACCGTCTCCTTACGGCTGCACCCTGACCCCGTGGGACTGCTTGTTGTGTTTGACCGCCAGATTGAGCACCCGCCTGTTCTTCAGGCATATTCAAGCCTTGAGTGACAGCATTCATCACAATGAGTCCAAGGGGGACCAAGTACATCCACTGAAATTATAATTATGAGGATCAAGTTAGTAATAACTCAACATGAACCCAAAAAGTCACAGAAAATCGTAAAAAGTAATAGAGTTAGGGACATAAACAAGTGTGAACTATAAACTATTAGAGATCGGCTTGTTTAAAACTTTACTCCAGTCTAACTTAAGCAAGTTCAAACTCGATCTCAACCCTAAATTGGAACTCATAAAGAGCTTGACTAGGCTGGCGAGCCTAAACGAGGCCATTATTTATATAAACATAACAACTTTCATTAAATATAACAAACATATAATTACATATCAAATATCATTTTATATGACTATAATAAAAATAACTAATAATAAATGATTTGAGCCCAAGCAAAGCTCAGCTTTAAAACTTACTCGCGAGCTAACCTCGAGCTTTACACGAGCTAAGCTTGGGCATAGGTGTACTAACGCTCGGCTGCCTTACACCCCTAATTATATTATAGAACACTAAAAAAATAAAAACAAGATTACTCACATATTTAGCCCAAAAGGACCTCTCCACCATTGGCTTTACACCTTCATCATCTCCAATCTCAACACCACCAATATCTTCAGAAAATATTGGAGTCCTGTTTTGAATTGCAATAAAGAACTTTATATGTGAAATATGGAAAAAAAAAAATAAAAAAAATAACTATATAAAGGGTCTTTGAATGTATGCTTTGAAAGTGATTGTATGACACTAAATAACCTGAATCATACGAAAATATTGGAGTCCTGTTTTGAATGTATGCTATTATGATAAAAACAGGTTGTTGAAAATATTGTTTTGATGTGCATTATGTTGTTTGAAGTTCTGACAATCAGATGTTAGAATGTTTGGATGTTTCTAATTACTTAAGAAATTAATAGATAAAAAACCTAAAAAGAAGTATTTTTATGAAAAAAAATTTGGAAAGGAGATAAAAAAGATCTATAAAGTTTGATAAGCAGAAGTAATTCACCTTGGTGCCAACTCGCTGTACTTTAGAGCAGTGTGGGAGTTGAAGGACCACTTTGCAGGCTGGGAAAAAATAAGTTACATATTAAAAATGATGTTATGAAACGACGGAGATATAATAATAAAAGGGTAAAACTATTGATGCAGAACTTACAAGTTTTAGTGGCCGGGGATACTGGCAGGCCCCGGGAGAACCATAGTTGACAGCCAAAATATTAATACCCTCCTGTGATGATACATAATTAGTGCAAGTTCAAAGCATATATGTACTGGAGGTTGCAAAATGGTGTGTCGGACGGGTTTCAGATTGAAGCATGTCGTATTAGTACGTCACTCAGGTCACACAGGGTTTGACCCCACAAACACCTTTTTTGTACATTTTCTAGAAAATACAAATAACTAATGTGTTAATTAAATGATTAAAAGAAACTATAATATAACATTAATAATCTAAATCTTTGATAAAACAGTATATAGTAGGTTGCGCCCGTCAAAAATAGACCTTGGCCACTTTCAACCCGTTTGACTTGCTTCCCTTTTAACTAAAATATTGATTTAACCCATTCGAGATAAAACCCAACCCAAATCGACCATTCATAAGTGAATGGGTTGAAAAATGAAATCATGTATTATACGTGCTTAAGCTCTTTGATGCCAAAAATTCATAGCTGGAATGCAAAATTAAAAAGCAGGCTACAAACTATAAAAGGCTAAAGAAATTCATATTAACATACTATATCAATGTTAACCATGATGAACATATTCTTTAGCATGTAATTTAAGAATGACTTCTTTCTACTAGTTATTGAAAAGGAAATGTACCATGTTTATAAGAATATGCTCATCCAGTCCATTTCTTGGGAGGCATCTCTGAAGTAAATAGAAACACAGACATCACAACGAGCAACATGTATAATGTATTACGAAAAATATGTTTCAAATTACAACGTCTAGATAATTATTGTTATTATTTCTGTTTCAGAAGGACATAGACAGATGAACTTGTAATGTGGTTTGAACTTTTTACGACGGTGTGTGAACATCATCTTAATACTGTGTGAACACTGAACACTTTATTATCGACCAAATAGGAAAAAATGTCACTTTTTATGGATTCATGGACAACATGTTATACTGGTTTAAAACAGTTGAGAAGTACTACTTTCTTTCTGCTAAGAATCTATAAAACAAAGGCAAAAGTAAAAAAATAAAATACTTAAACCAATAGTTTGTGATGTATAGTCACCACTATCAGACTTACTGCTTTCACAGAGGATATAACATAGTCCCTCCCAGGAGCATTTAACACATCAGATGGTAACCTTATTTTGTAGTAGTCATCAGTTTCCAGTAGTTTCTGAAGAAATGTGTTTCAAGAAACAAAACTGAATCATAAAAAACAAAGCATAAAGCCATAAACAAAATGAGTAAATGACTACAATGATAAAAGGTATGTTGAAGAAGAATCACTTTAAACTTCTCCTTCTCTGTTGAAGTAAGATCATTTCTTGAGAACCGAAGCTTCGTGAGAGTCTGATTCAGAGACAAGAAGAGAAAGTACTTATTAAAGGTGTCACAATTATCCAGCTATACAAGAGGTGTCATGTGTGCATATATAAGTGAGTAAGAAGAGTATGAATCTGTGTGTGTTACCCAAGCTCATACTTTTCGCACCTTAATCTTATGATATACCATGAAACAAAACTTGTTACGATACTAACAAAAAGGTATAAAAGATGAACTGAAGCATAAGATTACATCAAAACTTGTTATGATACTAACAAAAAGATATAAAAGATGAATTGCAGCATAAGATTGCATCAACATAACGACTAAAATTGGATATCAGGTCAGATTTCAGTAGTCTGAATGAGAGCACCCAAAAACTGATCTCAGTAGTTGCATTTGTCACTGCCTCAAACGAATAATGTTATCTAAACATTAAACAACCCTCCATTTTTATCTTCAAAAGCAAAGTAGGTAATATAAATATATTCTTTCTCCTCCTAAACCAGGCTCTCTCATCCATAACCCGATGTCTTTTTATCTTCGCCAGTGCTCCTGCCTCTCTCTTCATCAATTTATAACCCCCTTCCTAATCATCTCATGTTGACTCCCTCACACTGCCACCACAGCCCCACAACCATCTCACTGTGATAGGTCATTGCTCTAGACACCCTCTCTATTTGTGAAATTCCAAGGCACACACATATGCACAACCCTCCGAGCCCCTTGACCAACTTGCTAACTAGCTTGTAAGACCATCAAAAGAGGCAGACTAAGTAATCAGGAAAGTAGTTTAGCATTTGGCTTATTTAAAGTTCAGTTGTTTCCATTCTGTAGTATTGAATTAGTCGAAAAATCACTCTTGTAATCCTATGGTGTGTAATCATTCGACTACTGATCAACAAAGATCACTGATTCGGTCAGCAACCATCAACCCACTTGATGTCTAGGCATCCCACGTTCACCATCAACTAACTTGTGGTTTCCTTTTATTTTTCATATTATTACTTTCATGTTTTATAGTTTAAACCATGTTCTTCTTTATTCTAGGTAGTAGTTAAATTTCCTTCTGCATATTTATATCATGTATGTTTCAATTGAAAGAGAAGAAAATGAATTAAGGAAATTGTTTCAAGTCTTGTCTTCTAAATCTTATTTCTTGGGAGTGTTTGCCTACCATAAAAGGCTAGGGAGATTGACCATCTCGAATCGGTCACTATCAGTTACATTCGGCTATGTGTGTTCATTGTTTTTACTTGTTTAAATCGATTCTATCTGATCCAAATTCTACATTCAGTATCAAATCAAAGCTCCTGATAATTTTGTATGCCAAAATACCTTCAATTCGAAACCAAACCATGTCAATTGCCTCAACCTCAAATACCAAAAAGATAGTACCTTTCAGTTTCAATGTCCGATTTTCACCTCTATGAATTACACAATGTGGACTATTTAAACGGAAGACATTATGGACATGACGTCGTAGGTTTTCGGTAAGCTATCGAGCGAACACCAATAGGAGCAGTTGTGGATCAGAGAAAGTGTGTGTATAATTACCAATACTCCTACTAGGCTTTTGAAGTAATTAAACAAAAGTAAGTGGACCAAATAACAAGCTAACAATATTCAACTTCAAAATCAATGTCTAGTAACTAAAAGTGATAACAGAACCGAATACAGTTTTCATTAACCGTTAATATACAATATTCAACTTCAAAATCAATGTCTAGTAATTAAAACTGATAACAGAAATGAACACAGTTTTCACTAACAGTTAATATACAAGTTCAGCATCAACAAAACGATGATGAAGATGAAAATGATAATACCTGTCCGCCATGAGCAGAGGTTTTAAGTCGAGCAGTGAAAGTACCAGCGACGGAGAAGTCAGATGAATCACCGAAGGCATGTTCGAGAGCGAATTGAACTCTCGAATCCGATTCAGTCTCCGTCGATCTCTTTCTGGTCACTTGCGAAGGGGATTGAGAACGAGATCCGATCTGAGATGATGATGATGATGATGATGAGACAGGTGAACGGATTAGTTCATCTTCATCTTCGGCGATAAGTTCGTCTGATTCAAAAGCTAGATTTGATGAGATGAAGAGGATGATGAGTAGCAGCACAGTCACCGTGTGTTTCATTGTTCAACACTTTTGGGGTTTGTTTTGCTCATCAACTCACTCTTTCTTTTCATTTGCTTATTATTAACATAACATGTCCACCGGGGTAGGGGACCCTAATCCGATCTAGGATTCGGTTTCGTTCCTATTTTCTACTTACGTAAAATATGGACGTTTTATTTGATTCGACTCGAATATTTTTAAAGCTTTGTATATACATGTATAAGCTATATGTGTGTAGATTTATATATGATTATACAATTTAAAGCTTTTTATATATAACCGATTTAGTCTATGTTTAAAATTTTAATTTGAAAACTAAACTTTACGCTCCGAACTCTAAAACAAAACATTTAGCCTGACATTTTTGCCTTTTTGGTGTTTCATACTCCAAAAGTCACCATTACTTGATCTTATTGGTGTTAAAATTGATGTAGTTAAACTAGTTTTTGATACAAACCAAATCAAACTGATGTATTTCAGTGAATCTATGTAAATTTCTTTGTTAAACTAGTTTTTGATATAAATTCCAGTAAAAGCGAACAAAACTGAGCCGTTTGGGTTAGAAACAATCCGGTCGGTCCTGATCACGAGCATAATTTTTCACTCACATTTGTAAATTCGATTCGATCTAATCGACCTGGTTTATAAAATGAGCGAGCACAAGCATACATTCGCTCGAATCGTCCCAACTCATGAACAACCATAGTTTTCTTAATAGTGGTTACGTTAAATTTTTACACATGCGGCATGCCTTCCACAAAATAAAGAGAGTATTATGAGAAGATGAAAGAGAGAAACAACCAGACGGAAAATCATAACAACTCACATATCAAAAGTGAAACATATTTAATAGTAGCTATTTAATATTAACTAAGATATTTTTTCTAGGAGTAAATTACAATTTTAGGCCTTTATAATAAGCCAAATTACGGATCGTGGCCTTTATTTTAAATTATTGCATTGGTTGGCCTTTATATAAATTTTTCTCACGGTTTAGGGCCTTTAAGTTAACGTTCGTTAACTTTTCCAGTTAACTCTCCTCATGTGCAATGCACATGGGGGCATTTTAGTCATTTCACAGCTAAAGGACCATATCTATGACTTTTTCATCTTCTTCATCAACATCTTCATCTTCTTCAATTTCATCATCTTCATCTTCATCTTCATCTTCATCTTTCCCATATCACAACCATCCCTTCACAACCACCACACCACCGTCATCGTCGATCTCCGATCATTTTCCGGCGAGCTTTCTAGATATGATATACAAGACAATGAAGAAGTTTTTTCCAGATCTGACAACACAATCCATATATATACATACATACACAGTCCATATATATATATATACATTTGCAGTATTTATATATGTATATATATACATACATACATACATGAAGATGAAGATGATGAAAATGAAAAAGATGAAGATGATGAAAATGAAGAAGATGAAGATGATGAAGATGATGAAGATGAAGAAGATGAAGATAATGAAAATGAAGAAGATGAAGATGGATGATGAAGAAGATGAAAAAGTTACAGTGATGGTCATTTAGCTGTCAAATGACTAAAATGCTCTCATGTGCAATGGAGTTAACTGGAAAAGTTAACGGACGTTAACTTAAAGGCCTTAAACCGTGAGAAAATTTTATATAAAGGCCAACCAGTGCAATAATTTAGAATAAAGGCCACGATCCGTAATTTGACTTATTATAAAGGCCTAAAATTGTAATTTACTCTTTTTTTCTAGCAAGTTAATCAGTATTAAATTACTATAGACCCAAACATTCGTTACCAAGTACCAACACTGACCTAACATACATATATCGTTCGATATCGATCTGGTTTGATAACATAACCATAAACCGAACACCAAACCCTAACCTCAATCGGAGAAGATAACAAATTCATCCACAGATGGATGCAATAAGAAAACAGCTAGATGTATTGATGGGAGCAAATCGAAACGGTGATGTCACTGAAGTCAATCGCAAGTACTACGATCGTGACGTTTGCCGTTTGTTCTTAGTCGGACTTTGTCCGCATGAGCTTTTTCAACTTACTGTAAGTGAAGCAGCATTCAATTTCTTCATATACTCCAACAATTATCGTTTCGACATTGATTAACTGTGTTTTCTAGGGTTTTTATTGTTGATAGTGTAAGAATTGGGGGAAATTATGTAGCGTTTGAATTTGTTTTAGGATGAACCAAATATTAGGGGAAAACACTTACTGTAACTGAAATGAAATATATTCTCTTATTATACTCTATGAGTTAGCGTTTTGACATAGAGTAACTGCGTTTTAAGGTTTCTATTGTTGATATCATCAAATATGTATGATAATTGGGGAAAATTATGAGTGTTTGAGTTCGTTTGAGCTTTGGATGAACAAATTTGAGTTCTGTAACTATATAAGAAAAGTAGGATTTAGTTCATGGAAACTAAACATCAATTTACCAGTTTGAAGCATTAGAATGTGAAATTTTGTTTTGTATTTTCCACTATTTTTACTCTCATTTGACAGTTTTTCGGACTTGAATTGTTTGAACTTTGGATGAACAATTTTTGTTTTGGTTTGTCGAATTGTTGCGTTTTTTAGGAGTTTTACTCTATGTTGTCGAAAGCGCTAGGCGCTTAGGCTTCGCCCGGGGCCTAGGCGCAAAAAAAGCGCTCGCTTCAGATAAAAAAAGCACACATTTAGAAAAAAAGTTTGAAAAATATATTATGCATTAAAATACTGTTTTTATTGACAACTATATAGAATAATCTATTACAATTAGCATTTAATATCTTATAGCTAACATCAAAGTTAAAAAAAGCTCAAAGCAATACCAAAAGTTCAAAATTAAAAGCAATTTTTGAAACAATCATTTATCATCAGTCGTAGACCATCATATGGTGTACAAGGACTGCAAGAAATAATGAGAAGAGAAACGAACTATGATTGTTGTTGTGGCTTGGAAGCAAATATATTCAGTAAATTAGAAAACTTTTAATTTATGAACTTTGTGATTCAATGCAAAAGCAAAAATTGCTGAAGATATTATATTGTCGATATAGATATATTGAGTAGTTTCGTAAATCCTTATTTTAAGTCATCCTTATCAACAGTTAATTGATAAGAAACTAAAAGAAATAATAGAATATAAAAACGATTTCGGAAGTTGTGCTTTGTATGGATAAAGACCGCCGTCTCCTTCAATTGGGCCTGCAAATTAAGTGGCTGCTTCCCTTGGTTTCCCAAATTTCTCTGACGACTGCGCCTTGACCATCACAAAGCGATGAAGGCTCGCTGCGCCTGAAAAATGCGCCTAGGCGCTCGCTTTGCTTGCTTTTGAGAACATAGGTTTTACTCTAGGTTTGAAAAAATGGAAATGCTGGAATTTTCTTATAACATCCTCATCATGTGTACTGTGGGTGTTTCAATTCTATATGTTTATAAGAAAAGTAGGATGTAATTCATGGATGCTAAACAGGGAATGCCAGTTTACCAGTTTGAAGCATTAGAATGCGAATCCTTATGATAGTTTTGAGCCTTTTCTTGGATCTTCTACTGTTTGCACTGTCAACTGGTGAATTATTGAGGCAAAAAGTAGAAGAGAATCCAGCTCAATCATCCTATTTTGGGCATTGGTGTTTTACTGGTTTTTGTTGTACATATTCATCATGAAGGCAAAACAAAGCTGAGCTCAACCTGTTTTCTTGGCTTTATTTTGAATTGGTGTTTTAGTTTTGTCTTAAGCAGAAAAAAACATTGAATTTGGTGTATTTCGTGGTTCATAATAGGATAGGAGTGATAACAGAGAAGTAGGACCGTATAAGAATTGGGGAAAACCGGAAAACTATGTATCGTCTGAATTCATTTAACAGAGTTTCATGGACTTGAATCCTTCAAACTTCGTATGAACCAATTGTGGTTTATTTGAGTAATTCACATTGTTTTAGGAGTTTTACTATAGTTTAGAGTTGGGAAGGTTTCAAAAAATTGAAATGCTGGAACCTTCTTATAACACCGATACGCGAAGTATATGAGTTATGTAAGTTTATAAGAAAAGCAGGATGTAATTCATGGACGCTAAACAGTGAGCATCAATTTATCAGTTTGAAGCACCAGAATATGAAATTCTGGAGATAGTTTTGAGCCTTTTGTTGTATCTTCTCTTATTTTAACTGCTGTCTGCTGTAGCATTGATGCAAAAAGTAGAAGAGGGTTCAGCTCAATCATTATATTTCGCGTATCGGTGTTATTTATGTGAGACTGTACGTGTTCTTTGTAAAGGAAAAAAAATAAAATTAGCAGACTTCACCCTATTTTTTGGCTCTATTTCTAATTGGTGTTATAGTTTTGTTTGAAGCAGAGTAAAACATGAAGTTTGTTTTATTTCATGGTTCATAATAGGGTAGGTGCGAGAACACAGAAATAGGACACTATAAAAGGTAGATCTACTAATAATCTGTTTGCAGGTTGAATTGCAGTGCTTATCTACAAAATAAAAAATAGAAAAGATTGAACCAAGTTCAATGTTTCTTTAGTTGTTAGCTCAAGAACTGAGTGGAAACTAAATTTAAGTGTTTTCTAGGGATTTATTGTAACACTTAACAGTATTTAGCACAGAGAGAACACTGGCATCTATTATCTATAAAAGAAGATGATATTCTTAATAAAGAATGAACCCGTGAACTTCACGTGATTAAATAGTTTTGTCATACTTTTTTTATCCTGCAGTCAACTTGTGCATTTATTTCACCTATTTCTTTTTCTTTTGGTGACAAACTATCTCACGCTTATTTAATTGTTCTGTATTCAAACTTCAGAAAATGGACATGGGACCATGCCCGAAGATTCATTCATTTCAGCTGAGGAAAGAGTATCCTTTTTCTCACCATGCATTATCAACGTTTGTATAGATTAATCTGGAAGTGTCAAAATAATATCTCAAGTTGGTCAATTGGTGCACTTTGTTTATTTATATGATTTGTAGACCCTCGTGTCTTATTTCTTACTTATTTTTCTCTTGAGATCTATAGAGTTTTATGTCCATTAGCTTTTTCTATCAGAGTTACTTAACTGTAATCAGATACCAAGAAGCAAAGTCAAAAGGTGAAGATAATTATGATAGAGAATTGGAGGACGTTATAGACAGACTTATTGTTGAATGTGACAGAAAAATTGCAAGAGCTCTTAAACGTCTTAGTGAGGAGGACGCTAAAGCAGCTATTGCTATATCTGTGTCAGAAGTTACCCAGGTGGTTAACTTGTTGAGCTTTTAGTGATCATCCTTTATTTATATGCATGTTTTTATCAGTTAATGTTTGTCTAATTGGCTGATTTGTGAAATTGCAGACACCTGAGATTATTGAGTTGTCAAAGCAGATAAAAGAGAAGCTGAAAGAAGCTGATCAATATGGTAATTTTTGGTTGATAGCAATTAAAAGTTTTACCCTTTTCCTCTAAAATTAGCCATATGTAATGAATGTTACACTATTATTTCATGATGCATGAACTATGTGTTTATTTGTTTCAGATGAAAACATGCTACACTATTTTGTTTTAGATGATTATTATGAACCATGTATATGTCTTCACTCATCATTTTCAATCGTGGTACTTTAGATTTGGAAGGAAAAGCAGATATGAAGATTCGAGCTCTGGAGATTCTTGAAGAACTCAGAACTCAAAGAGCTGACAAACAGGTACATGTGCTATTTTAGACCTTTAATTCAGCAGTGTTTTTAGTGCAAATGTGTATATAAGTGTACTGTTTTATATGGTTGGAATGATCACACGTGCTCTGTGCTTAATTCAATGAATATCTTTGCTTTTGGTGTTGCTTTCAATATATCAAGAAAGTCTTGTATTTTGTAAAACATGCTGTATTCACTGATTCTTGTTAAACTTCTTCTTGTAATAATTAATCTAACTAATTAAATGGCTCTTGTGATACATATATTAGTATGAACTTTCATGTTTTAGAGCCTGGTTTCTATTAGCCTTCAAAATGCAATTCTCCCAGATCGTCAGAGATGGATGTCAAATCTTACTGAATATTCTCCCTTTTACAAATAAGATTATTCAAAAACCAAAACTTGTCAATAAGACTTAATGTTTTCTAGCTGTTCCTTTCTAACCATGGGATAAAGTGTCATCTAAAGGCTGTTGAGCTGTTCATTAAATCTTAACTTTTTAATCCTTGTAATTAGATAAGTATACTGTTTTTTTTACAAAGAGTGGGGTATACACACAATAAATAATAGTAAGTAAATTTTTAGTGACACCCATTTGTTGATCTTTGGTGTTTTTTTTAATTTTTATTCTAAATGGTTTTGCTTTTATTACCAGTCAATGCTTTTATTAGATGCATTTAACAAAGATCGAGCTTCATTACCTTCACCTCTTCCAAATCCTCCATCATTGGCACCACTGCCTGTGCCTAATCCTGATGCTCGAACTCAAGAGTTGATTAATGAGAAGCTGAAAAAAGCAGAGGATCTCGGTAAGTTGAATCATTAAATCATAAATCAATTAAAGTATAATTTATCCATTTTGTTCAAATTAAAAACCTATATATTTTCATCTTATTTTTTTATGTATTTGGATGAGAAACCTTTTAATAAACACCTGATTTTTTAGGCGAGCAAGGAATGCTGGATGAAGCGCAAAGAGCACTTGAGGAGGCCGAAGCACTTAAAAAGGTTCACCATTTTCTGATATATATTTGTATTCTATTTCAACTTTACCGGTCCTACTTTGAATTTTTCTGTCTAATAAATTAAAAACTTGTGCTTTAAAAGCCATTTGTTATTTAAATAATAATATTAAGCTAGTATTTATTACAAGAATGTGATTCAAAGTTGGTGTTTTATAGATTAAAACTTCTACTAGAAAAGCAGTTTGGATTATATTTTTTTATCATAGTATGAAGCTAGTATTTGTAACAAGAATGTGATTGCACTCCCTAGGCCACAAAGATTTTAACTGTAACCATTTAGTTTAGGTTTATTAATAGTTGAATTCTTGTAGTTTTATAAGCTCTTTTATCATAACTTTTGTAATGATAAATAAACTGGTTATGCCTTGTTTTCTTTTTCTTTCTCGTGGGCCTAACCTTGATGTTTTTTCCTTATGTTTTTTGTAGCTTTCAATGCACTTGCCTCCTCGTCAGGAACCTGTTACCGACTCCTCTAAGTATACTGCTGCAGATGTGCGAGTTGTAAGTTGTCTACAACTTATGATTTTTTTGCTTGGGTTGTATTGACGTCATATTAAATTTATTTTGAACTTTTTATCTTTTACTATTTAAAAAGCTCATTTATTTAAAAATCTTGTGTTTTCAGACTGATCAGAAGTTACGTGTCTGTGACATTTGTGGAGCATTTTTAAGTGTTTACGACAGGTAAATTTTTATTCAGTGAAGACTTTTATTTAAATAGTGTTACATAAAAGATGACAAAGAACTAGTATTTAGGGTTTAAAGTAATTTCAGTGTTTGACATGGCAATTATACCTCCTTGTCACCAGCAGGCTTTTTGGGCCCAGTTTTACGAGGATAAACTTTTGCTGCTAAAGAATGTGCGTTTTTTAAATTTCTGTACTATGCTTGCTATCATCCTACTATTAGCTGAAAATTTTGCGGGATTATTTTATGACATCCTTAACTTTTTACTAGTTAAGAACTGTGATGGTCATGCTACCTTTTTAATGTATTATTATATTATTATTTCACTTTCTAACGTGCTTCTCAGTGACCGCCGCTTAGCGGATCATTTTGGAGGAAAGCTTCACCTTGGCTATATGCAAATCCGTGAGAAGTTAGCTGATCTTTTGGTAATTTATTGATTTAACATTTATTTTCATGCCCCTGGATTATAGTAGTTATTGTATGTATTTTAAGACTATTGTTTTATGTTAGCTTGATTTTGTGTTTTTAAACCACTCATCTAATTTCTTTGCTATTACTATGTCAGGAAGAGAGACACAATAAACGGAAGGCTCCGGAGGATGACAGAAGGTAATTTTGTTTCTTTTTGTCTTTTATTTGATGGATACATTGCAAAAAATGTTGGATTGCTGTTAAAGTGGAAAAATAGGCGGGTTGGAAAGCTGGGTGATGAGCCAAATGTGATTACATAAAACGTATTATTCTGGGGGGTAATCTATTTTAGTACAATAATGTATGTGGAGACTGCCCAAGTACAACTTTATCATCAAGGCCTTTGTATATAAAAAAACTATTTTTCTGTATAACACGTTGATCGTTCACCAAAAGAGTATCTTTTTCAAGATGTTACGGGCATTTTTTCTGCTCTGCATGGTTTTGACGGGAGTTGGTATAAATGAATCAGATACTTGAATACTTGGGGGTGGCTTTCACATACATTATCCCATTTTTCTAATAAAACATTTTTGGTGACATTCAGCTTAGTGCGTCATTTTTTATTTTCCAATTATTTTTTAATCTATGTTATGCTAGAGATGAAGTGTAACACATCAAGTATTCATAAGTAAATGTTGAGTCCTCTGAAGTTTTTAAATTTGTCCTTAGGTCAAAAGAACGAAGCAAAGATCTTGAAAGAGAAGGTAGCAGAGATCGGGATAGAGCCAGTAGCCGTGACCGTGACCGCACACGTGATAATGATCGTAGGAGCCGTGACCGTGATAGGCATCATGACCGTAGTCGTGGTTATGACCGGCATGACCGCGATAGAGAAAGGGACCGTGATTCAAGGAGCAGGCATAGATCACGATCAAGGGACCGTGTTAAAGATTATGATCGACCAAGGTTTGTTTTTATTTTGACACTAATAACTTCACTTCTAATGTGTGCAACATCCTGAAATAAAATTAGGGAGCTGCAAATAGAGGCCATCCGGGTAGTCAGTCTTTTTCATCAAAGCCACATGTTTATAGACACTACGTTACAGGCCACACAGTTATGTGCCTGTTTGGGCCAAAAACCATGCTGAATACCGAAAATACCCAGCCTTTTTTTAGAAGACGACAATCTGAACTATAACATGTTTTGGTATCTCATCATAAGTATTTGCCTTTTCAAAGTTTTAACAGCATATTTGTCATCAGACTAGATTTGGCTAAATTTGGTAGAAAATGATAGCTAATACATGTTTAAGTGGTCTTTAAAGTAGTTTCAATATATACCATAAAATTTACTTAACAGTCAACACTCATTTTTTAGAGTCTATTTTTTATCCATAATCTGTATATGTTTTTCATAAAAAAGGTAATTTTAGTCATTTTTATAATTTTATAAACATTTAGGAGTCTATCTATTACAATTTGGAACAAGAGTTCAACCCCTTTTTTTACAAAGTGTTTCATTAGAGTTGATTATCTGATTAATGGTCGTTTCACTCAATTTGTTCATAGACGCATGTATCGAGCAGTCTTCACCTTTATAGTTATTTTCTATAACCATAGGATCTGGATAGCTCAAGTGCTTTACTATGTTATCACGATAACATTTGAATGGTTTAATCTTTTAAATTAAAATGAATTAGGATGCTCTAAACATTAAAATAACATGTTGGTCAACTTTCAACCCATTTGACCTGTTTCTCTAATGAGTCTATGAATAAGCCTGTTGGATAAGAATAACACAGATATAATCAATAGGTAACTAAACAGGTTGAAGTTGCCATTTCTAAAATTTATTGTTGTTTTATCTAATGACTTTGAACTCGTGGCAGGCGCTATGATCGGTACTAGCAATCGAGCGGATAAAAGAAGTTTTCTTTTCTCGTTCTTGCACAAACATTTATTTTTGTCGTGGGTTTGTGATGTCTTAACCACAGATTTAGTAGGGGATCTAATTGGGTACTAGAACAAACCATTCTCTTTGTATTTGCTACCATCTGGGGACTTCCTTTATGTTTACCAGAAACAGCTCTATATATCAGTAAGTGTATGCTCGAGTCTTTTCGGATTGTGGCTACATTAGAGAAATATTTGAACATCTCTGTTTAAAACGCGTTCATAGATGCACAAATCTTGTTGGGTGCTCAATTCGGTTTATGGGGTTTTGATTAGGTTCATTCCTGGTGATGATGTGTTGTGGTTTAACGATGGGTTGTTGGCGCCAGATCGATAGCTATTTTATAAAGGTTCACTATCCTGATGAATATGTTTTACATTTGAATAATAAAATATACTACAAAAGAATATTTTTTGTAAATAAAAAGATCTAGATAACTTGGAATTGTGTGTAACTGTAACAAAATTGATTGTAAGTTATATGCGTAACAAAATTGAATGTGGCTGACTTTGTGACATCAAAATTTTTAAAGTTCGTTAAGAGTTCAAGCCTGTCAAGCATAAGTTTCAAAAAACAACTCAGTCACCTATTCACCTTCAAGCAAATTTTTTTTGAAAGACAAGTTTCAATAGAACCAACAAAATACTAGCATGAAGCTAGCAAAAAGTACAACCGAGGAGAAAAAACAAAAGGACAACAAAGAGAGCCAATTTAGGATGATTGCTTTGAACGCAGAATGATTAAAAAATATGAGCGTGTTCCTCGCCTTCCAAATCGTCCAACAAGCATTATGACTGCTTGTAGAGTTGTGTTGCTTTTCTATGAAGCGTGGGCCTTATATACGAGCTTTTCTTCAGAGACGTGTTAGTTTTTACAGCATTATATTCTTTTGCTTGTTACCAAACTAGATTTTAATACACTGCTCAACTTTTTTGTTTGTTTTTTTCTTATAAATTATAATACAAAATGCTTAAAATATGATATAATATAAAATTTTGAATATACCGTTATGGCATCTTCTTAAAGATTTTTTGTTTTCGTCTTGCACCCTGTGAAATAAAATGTTAAAAGTTCTGGAATTCAGTTGCGACTAACTTTTTTTTTATCAACGTTTGGAAGTAGATTCTTATTATGAGGTGAATACTAATGACTAATGTACAAGGTGTCTAAGTCACGCCTTAACACCCATGCCGCAGTGCGTGAGATATACCAACTAACTTTAAACAATTTGCACCTTGGAGCAAACAATTTTACTTGATTGAGTCTTAAAACAGGTCAAACTAATAAAGAAAACATGTAAGATCTAAGATTTTATACCGGTTTTTACTTTAAGTAAACTACTGTTTGAGTACCGATGATTTGAAGGTCTTTACTATGAGTCTCAAATAAAAAATGTTAACAAATGAAACCGGATGTTATTAAACGTATTGTCAACCCGTTAATCGTTTGGAGCATCGGTTCGGAGTAAATTTTACATTAATTCATTCGTATCATACTTCCGATCAAAAACCCTAAAATATTAGTTTTAAATTCGAAAAAAACTTAACGGATTTAAGTATTTTTGTTAATTGGGGATCTTCAAAAAAATATGTTTGAAATTTGAGATCTCTATAAAGAATTTTTTCAGTTGGGATTTTTTCCGGCCAACAGGTGAAAGTTGGGATTTTTAAAATCCAATTTTTTTTTTTACAAATATCAATCTTATAAGTAGTTAGTTAGTTGAAGGAGAGTAGTGACGTGGCGTTTCAACATCCTCTAGCACATACAATACTCATATCCACTAAACTAAACAGAAAAAAAAGCAAAATCCAAATCACCAACACAAATGGCATCATACAGAAGACATGATCGCATCAATCTCCGTTAATCCCTCCGTCACCGCCGTCAATCTCCGCTCCGCCATCAACCACCGCCGCCGTCTCTTCCGACTACAAGGTTCACTTTTTCATACTCATTTCTCAATCTACTCATTCTATTAGGTTTTTTTATTGCGTTAGATTATGAACTAATTGTAACGCAGCTAGTTAGTTAATAGATGTTAATTTTATTCATAATTTAGATGTCAAATGGTTACATTTTGAATGTTATGGTTTTTGATTCATGTTTATATGATAGCTAATTGAACTGTGTAAATGATACCGGTAGAAACATTATTGATTGATGATTAGATTAGTTACTAAGCAGGGTGCGTACTGCGTAGCTTAATCATATTATTTTTTGAAGTTTTAGACTTGTTTAGGGCTAGTTTAAGCTGGTTTCGGGCTATTTTTGTATGTATCAAATAAGTTTAGGCTAGAATTTGCGGAAGTTGACTGGATTACAGGATTTGGCCGGAGTATGGCTTGAATCTCGCAAGGCATTTTCCGTGTGAGGGATTTTGACAACATATGATAGCATTGATGGCAGGTTGTTAATAAAGGAACTGGTGGTGGTAGTGGTGTTCAGTGGGTTGGAGAAGGTAGCTGTGGTGCTCGACTATGATGTTTGATTTAGGTGTGGTGGCAGTGGTGTTTGATTTATTAGTGGATTTAGGCAGGTGAAGGTGATGGTGATGGTAGTAGTAGTTGACGATGATGTTGGTAGTATGCAACGGTGATGTGGTGCTTAGGAGATGGTGAAGATGATGTTGGTCGTATGCAACAGTGATGTGGTGGTTAGGTGATGGTGACGATGGTGTTATGGTGGCAGGTGATGGTGTTGAAGGCGGTGGAATCTGAAGAGGTCGTGGTGGTGGTCAATTTGAAAACGTAGTGGTTTTGAGACATGATGGTTGTATGGTGGCGGTAGTTTGATTTTTATTTAGAGTAAATTATCATTTGCATCCCTGTATTTTTTGTTGATTTTAGCTATTTGTGTCCCTGCATTAACATGGGTATTTTAGTTATTTTACAAAAAGTTAACAGAGAACATTAACAGAGTTAAGGTTTTATGTGCAAATGGAGCCAAATTGAAATGTTAGGGGGCGAATTACGGTTTTGTAAATGTAGGGATGCAAATCGCTAAAAACGGTAAATGACAATCTACTCTTCTAATTAAGTAATTGTGACTTCAGTTGTCAAATGGTTTAGATTTTGGTTTTAGTTTGATATGCATATTTGCTTTTGGGTTCAAGTTCATATGGTAGCCACATTAAAGTGTGTAAATTATACCAGTAGAAAATCATCAATGGTAGATTGCTAACAAAGTTCATTGCAATTATAGCTTCTTATGTCAAACGGCTTAGATTTGGACTTCAAGTTGTTATACAATTTATGATTTTTGATTCAAATGATAACCACATTGAACTGGATGTCGTTGATGATAGATTGTTAACAAAAGTCATTTTGATTGTTATTATTATTATGTTGATTTAGATGACCAATTTTTTTTCAAAACATCTACTGCAGTAGCAAATGACTCAAAAGCAACAAAAGTTTCTCCTGATCTCATCATTGAAAAGTCAGAAGCGGATAAGATTGTCGATGGAATGGAGTTTGGTGAACTATGCAATGAGTTTGAATGCATTAGCAGCCCAGCTGTCGAAGCTACTGCAAGACAACTTGCACGTGATATTCTAGAGCTTCGGGAGGGCAATCGCGCTCTTGGAACTTATGCTGTTTCAGTTAAATACAAGGTATTTATAGGATACATATAATAATATTTAGTATACAAATAATTGAACCAAATCTGATATTCATATAAGAAGAAACGACAATTTACAATGTAGTGGCTGGTAAACGGGCAACAAGTTGCGCCGCAACCCCCCTTTGATATATATTATTTCATAGAATTTTAGAGGGCCTTTTTGCTACTGTAATGGATATTTATTGTGTTACCAAATGCAGGACCCTGTCAGAAGTTTTACAGGCCGTGAGAAATACAAGCGACCATTATGGTCAACTGATGCACTAGATAATCCTAATGTGGTGAGGATCTTTTGTTATTCTTTTATAGATTTTGTCAATTTTTGTTTACATTTCAAAATGGAATGATACAAAATCAGTTCAAAATCTTGTTTCTTAACTTGTAGTCAAATTCTTACAATGTTCAAACTGTTAAATTTAAAGAAATTATGTTATTATTTTATTTTTATCTTTCAAAATATTGTCAAAAAGTATCAATAGGTACCCAATAACCCGCTTTGATCAAAATCCTATTGAAATGTTACCCCGTCTGACCTGTTTGTTTTCGCAGAGTGTGCAGGACATGGTGATGTTGTCTACAAGTCTGTTGAATATAAAGTGGACTTTGAAAGGAGACCCAAAAAATCCATTAGCTAGTGCAGGTGGACCCGTGATTCTCAAGGTCAACTCTCGGTTTACATTAAACCAAATTAGTGGTCAAGTTATCGAGCACGAGGAAATTTGGGATTTATCTTCATCATCAACCATTGCTCAGGCATATTTTTGGGCATCACGACGCCTTTTTTCTACAATTGAATCTGCAAAAGATATTTCTGATTCTCTCAAGAATGTTTCTAGCCGTTTTTCAACAAAAAAGGAAAATGTGGATTTCTATCCGGATCCGACTGATCCCACCAAGGTATTTTCTTTCCTTTGTTGATTCTCACAAATCTTGAAAATGATCATGAATAAATAATTAGTTTAGGAGGTGTTTGACTTCGCATTTCTAAAGCCGTTATGTGATATAAGACAGTCAAAATCGGATAATCAGCTGTAACAAATAGGCTGCAGGAGATACTGTTTGGATTTGCTTGTTGAAGATGATTATGATAATCAGTTGGTTTTTACCATATCCTGTTTATTTAAGGAATTGCACGTAATGACGTAAAATGACTCGACTTATTACTGTTTCAACTTCCAGCTAATCCTAAACTGATTACCTATTGTTTGAATCACACATGAAGTATATCTGTTTTAAAGAAGCATGCAATTTCTTATAGCCGGTAAATATTGAACTTTAATTTATTAATCCATGTGTGTAAAATTGAAGGGTCCAAAGTGTCAATAGGTTAAAGTTATGTTTAGTTAGATTATGTATTATGTAAATAGATTAAGGGTGTATAGTGTCAAAAGAAAAGATAGTAACCTACAGATACACATGTTTGTGTATTACAGTATTAAGAACGGGCACCACCAAGGGATGCGACCATTCATGGTGGCTGTTCATAAACATCCGATGGGTATAAATACATGTAATGATCGAGTCTGTAAACAACGATTATCAATTATCAAATTCAATTTCAGATTCAAGTTTATATATTTGATTATTGTTCTATCAATTTATTGTTCATCATTTACGATCTTGGGCAACAATTGGTATCAGAGCACAAGGCTCAATTGATTTCAGAAACTTACAGATTTGGGGAAGACAAACATCATAAGGGCGTTTGGATTCTCACCGACTACCGATCACGCATAAGGCACCGATTGGCTGTAAGTATTTGTTTCATCTGCATCAGAAGGGTGCACATTTACTGCTGTTTGCAATTAGAAGGCACAAGGCCTGATAATTTGAAACCGACAACCAAAAGGGTTGTTGTGTTCATTGATAGTGGTCATAAGGGCTGCTTGGATTATTTAGAAAAAAAAAAGGAAACGAGAAGGGTTGATTAATCATTTGAAAAGATAAGATTTTTCTCTTGATTCACTGTTGAAAAAGACGAAGGAGGAAGAAGCCAAAAGGGCTGTTTTATATTCAAAAGAAAAGAAAGCAAAAGTGATTTCTTTATTGACTTTGATCACTAAAGGAAATTAAGAATCGTACGACAGAAGCTTTGCTTTCTTTAGTATGTCATAAAGTTAAAAGGGCATTTGGATTTTTTTTTTGTATTAAAACATAAACAAGGAACCAAGGGATTATTTGACTAAGGTACGGAAGGCAAAGAAAGACACGATCATTTCAGAAGCGAGCAAAAATTCAGAAGCATTGCAAAGGAAGATCCTCAAATTTCAGGTTTCATGTTCCAATTAATCTGAATTTCATTTTTAAGTTTATACCTTTTCAAGATTAGTTTCAGAATTTTTGATTCCCTTAGAAAACTATAGATTATACATTTGTAATCACGTATTAGTTTTAGAAGAAAACCATTTTAGAAAAATATTTGTTCTTAGAAGTTTTAGAAGAAAACTTTAGGAACCATGCCGAATGAAACATCGCCGTCAGGATCGAAAGATAAGGAAATTATCATACATAAGGAAACAAGTTCCACTACCCATTTTTCATGTCCTATTTTGAAACCTATAAATTATACTGTATGGGCAATCCGTATGAAAACCATACTTAAGGCAAATGGATTATGGGAAATGATAGAGCCTAACCCTGACACGCAAACCGATGAAAAGAAAGATATGTCTGCAACTGCATATCTGTTTCAAGCATTACCAGAAGATATGATATTACAAGTTGCAAGTTGTAAGAATGCAAAAGAAATTTGGGTAGCACTACAAAAAAGGCATGTTGGTGTGGATCTAGTGCAGAAGGCACGTCTTCAAACACTCAAAACAGAATTTGAGATGTTAAGGATGAAAGAAGAAGACACAATCGATTCATTTACTGACAAGTTAAGTAGTATTGTTACTAAGGCAAGTGGGGTAGGATCAACATTTGATCAACCAACTTTAGTACGGAAACTTCTAAGTTCTGTACCTAAGAAGTTCGTTCAGATTGTCGCAACCATAGAACAATTTGTTGACATAGAAACGACTACCCTAGATGAAATAATAGGAAGATTAAAGGCCTTTGAAGAACGGACCAATCTATTGAATAAAGACCTAGTGGACAATCAAGATAAACTATTGTTCACACGTCAAGACAAGAACAACGGTCAAGAAAGACGATTTGGAAACCGAGGACAAGGAAGGTTCAATTCATCACAAGAAAATTGGCGTGACAAAA
Source organism: Tagetes erecta (assembly GCA_030867185.1). Classification (NCBI taxonomy): domain Eukaryota; kingdom Viridiplantae; phylum Streptophyta; class Magnoliopsida; order Asterales; family Asteraceae; genus Tagetes; species Tagetes erecta. Next base: position 2,911,623 of record CM061487.1, read on the forward strand.
GGTTCATGCACGAAGAAAGAAAAGAAGATGGTGGAGATGACAATACCTCACAGAATACATACAGAAACAGAAACAACAACTACGACAAAGGAAAGAAATTCACACGGGATGTAAGCAAAGTTAAATGTTATAACTGCAATAGATTTGGACATTATGCCTCAGATTGTCCAAAACCAAACCAAAGGAAAGAAGAGTCAAACCTCTTGTTAGAAGACGAGGAACCAACACTATTAATGGCAATCACTAAAGACAAGGTTGATGAAGAAAATATTTTCTCAGACAAGGAAGAAGAAAATGAAAAGGAAAGAAACTACTGGAACGCATTATCACAATACTTCAAAGATGAAGAACCAGAATGGTCAGATATACTCACTGAAAGGATTCATGAAAACCATGAAGTTTTTGCAAAGCATCAAGATGAAGATCAAGTTGGTATTTATGATGAAAAAAAATGCATTGAACATGTAGAAACGTCATCAAAGGATGCTTTATCACCAAAGAACAAAGTTGTCAAAATTACGTATACAAGTCACAACAGAAAGAAAATAGAAGCAGTTCGCGACTTACAATCCAGAAACGAACATGTCAATGTTCAAGAAGATTTTGTACAACCTAAAGATGAAGCTGCTTAAAGAAAGAACGAAGACATTGGAAAAACTGTTCGTGATCAAGACCAAGCTCATGTTACTACAAATGAAGTTAAGGATGCTGGCAAGCAAGGAAAGAAACCGAAGATCAACGACAAGGGACTCCTACAAAATGCTCTTGGATGAAGATGTCAAAGCATGAAGATATTGAAGGCATGGATTAAAAAATTAGGGAGGAGTATTGAACTTTAATTTATTAATCCATGTGTGTAAAGTTGAAGGGTCCAAAGTGTCAATAGGTTAAAGTTATGTTTAGTTAGATTATGTATTATGTAAATAGATTAAGGGTGTATAGTGTCAAAAGAAAAGATAGTAACCTACAGATACACATGTTTGTGTATTACAGTATTAAGAACGGGCACCACCAAGGGATGCGACCATTCATGGTGGCTGTTCATAAACATCCGATGGGTATAAATACATGTAATGATCGAGTCTGTAAACAACGATTATCAATTATCAAATTCAATTTCAGATTCAAGTTTATATATTTGATTATTGTTCTATCAATTTATTGTTCATCATTTACGATCTTGGGCAACAGTAAACAACTAATGCTATACAAAGTGTTCATAAAAACATGAGGATTGATTGTTCAGTCTTGTGTTTTTTGTTATGTTTTTTGTAGTTTTTCCAAAGCAACGATGACTTTCAAAGGGACGCTTACCAACTCGCATTGTTTCTTGCACTTCTGTACTTTTTAGTACAGTTTTTGAGGACGACCTTGTAAAATCACACTGTAAGTATAATATTAACTGTGTAAATGCATAAATACTGCTACCTTATATGATTATATCTTTCTATATAAAATGACTTTCTGTAAGACATGCCTTTGTATTGTTTCTTGTTAGTTTAATTAAATTTTCAATTATGATCTTGATATATGGAAGCATGTGTCTGTTGCCTGAAACTTTGTGCATACCGACATACATTACTACGTGCGTATGGTGCATTCATAACTGCGTCTGCCTACTGAGGTTCATAACCACGTGTTCATATTGATGCTCATAACCACGTGTCCATAATAACGCTCATAACTGCACGTGTGCATAATGACGTTCATAACTGCACGTGTGCATAGTGACGTTCATAACTGCGTGTGCATAGTGACGTTCATAACTGTGTGTGCATAATGACGTTCATAACTACGTGTGTGCATAATGACGTTCATAACTGCGTGTGTGCATAATGACGTTCATAACTGCGTGTGTGCATAATGACGTTCAGCGTGTGCATAATGACGTTCATAACTGCGTGTGCATAATGACGTTCATAACTTGCGTGTGCATAATGACATTCAAATCTGCGTGTGTGCATAATGACGTTCATAACTGCGTGTGCATAATGACGTTCATAATTGCATGTGCATACTGACGTATGCACGCCAACGTGCATTACCGTGTGCACATACTGACGTGCATTACTGCGTTTGCATACTGACGTGCATTACTACGTGTCATACTGATGCATATAACTTGTGCTATGTAGTCCTTTACAATGACTTGTATTTTCCAACTTTTCCTATTTCAGTTAACTCAACTGAAAAAAAAATAGTTAACCATTTAAAAGGACATTATGATGTCGTTTTGATTCGGAAGTTTTTCTCACCCCCCATGCACAGGTTTTTATTTGCGAGCATTGACGGTTTTTTAAGGGTTAGTTTTTAAAATTTAAGACGTTAAGTAATTTTCTTTCGCCTCTTGTTACTGTAAAACAGCAGGCCATGCAGAAACCTGTCTCGTATATTTGGTCCTTAAGCTGCATATCATGGACAACAACAATAAGGGCCATATAGTTGATTATTATTGGTGTATTTAAGCAGAGTATAAATCATGTCAGGTTAGGTTAGAGGGTTGAACTATTTAAATAAAACAAGAATGTTTACTGCACTTTATATATTTTAGATGATCTTTTACTGGTGTTATCTATTACCACTTTAGCTAAATTTTTTAATTCTTCATCCTTTTAACAAAGATGTAACCAAACAAAGAGATATTTGAACTTTATATCAAACATACTTTATTTATTTAACAGAACCATGTACCATGCCACCATGGTAACAACACCTTGTTTTCTAATACATTACTACTATAATAGCTATTGACAACACAAGCCACAATAAAATCAACCCACGCATTTTACCCGCCCATGAAATATCATGAGCACCAACCTCATAAACCTTTCCAGACTCTTCATCTTTCACTTTAATGCTTGACGAGCCTGAAAAACAACAAAGACAACATAATTTTCACCTAAATGCAGGCGGCAATAGATAATATTAAAGTGTTTACGGGTCAACCCAACCCAACCCAACGCAATACAACTCAACCCCGTTTAGTATGTTTTGACCTGTAATAAAAAAAAGACCCTTTTCACCTTGAAACCGTTTTGAGCGAGGGAGTACACTTACAATCATAATCTGTCCATCCGACGGTTTGATCTTCCATGTTATATGTAACCAACCTATCCTTCAGTACAATATCTGTATACAGTATACAAAATGATTTAAAAAAATCTAAAAGACAATAAAAAAGTTGTCGTAATTTTATTAATTTTTCGAGCTAACCTCCCAACAAGATCGTATCTGATCCTGCCCTCGGATGCAGGCCACTGCTCAAAAAACCAATGCACCAATAATGATGCTGAAAATACAGTGCAATGCAGAGGTTAATCACAACAAAAAAAATACAAAACAAAAAAAACTCACATAAAAAAAACTCAAGCGTATACCGAAGTTTTAAACATATACTGATGCGGAGGAACTATCAACTTAAGAGAATTCGCAAAGTGAAACGTGATAGTCGGAAAAGCATCATCAATGCTGCAGTATCAAAGATCAACACATCTATAAAACCTTTGACTACATAACTAAAACACAATAACAGACGCGTTAAAGAACCCTTACTTCCCGTGCCAATTGTAACAAGTGAATTGATGATCAGGTGTATGTGTATGTGCATTCGGTTGTGCAGACATAACCTATAGGTCAAACAGTCAACGGTTATTAGTACTTTATAAGGAAATGTACCACGCTAAAACGTTGATATTTCAGTTACCTTGTGCATTATTTCCGCATAAACATCTTGAGGCAAATAAGCTAAAGTTGTGCCGCTATCAATTATGGTTGCGCGCTTAGCTGTGGGGTTGAATGTATATTGCATATGTACAAACTCACCGCCGATATCAATCGCTTTCAACTCAATAGTGAAGTGCATCCTACAATGTAAACAAAAATGTAACAAGATTTGTTATAACAAAATAAAGATCATAAGAGATTAAGAGTTAGAAGCATTTTTTCTTTTGGAGGAAAAAAGCTTACATATTAGGTAACATTGGTGTTGAGTTTACTTTTGGGTGGTCAACTTCTCCAATAGCAAAGATACCACCTTTGGATCCAGACAGGCAATGTGAGAACATCTTTTTCACCTTCTTAGATGAGGCGAGTTGCGAAATGATCGAAGTGTTCGCCTGGCCAAATCCTAATATTCCATCTAAGGCTTGTTGGGATTGACCTAAACCCCCTTGTTGTTCAGACCCACACCTATATTCGATCAAAAAATTTGAAGTTTAGTATAACAAGTTAGAAAAAAGACCAGATACACGTTAGAAGTCACTCGTCATTGTACGGACAAAGTTACTAAAGCACTAGCAGACACTTGTCATTATTGACTTGTTCGGACAAACTTACTAACACGTTAGCAGTCACTCGTCATTGTTGACTTGTACGGACAAAGTTACTAAGACGTTAGCAGTCACTTGTCATTATTGACTTGGTGACTTGTACGGACAAGGTTACTAACACGTTAGCAACAGTCACTCGTCATTATTGACTTGGTGCCTTGTACGTACTAGGTTACTAACACGTTAGTAACAGTCACTCGTCATTATTGACTTGGTGGCTTGTACAGACAAAGTTACTAAGACGTTAGCAGTCACTCGTCATTATTGACTTGGTGACTTTTACAGACAAAGTTGCTAACACGTTAGCAGTCAGCCAGTCACTCGTCATTATTGACTTGGTGACTTGTACGGACAAAGTTACTAACACGTTAGCAACAGTCACTCGTCATTATTGACTTGGTGACTCGTACGAACAAAGTTACTAACACGTTCGCAGTCACTCGTCATTATTGACTTGGTGACTTGTACATATTACATTCAACTAAAACCTTTTCAAAGTTAAGTTAAAAACATTTTTTTGATGTTTTAATGGTCTTTCAACATTGCTTAGAAAAAAGAAACAAGTTACATGCAATCAAAACAAAAATCTTAACAAAGTTAGTAACTTTCTTATGCATTTTAATCCTAAATCTTAACATAGTAAGAATTAACTCACCCAAACATTATGCTCCCTTTCATTTCAGCGGTTTGAAGATTCCCGGAGATTCGATTAAGCTGCACAGTATCTCTAACAAAGTAACCGGTTGTTGAACTCCCGTCACCATACCTAACGATATACATACATCGTGTACCAAAAATACATTCGTGGTTAGAGGGATCGAGCGAGACAGAACAAGTATCCTGCTCGCACATAATAGTTTTTGAACTTGTTGACAGCTCTGGGTCGTATAGCGAGAGCGGGATCTGGAAATGGGAAACAAAAAAGCTATGTAAGTTATTCAAAATAAGATTTATAGAACTTTAAATGTTTTAAGGTAAGATCTTGATGAAACTTACTCCAAGACCACTTTTTTTGGGACAAGTTGTACATCCAGCACAGTTCACCCATAGGAGATCGCTCCCTGTGTCGACTTGAACATGATAATCCCTTGGCGGTGACCCAATTCGAATCTTGGTGAAATAGAGACTAGATTGGAAAAATTACAAAGACAAAAGTTTTTGTTAAAGATCATAGTAAAAAACAGTTGCATACTTATGATACAAAGACATGCATCTACTGTCTATAATGACAAATCTGTTACTTAAATAATTAATACAAGCCCCCAAAATAAATGTTTTTAACGGTATATTGGGTCATTAACGGACCACTGGTCCACCCGATCATCTTCATACCCCCAGCACGGAATCTTGGGGTTCTAGACTGACACGTCCCCGAAGGGAAATTTGTACATCAATCTGTCCCCATTAGTCCCGAACCTAAGACCATCTCTAGGAAAAAACCCTCTGCCCAACCGTAAACCCCCATTTTATCATTCGTAGGACTTGAAAGTTTTTTTTGTTCAATTTTATGTATGAAAACTCGACTAAATAGTTGCACAGCCTGAAACATAAAGGAAAAAAGAAAGTATATCACATGCAAATGGTATAAACACGTTGTTGATAGAGTAAGAGCTTACGCTGCGGACATGGGGCTATTATCACCACCGATCGGAAGGTCAGCACCGGAGAGAATTCTCCGGTGCCGAAACGTATCATGTTCCATATACTCATTCAAAGACTTATTCTCGCCGGTGAACTTATGATAAACCTGAAACACAACATTACCGGAAACCCTAGCACCAAATTGCACAACAAGAGAAACAACAAAGAGCCATATGGCAACAACAAACACTCGATTAAACCCCATTCGACACGACCGAAATGATCAAATGTGAGTAACTTGAAAATGGTATGATGTTGAATTAAGTTGCATGCAATGGTATGAAAATGGAGTGATATTTAAAGGTAAAATGAAGAACAAAGAGACCTGGATGATGACGAAACAAAAGCCAAAAATAGAGTGATTGAAGGTTTATTCACGTTTGTCAATCGGTCACCTCTTGAATCATTATCACCATCCTCCATTTTTGCTAAATTTAGGTGTTGAAATTCATATGGAACATGCATGATAACCTTGTGAATTGAATTGAGTTGAAGGAGGTGGTGTGTTTGTAAGACAGACTAAAAATACACACCTTAATTGTTTTTCTGATTGCTTTTAGTCGAGTTCTTTCCCGTAGCTCTGACCCTTCATCGTACTTTTAGTCAAGCTCAGTCTATCCTAATCAGGATTAGCCTCTTGTATTAACTTTGTTACACACGTTATGTTTATGATATTAGAATACGCGTACGGTGCGAGATATTTATTACTTTGTTACACGTGTTATATTAGTGATATTAATGTGTACTTACACACGACACGTTTTTAACTTTTACGTTTGTAATGTTAATATAGTTAGGCATAAATAAAGTAAAGTATTACATATCACATATTACGGTGTAAAATTAAAGAAGTAATTGAAGAAAAGAAGTAATGTAAATTTAATTTTTGTAATTATTTATTTATATAAAAAATGAAAAATAAAAGTTGTCAACCATGGTCACTTAGTTTAGGTAACCATAATTTAATGCGAATTAAATATATATAGAATGTTAGGAATTAGGTGTAGAATTGAATGTTTGTCAAAAGTTAGAAACAAGTTGATTTTGTATTAAGGCCGATAATTTCTGATGTATATCTGTTAATACGTTACGAAGTTAACATGTTTCAATGTCTCAAAAATGACACATTTAATACATGATAAATATCGTTTAAATGTTTAAACACTCGTTGGCGTGTTCAGACTTGCAGATTAAATTTTTAAAAGGTATATATATAGATTAAGGATTTTCTAAAAAGACTCAAAACTCTAAGAAGTGTAGGAAGCAATCAACAACAAGCACGTGGCCATGAGATAAAAAAACACGGAGGGGCATCTTCGTCAATTATACGCGCGATGTTCAGTTATGGTGTTTTTTTACGTTTATTAATTACGAACATCCAATCATGTATGGCGTGTTTTCGACGTTTTTCGTTTTTAATTTTGAATCCATAATCATTCATCTATGGCGATTACTGAAAGCGATGGCGTTTTTGTTTGTTTTTGACGTTTCCGTTTACTAATTACGAACGTCCGATCAATGTTTAGTTCTTCTGAATCGTTGTGTTTTTAACATTCTGAATCATGGTGTTTTTAGTGATCAGTTTGAATGTTAAAAACACCATGATTCAGAAGACACAGATTTAAGAAACACCATGAGAAAGTTAGAATGTGTGAGAAATAAAACACCAAAACGTCAACTGTTTATACTGTGATCAGTTCAATTGTAAAAAACACCATGATTTCAGAATGTAAAAAACACCATGGCGTTCGAATTTTGTGTTAAAAACGCACAGATCTAAGAAACACCATGGCGTTAGAATTATGGTGTTAAAACGCACAATGACAAATATACCCCCAAATCCATCTCGCGCATAACCAAAACATCATAATATTTACAAAACTGTCACCGCGTTCATCTGGACCGTAAACACCATAATCCGACGCCCCAGATTCCTTCTTAGCCTTTTTAGAGTTTTGGCCCTTTGTAGAAAATCTTTCCCCTATATATATATATATATATATATATATATATATATATATATATATATATATATATATGTGTGTGTGTGTGTGTGTGTGTGTGTGTGTCTAGGAGAAGGTTCATTTGAGAAGACTCATATATTGCAAGAAGAAAAAGAAGAAACCTAAATCACTAAAAAAACTTATCAATGGTTTAGTTTTTTAAAATAAATTCACTTCCTACATACAAATGTGTAATGTATAAACTAAAAAAATCATTAAAATACTTTTTACGTATGTATTTTTAGCGTTTTAAGTTTACCTACACATGTGTAAGTAACCTAACTTACACATGACTTTCACATGTGTAGGTTTAACAAATAAACGAAATTCATTCAATTTTATTTTTTGTATGTCAAAGTTAATGAATAAATATTGTATTTCTATCACTTTTTTGTATGTTAAAAACGTTTTTTGTTGAAAAAATGAAGAATTTAACTATTTCTTTCACTTCTCGCAATATTTGCTCTTCTCAAATGAACTCTCCCCTGTATGTATGTATATATATATATATATATGTAAAATGTAAACCACTCTTTAAAATGTAAACCAATGCATATCGACCTAGATCTTCGATTATTATTGCTTTTATTGATGGATTAACATCATTACACATACACAATGCTAGATATTTCAATCATTAATGCAAATTCACATTCATTTTAATATGATACATGTGTTACATATATATATGTTAAACATGTGTAGTTACATATCGACCTAGATCTTCGATTATTATTGCTTTTATTGATGGATTAACATCATTACACATACACAATGCTAGATATTTTACGCATTAATGCAAATTCACATTCATTTTTAATATGACACATGTGTAATTTTTTAAGGGATGGTGATTTTGCGCGTATGATTGAAATATTTAACGTTACAAATGTGTAATAATGTTAGTCCAGCAAATAAATAACATTATTTTTACGTATATTTGTATATATACGTAAAAATATCATTATTTAATTTGCATTTTATGCGAATAATTACAAATAACACACGTGTCATATTAAAAACGAATGTGAATTTGTAAAGGGATGGCGAATGGTGTATGGTGTATGGTGATATCTTTTTGTAAAGGGACTCTAAAGATAGAGACGATGATCCACGGTTGCTTGCACCGGATTAGATGTGTTTCATTGTGGTGGTGGTGTGTACATATGTTTCATCATTTTTGTTTGAAGTTGAATGACATAATTTAACTTTCAGCCCGTGTATGGTTTTAACGGCTGCGATGGTATAAACATGACTCGCACAACATATGACCGTTGTATAATCCTAGTTATATATAAAAAGGATAATTAGACTACAAAGTGCATCACAAAATATGTAATATGAAGTATTTACGCTACATAGTTATTTACCCAAAACCACTTTGGAAGGGGCAAATGGAGGCAATGAAGGGAGACTTGTGACAACACAAGTTCGATCTCTGAGCCAAACGGGTTTTACCACCAGCTTGTTGTCGTGCCTACGGGCGGACGGGTTAGTGGGTTTCCCCCGAATTGGAGTCGGGTTAATAGGTGGGTTTCGGCTACCCAGCACTGTCTGTGTTCGCAGAGAGTTTGAGGTTGCCTTTCGTCATTGAGTTACCCCGGTTAGTCGGGCTTAATTCGTTTCGCTGTAAAAAAAAGTTATTTACCCAAAAAAATGAAAATATCTTATGGCTGACGTATAATATACGTGACACACAATGCTCTCGAAGCATGCACACTAAAGAAGACATCGTAGACAAGTACATTGGCTTGGAAGGTATCACGACATTAGTGTCGCGACGTGGTTAATGGTTCACACATCATTAGTGTCGTGATGTGGTTAATAGTTCGGGCGTCAAAGTCAAATCGAAACCGACAAAACCTTATCACATTGAAAAGAAATATTATATGTGATATAGGTGACACACAATGCTCTCGAAGCACGCAAACTAAAGAAGGCGGTGTAGACGATACATTAGGTTGAAAGGTATCACGTCATTAGTGTCACGATGTGGTTAACAGTTCATACATCATTAGTGTCGCGATGTGGTTAATAGTTCAGACATAAAAGTCAAATCGAAACCGACAAAATCGTATCACATTAAAAGAAATATGATATTCTAACAAAGGATATATACCTCACATATGTGGTAAAGCTATCAATATGATGTGTATATATGTAAAAGAGAACGCATCATACGATCTCTAAAGAACAAATATGACAATCATATGCATGAAAAACATTGTATCCAATTAAGAAACAAGTTCAATATATTAAAAGCACAATAACATTATGTCGGTGACACATTCTCTTTCTTTCGGTTCATCATCTTTCACTTAATTACGATACTAACACATATTTACATATTTATCATATTTACCTTCAACTTTAAATATATTGAATTTTAACCTTCCTCTTTTAATACATTTTTTTTTATTTTTGAATTATCTTCACGACTTTACATTGTAACGTGCTAGACATAAAACATATTATTTATTTATTTATGCATAAGTATTAATGCTACGTTCAATGTGTTACGTGTGTAGCGATGCTACAATGCGTCAAAATCATAAAGTTATTGTCACACCCTCAAATTCCACAAACGTAGTTTTACCGTTAAGTGAGTGAAAAACAAGGATCCAAATCATTAGTTAAATCGAACGACTCTATATGGAAAATATTTTAGATTAATAGTTTAAGTATACGGAAGTGTAAATGATAAGTTTGTTGGAATCGAAATTAAAACTGAAGCTTACCAAATTAAAGATACAATATGATTGACTTATTGGTGCTGAACATAATGACAGACATTGATAATAATAAGTTATGGAGGAGTATTGTTGGATCTGAAGTTTAATCTAATATTATCAACACGGTCAAAGTCAACGGTCATAGTCAGCGCAAAAGTCAGCACGACGCGTTTGGGACGAAGATTAGAGACAAGACGTTGTAGACAACAGTGTTTAATATAGTTAATCTATTTTAGTCTTTTATGAGTTTTAGTTGCAAATTCCTAATATTGTCATGTTTTATTCATAGATTAGGGGCCTTAGTGTCATTAGTCCAAAGTCATTAGACTATATATAGAAAGTGTTAGTGACATTTAGGATAAACTTGAATGAGCTAGTGATTGGAGTCTTTTCATGTAAACATTTTTTGCAATCCATATTCAAAGATAAAATCTGATTTTTATCATTGATCTTGACTCTTGAGTGTTCATCATTATTATTCATATTTTACCATATATGGTTCATTTCTTCATAAAAAACACTGATTCAAAATTGATTGAGACAAAAAAAAGTTACAGTAAAAAATATTGGAAAGTAAGCGCTAAAGATATGCATCCAAATGAAAACAAGTTCCGTAGTAAAGTAATATACCAATGTAAATGTTTAAATGTTTCATGCGACCCATGCACGCATGTTCTAACGTGCAACTAGCATTGTTGACTTGTGAAAGAAAGACATACTTAAGTGTCAACATAAAGTTGGAGAGTTCACAAATAATACTAATCCTATGTTTTGTAAGTAGATAAAGTAAACATGTATATTAGCGTAGCTAGCTAGTCTACAGGTGTTATGTTGCACTAGTGGAAGAAACTCCGTGATCTAAGTTGACAAAGTTTGTGTTTTTGCCGCCACCAGGTTAATACCAAGACTAAAACCATATATATGACAATTCATTCACCTGATAGACGTCAAGTCATGGACTAGCCTGGATGAGATTTGTCAAACCCAATGGTATTACTAATAATTTCGGTGCTAGATAACCCTTAATTAACGATCTGAATTGCAAGGACTTTAGACTGGTATTAAGCACTAGGTATTCATAAAATCATACAGTTTCACTAGATTTTAAAAGTAGTTTGAAAGCAAGTAAAGTAATAAAGATTAGTAACACTCACCTTAGGGAGAACAACTACTAAATACAACAAAAGAAAAGCAAACACAACACAACCACTTTCTCCAAAGCAGATTGGCTTGAATTCATGTCATGCTTGAAGACTGCTTGAAAGCTAATCCGAGACAACAACAACAAAGCGAAAGACTACATTTTAGAGAGTATTAGAGGTTATTGAGTTAGTGGCCGGCCCCCAACCAAAAAAGACTATTTGGATTGTTTTTACAATTCGATGACATATTTCCCCCAGAAAGTATACAACAAATTCTTTCTGTGAAAACGGGGAAAATTCAACGTATGGCAGAATTAGATCCTGATCCTTTTTGGACCGAGCAAAGCAAAGAGACTGAATAGATATAAGTACAAGGGCATTTCAAACGAAAGGTGCATTTCCTCAGTTGATAGAAGAAAGAGTGCAGCCCAGCGCTACGGGGCTAAGAGCCATGGCTCACTTATAAGGAGAGTCTACGGTAAGCAAGAGAGTCCACTGCACCTAAGTTATTCACATATTAGGATTGGCTAGTAGTCTTTGATTATAAGACTAGGGAAAGTGAGACCATAGCCCTAAGCTCTTCTTTAATAGATTATAGTGCACTGAACTGGGAAAGAGAATGAAAGATTGATCTCCTATTGTAAGCAAGACCCTAATCTAAAGCCAGAATTAAAGGCCATGCCACGGGGAAGTGAAAGGTGGCATGAAAGTAGAATCAGATTCTCTGAAGCAGACTGGCTTGAATTCATGTCATGCTTGAAGACTGCTTGAAAGCTAATCCTGCCTTCCTTCTTGCTTGACTGACTTTCAAAAAAAGAATTCAAACTCTAAGTATCCAAACACTCACAAAGTTTAAGTGTAAATAGAGAGATTTAGCCTTTTAACTGACTTTAACCAATGTTGACAATTATTGACTCTAGTTGACTTGATGACCTGTTGGTGACTCGTTAAGTGTATTCCCTAACGTTCTATTTGCGTTAATTTCATTAAGTTTACATGATCATAACGGCTTACTCATAAAATCTCAACTATTAGCTTTATTTAAAACACATGGATCAGAAGTAATTCACTAAAAGTTTTCAAATATAGTAAGTTCGAACATCTTTCATCATAGGGTTTCTAGTAGGTTTCAATAACTCAAAATGCATTTAATTAATCAATTAATGTAATCTCGTCTTTAAACATCAACATCTATTTCTAGATCTAAAAACCAGTTCCAAGTTAATTGTAAGTTACTATAAATAGAAACCTTAGTTTCTCATGAAAATTTTAAACCCTAACGAAAACTAACTATGAAATCAACACAATAAATCGTTTTAACCCATGATTAACATTCAATTCAAGTTTGTATATCAAAATCTTTGTATTTGGGTCCCTATAGGGTTCGAACATGATGAAGACAAAAACAATGAAACCGAATTTGAATTACTTACATGGTCGCATAGAGATTAACAATTAAAATCACAAACGTCAATCGCACTTGAATCAAGAACCAAGATTTGAATGAATATGTGTGTAGGGTTGTGTTCGTCGAACAAAAAGGGGATGGGGCTTTGGTTGTCGCACAAGAAAGGAGAGGGGATTAGGGTTTAGATATTAGGTCACATCTATAAGTGGAAATTAGATTAGGTTAAATCACAATTCAAATTAAACATAATTCATATATTAGGTAAATATACAATTGATAATATCTGGTCACGCGTTAACATACGCGATTTCACATCAATACATGCATTACACATAAATGTACTAATAAATAAGTACACATAATTTATATTATTTTGCGTTATCTTATTAGTTCACCAACATTCAGGTAAAGAACCATGTGTGACTCGTTAATTTCTAGAATTGCCGTTATGTTAGTGTTTGTGCAAATTTGACACATTTAGTTATCCTAATTAAATGTAATATTGCATGACTAGTATTTACATAACTAGGTGAGTTAACCTAAAAATGTTGAGTGTGATATCATTCTCTTGTTCACGAATTTTCGTTCAGAAAATTTGAATGTGGTAAGGAAGAGTCTGAAAGATATACGGAAATAATTATGTTGTCACGGGCGTCATCGTAATGCGTGTAACAAAGTCCCATCATAAGACCAATCAGAAATATCTATGACTCTGACCTCTTAACTTTGACTATTTCACATACGAGTTTCGCATTTTTACGACTTTAGCCCCTACTCAACTATGACATAGGATAAAAAAGTCCAGCTGGGCATGAATGGCTCTCCAACAATGAGAAGCACTCCTAGGAATTGATTATCCCTGCCCGATGGGTCTATATCCATCCCTGAATGTCATCGGGTACTGTTAACTTCCCCACAATTCTTGTAACTGTCACCTGTAATCCATGCAGGTGTGTCCGCACCCCCCTGAGTGGACGAGAAAGAAAGGATTTCTCGGAGCAACCCCCTTTCCCGTATGAGCATTTGGTACATGTATTACGACTTTGACATTTTATATTTTGACTCCTTGTGAGTTAGTCAATTATAATTTTAACCCCCTATTTTACATTGACATATTTACGACTTTAACCTCTCAACTTTGACTTTTTATCCTTTTGAGTTTTAATTCCTAACGAGTTATCCAATTATAACTTTGACCCTCAACTCTACTTTGAAGTATTGACATCTATTTTTTTATACATCTCTGCTACTTAACGCGTGAAGCATCACAACTTTTTATTGTATCGACCAAGGCATAAAACCTTTTTAATTATCACAAACACCATACCCGACCGTTATATAGTACGACCAGCCATACTTAGTTATATAGGGAAATAAAAGATCGAGGAAAATGAGCACATATATACTTGTACGTTTCATGCATTAGTTAGTGGCTTGCAATCGTATCTTTAGGACACGTATTGCATGTGTTGTTAGCGTAAAGATAATATTAAAACCAATTTCCGCCGGAAATTAATGTCATAAACCATGCAAAAGGAAACAATATAAAAAAAGAGTAATTTTTTTGGACGAAACAAAAGTGTAATTAAGGGATTGAAAAGTTAGTCGACTCAACATCATTTTTTGACTATGTTTTTCTTGTCACATAAAACTTGCTTTTACAATTTACGAGGTGTGTTAATATTTAATATTGTGAAAACTACTTTATCTCATTACAAAATAAGGGTGTTGCTATTTACACCCTAGTCTATTACATTACTTTTAACAAATGCATTAATTACATCATAAATATCAT
Organism: Tagetes erecta; assembly: GCA_030867185.1. NCBI lineage: Eukaryota > Viridiplantae > Streptophyta > Magnoliopsida > Asterales > Asteraceae > Tagetes > Tagetes erecta. The sequence goes on from CM061487.1 coordinate 2,926,672, forward strand.
CAATTACATTATTACATCACTTTTAATAAATGCAATAACTACTTTAATTATTACTACCATTAATAGTTTTCATATTTTGTTTAATCATAAAATAAACTTATAACTTTATATAAATAATCTTTTAAGTTATATAACACATTTATTTAACCTTGTTATGATTTTAAAATTATATTAACAAGTTCTATTTAAGTTTTTTTTAAATCACATAAACATATAGTTTTTCCAACATGACATAAACCAACACATTAAAAAAAGAGTTTTACAAAACATCCCTAAACAATATAATGCCAAATATTAAATAAACCAAAATGTTTTATTTTTAATATAATTTTTAGAATATCGGTAAATAGTTGAAAATATGGTTTAAAAAAATACTAGAAAGGTAGTTGGAACTGAATTTTTTTTATCAAAATATAGAAAATCCTAAAAATGGTTTATAATATTTTTTTTCTCTTACTTTCTTAAATTAATATTAGAGTTAATTACATAAATGGGTCCTATGGTTTACTCAAAATAACAAGTTTGGGTACTAAGGTTTTTTTATATATTATTTTTGTCTAAAGAAGGCTTAGTTGTTGACCACTTGTAAAAAAAATAAAAAAATCTTAGTTTTTGAACTTATTAAGTTTGTACAAACTTCTAAGTAACTTACTAAATTATAATTTGATTGGACTTAGAAAACAACATAATTATTTAATATCATTAATGTAATAGACTAGGGTGTAACTAGAAATTAGACTAGGGTATATTTAGAAAAACCCTTTTGATATAAAATAAGTTTATTAATTAAAATTTTTAATATATTTGTAATTTTAATCTTTCTTTGGTTTTGACTAAGATATTATTATGACTTTACATTGTAACATGCGAGACATGACACTTTTTTTTTATCACAGTGTGTGACAAAGTTATATACACGAGACCAGGACGTGTGATACAAGACAAGGTCGCTGCATTGTGACTTGGTCGTCACTTGGTCGAGGTAAACGACGATAGATCGTTCTTTTCAACAATGTGTCAATGTTTGAACCTAGACCTTACAGACTCGTGAGAACTATTTTCATTTTTATTGCTCTCACAGTATAGTTGATGGAAGCGAGCATGGGACATTGAGCAATAGTGGGTGAGACTTCTTTTCCCTTTGAGTTGTTTGGTGGAATTGGTAGAGCATTATCTTCGCCAGCCATGGAGTTTCAAGGACGTTTTCGAGTGTGTTTATTCGAGCTTGTTCTTGAGCCCGCTCGAATACCAATTCAAGATCAAACAACTGATCAAACAAACCAATAAAAACACACAATATTTGAGAACTCACTTTATTATAACTTTTGAAAATAACTCAAAATCAAAACCTCAGTTATAATTTCTCATACCAAAACCTCTAAACTTAGGAAAGTCAGGCTCCATCGTCATCAAGTTGTAGAACTCGCTTGACGGTAGACGTGGTGTAAGATACCTTGAAGCTAAGAATCGAGATTATAGTATTTAATCGATTTGATATTTTTATATGTAAATTTTAGTTTTATATATACACACGTATTGATGTGAATAGAATACTTTGAAATTCATATACTTTGTATTTTTATATGTAAGTTTCAGTTATATATACACACACCTTGATGTTAACATTATACTTCAAAATACTAAAAATTATGAGTTTTGATCGGGAAAAATAAAATTAATGCCTAAGGTTATGGATTTAAGTGTTAAAACCCATGGATTATAGACCAGGTCGGTAAATTTAAGGTTTAAAATCCATTTAAATGCTTTGACTTTCGTTTCCCAATTATTATGATTAGAACCGCCTAGCCCTAACTACCGATTATATTGAGCAATTATAGAAAATCAACAAAGTAATTCACCGATTACCAATTAATCGAACACCTATATTGATATTTGCACCGATACTTAGAATATTTATGGTCACATAATATTCTTGAAGCCACAATCACATTTTCTTTAACATTTCGTACGAAATAATAGTACATCTTTTCACCATTTTATGAACAAGATAACGTTAGCGGTAAAAAAAATGTCTAAGTATGTTGCACTAAACGGTTAAACGGTACTACGTATGTCGATAAAAGTTGAATAGTACATGACGTTTTCTAGCGGTACGCCCTAATTTTGGGCATACCAACGACGAAATCCGAATAGTTCTTAAAAAATGAAACAAAAACATATGAATTAGTACATTATACACAAGTGGTTTAACTTTAACTGGATCTAACCTCCTCCATGGCTGCAACCAAATTATCAAACTTAGCACCAGTTACTTCTTTTACAATTTTACCATGTTTAAGTAGCTTGAATGTAGGTACAACCTTTATGCCTAGCTCCTTTGCCAATGGCTGCCAAAAAAAGTTAATAAACAACCCAAGACGTTCGTAAGCTACTCAAGAACAACTCAGTAAAAGCTTGAATCAAGTCAGAGCCCGAGCTTTAGATATCAGGCATCATTTTAGAAATTAAGTTGTTCCATGGCCCATTGGGCCGTAACCAACTAACCATGAGGATTTGATTTTGTACACCATCAATATTACTATGCCACCGCCATGTACAACATAGAGTGTTGTACCTTATATATCATGAGCGGTGGTCTATATAGTAATGCTGGTGGTGTACAAATGACTTCCTGTTAAATTAAACAATAACAAGTTAATAAACAACCCAAGAAGTTCATGAGCTACTCAAGATCAGCTCATTAAAAGCTTGAATCAAGTCTGAGCCCGAGCTTCATATATCAGGCTTCATTTCACATGTTATATAATTCCATGGCCCATTGGGCCGTAACCAACTAACCATGAGGATTTGATTTTGTACACCATCAATATTACTATGCCACCGCCATGTACAACATAGCGTGTTGTACCTTATATATCATGAGTGGTGGTCTATATAGTAATGCTGGTGGTGTACAAAAAACTGTGTCCTGTTAAATTAAACAATAACTATACCTTGTTGTCTTGATTGCAGTCAAGCTTTAGAAACACAACATCAAGATACTTCTCAGCTAATTCTTGAAACTTTGGAGCAATTATCTTGCAAGGACCACACCTATCAAGATCACGTATGCGGTTAAGTTATAACTATAATGCAATTGTTCAACAGCACAAAAGCAGTTTATAGTATAAAGATTTGGGTGCAAAGAAAAGATTGGCATGAAAGTTATGTCAAATGAAGATTTGGGTATAAAGATTTTAACAATTGATCAAAAATTTTAGTGTTAAATCTAAGTCAATGGATGTTTAAGAATAAAAGAAAAATATTTACAAAATATTAGTCTTGAAACAATCCTATCAAAAACAAGAACAAGGGAAAAAAGAGTTGTTAAGAGAGGTCAACAATAGGCATTATATGGTGCAATGAGTTGACATACAAGTATGCAACACAATTCATAGTCTTGTACACATAAAGCATAAATAAAGGTTGTATCTTTAGCAAAGCATCTTCTTAATTTGACCTAGGAGATATATTTAGTTCATTTGCGTTTGTTCGTTTAATAAATGAATGAGCAAAAACAAAGGTCGCACATGTTCTGTTACATTCATGAACATTCGGTAACATGTGTGTTTGTATTCGCTTAATTATGTTCTTTCATGATTATTCTTATGAAATTTACGTCAATTGCTTAACTTTATATTTAATTTAGATGATTATGTATAAGTTTGTTATTATTATTATTTTTAAAATAGTATTATATTTGTTTGTGTTCATAAACCGTTTGGTTATGTGTTCGTAAAAAAGTTAAGCTCCTTAATGATTGAACACGAACATGAATTTTCATTCAGTTATGTGTTTAATAGATGAACGAACACAAACAAAAGTTGCACCCGCTCTGTTACGTTCATGAACGTTTGGTAATATGCGTGCTTGTGTCCATTTAGTTATGTTAGTTCATGATTATGTATACGAAATTTACATCAATAGCTTAACTTTATATTTAATTTAGATGATTATGTATAAGTTTGTCATTTTTAAAATAGCATATATTCGTTTGTGTTCATGAACGGTTCGGTTATATGTTCGTGAAAAAGTCCACTTCCTTAATGATCAAACACGAACATGAATTTATCATTTAGTTATGTGTTTGTGAACAAGTTCAGTTTCAAACGAACAAAGCTTCGCTCACTTATGTGTTTGTATACAATAACAATTATGTTATGTGTACGTGAACAGTTCGTGAACAAGTTTATTCCTTTTAATGAAACAACACGAATAACTGTGTTCATGAACCGTTCCCAAACAAGTTCCCAAACAAGTTCAGTTCTAAACAAACCAACAAGGCTTCGGCTTCGTTCGATTTGATTCGGTTCGTTTACGGCCTTACACATTTCCTACTTTCATATAAACCCCTAAATGGCTAAATCCCTAATTTCATATCCACAATTGATGATCAAAAAACATTAATTCAACTAATTAACTCATAAACCAAATCAACCATAAACTCAATTAACAAAAAATGAGAAAAAAAAATGCATAACAAACAATTGATGATAAAAAATAAAAAATCAACATACCATTGAGTATACATATCGAGAACAACTGTTTTATCTCCGGCGGAATTAACAATCGGCCAAAACGTATCCTTATCAACCTCCGTCACCTGACCGACAACCACCACCGCCGTACCGGAAGTTTCTAAGCTCGATCTCACCGTCACCGCATACCTCAATTTTTTACTTTTCATCGTCTTCACTAAATTGACTGATCGTTGAACATCTCCGGCGACGGAGGAGTGGTTGATCGGCGATGATGAGAGTGATTGGATGAGAGACGCCGGCGCCGGAGAAAGAGGTCGTCGGAGAAGATGAAGTTGTAATGCCATTGGACGATGGGATTTGGTAGAGGTGATGTTGGAGTGTATTTGATAGGATGATATTTTGATGTGAAAAGACTGATATGCCCTTGGTTTTTGGGGTTTGGGTGGAGTGTTTGAGGGTAGTTTTGGTATGGGGTTTTTTTGTGTGGATGTTGTGTGGCCTTTGTAATATGACTAAATGATTGGAGGATGTGTGGTTGAGATGTGATGATAGGATAGGATTAAAGTGGTAATTATGTGATTACAATAGGAAATATGTGTATGGGTTAAAGTATTTGATTAGGTTTTTTAAAGGCATGTTTATTAAAAAAATAAGGGTTATTAGATTTAATCACCTCTAATTATTGGTTATTGGCCGCTGTCACCTTCAAGTATCACTTTGACCAATATAACTCCCAACTAAACACTTTGGTGTCCGTATCATAACAAAAAATAAAGACATACGTTAAGGCCTGAAAACAAAATATAACTCCGAACACATAACCAAAAATAAAGACATACGTTAAGGCCTGAAAACAACACCACAACAAAAAAGGTTTACTTGCTATCTCTGTAACAAAAGATTACTATACCACTTATGCCGAACTACATTCATTTTCCTCACTGTATGTTTTAACCAAAAGAAAGTATTCACTCTAACCTTATCCACCACCCCCATCCGCTGATGGCATCGAGGAATTAAACACCAACTTATTTCTCTAAAACCAAATATACCACACCGTGGCCTTCAATATGACTGCCATCGTTCCCTTTTTGGAGTTTAACCCGGTATTCGAGTAACTGTCCATGCACTCTCTAACAAAATTAAACAAAGGCATAGACCACTCACACCATCTTGCAATTTTATCCCAAACCGCAGTAACAAACGAGCAATTTAGCAGGAGATGTTTGGAGATATTAGGTTAGGGGATGTTTGAATTGCTTGTTATTTCTTTTTATAACTTGTAAGAGGTTAATAGGTTAGGATAGAGTTGTCAAGTATTTTTATTGACTTTCTTTTAACTTTTTAAAAGTTAACAAATTACAAGTTATTTGAAATAAGCTATCCTAAACACCCATTTAAAGAGAGCGTTGTAGGTAAGAGGTTGTAGGCTAGGCAGGTTTAGTGTGGTATATTACCGTGATTGGGGTGGCTTCAAAATGGAGGTGAACTCCAAAAGCTTTTCCTTCTACGTATAGATTTCGTTGTTTTTCATGAGGGTGAAGGTTAGAATGGTTGAATGGGTTTTAAATGATGGTGCTCTTTATAAACTAGGTTGAGAATGACATTTGAAACCGAGCTAGGCTAATCTTAACTCGATTTTATAGAGTTCTAGCTTAACATGATTATGATTTGGCTTTCACTTGGTTTGGTTTGGTTTTTACCGTTTGAACTAAAGAGTAATTTCTTTAATGTGAATTGGACTGAATAATGAAGTATTGGGTTTAGAAAGGTTAAATATTTTTTATTTGCACCCTAAAATGTTTAAAGTTATCGTTAATTTAGCAAATGAGCTAGCTGTTCCCAGCACGTCTCGTTTGCAGACCGAGTCAACTCGCATGCTTTTTCCAAGCATGCTTTTCTTGACGTGAGTTAAAAAAAATTTCTGAACAGCAAAACTTATTCAAATTTGACAAGGATACTAGCAAGACATTAGGATCCCAGCAAAACAACAAACAAAACCAACTCTATCACATAAGGTCATTACACCATTTATGTCATATAACATAAAATCTATTCCCTTTATGGCTATATGTTAATTTTTTTTTGAACGGTGATTTTATTAAAAGGCACAAAAGACACTAGCAAGATGCTAGGACCAAAAACAAACCAACCAACATAAAAAACACCCAAACTACACCAAGGGGCTATCAAACCACCCAAACGGCTAGCTCATTTGCAAAAGTGTGGGAAAAAATCTTCGAGTGGTGCGGTTGGGATGGTGCCACGGGGGATACGATTAGAGATAGAATTGATTGTCACAACAACCTAAACGGCTCAGAAAAATTGAAGGAAAAAGTGGCGGTCATCGTGATGGCTACAGTGTGGTTTATATGGCTCGCTAGAAATGATTTCATCTTTACCTCTAGCCCGTTATGTGCGTACAGAGTTATGGAGAAGATTAGAGTTTACTCTTTTATGTGGCTTAAACATAAGGCATTTAGGTTGGATGTTATGTGGCATGGCTACATGTTAATTCAACCATATTACACATTAAGGTGAAAGGGGCACATCCGCACATGTGGGTATGGGATAAGGCCATAGGGGTACCTATACCCGGAGAATAGTTGGAGATATGATTTTTTTCTTTTGACCGTTGAAGTCCCAACATCTCTTTTGTAACACTAATAATTGGGTTGGGTTGGTTGTTTATTCAAAAAAAGTTTTTTTTAATTTACCTATTAAATACCTCATTAACACAAAAGATAACAACATTATTTTTTCTCTAAAAAATGTTATGTAATGATAATAATTGGCTAACGAAGATATCTATTTTTAGTCTTCGGTTAGATCTAACTAACTATGTCTACAGTCTAAAAGGTTTAAAATACCTAGATGTTTTCCAAAACACCAACACCCACGGTATTTCATTCCACCCCCCAACTCACCATAATTTACTAAGATTCCATCTTAGACACATCTCAATCCATTTTTTTTATTTTAAGTTTATAATTTTTTAAAGTTCTAATATTCCACTAAAAACACAAATTACAACAAACAAATAAATAAAAGAACTACAATAAAAAACAGTAAAAAAAACGAGTAAAAGAAATACTAAAATTTCCAACCCTAATGTGTAGCAATTTCTTGTTTTTTAGCCAACATTGTTTGCAACAATGGTCCGCTCAAATGCTCATACGACTTCAACTAGAATTCTAAATCCATGTGTATGTCTTCCTTGATCATTTGTAGCTTTTGTTGTTTTAAAACTTGAGTTGCCTGTTGATCATGAACAATATGAGCTTCAATTTTCCTTTCCATCAATCACTATTTCTCTTCTCGGTATTGTTTTTGTCTTGAACTTCGTCTTTGTTGTAGGTGTGAGTTATGCACGCTCGGTTACCGATGACTCCACCGGAATTTTACTTTGCGTCTCGGTGGAGGTATTGTTCTTGCCGACTCCTCTCTATCTTTTGTTTCTTCATTTAAGTTAAAATGTGAACACTCATCTTGAAATGAAGGGACGCTTGAGTCGCTGCTTTTGCTCCTTCTAGAGCTCTCCTCCTCTGTTTCTTAAGTGTCTTCATGTCACATCATTTGGGACTAACTTTCAAAACGTCTCATGTAGAAAAAATATTAAATGACAGTTTTGTTTTTAACACTTTCATATAATCAATTTGTGTTTTTCTTAGGATGTCTGTGTCATTACGACTGCTACCCCAACCTGATTTTAAGTTGTTGTAAATTCCTCCAAAGCATGTTGCATTCACCTTCAAATCTATTCATTTGGAATTAACTTGATGAAACGTTCTTCTAGACTCGTACCGAAATTGTAAATTAAACTCAGCTAAAATTTTCTTTCAAAAATCTAAATATTGTTGATTGTTACCCTTATATGTGTTTTGGAAGTCAAAATTCAAGATTTTACCTAAGCTTCTTCTTTAAAATGAGTCCAAGGCTTTGCATTGGGCTTGGTGGATTGTTGTTGTTGTTTCTACGATATTGCTTTGTCTTAACCCCAATCTTCCACCGACATTAGTTCCGTTCCAAAAAAGGGTCGAATTCATCATTGATTTGCTCATCTACCAACGTAAAGTCCTTATACCTCTTTTGAATGGGTTTATCACTGCCACAAAATTGAGAAAACCTGGATTCATTGTTTGAGAATTGAGAAAACCCAGCTTCATTGTTGCTGAATTGAGAAAAGTTGTGTTGGGGTTTATTTGGTTCGGGTGTGACACCACGGTTGGAAGAATTTCCTCGACCGCAATGTGAAAAACCGTCTTGGGTTGATATGTTCCGGGTGTCACGAGTTCCTCGGGATGTTTTTCCTAATGAATCTCTTTGTGAGTACGAAATTAGAGAGTTTTGTGGTTGTGGGTTTGTTTTTGTGGTTTTAGTTTGTAGAAAATGAGAGAGTTTAGTTTAATATTTAAAAGGTGAATTTAGTTTTTTAAATCTCAAAAGTAGCCGTTTGAGGGGGGCACCAATTACAACGGTAAAAAAATACGAGAAATCACTAGTTTAGACTTGGTGTAGAATCCCCAAATTTGTGACATCCGCCCCAAACCCGAACCCGAATACCCGACTCGAACCGATATTATATACTTTTATTTATATTTGTATTTATTTTCTAAAAATGTAACGTTCGTTATTATATCGGATGCTACGTTATTTCCGTTTTAATTAATCAATCGTATTTATGTCACAAAATACCCACGTGTATCAAATTAATATTATTGGTAATAATTAATCTCAAAAATATATATACATATAGTTCATAAAAGAAATTGATTGAAAACGTTGAAGAAAAACGCTTCTAACTCTAAATATAATCCTCTAACGACATAAACGAGCTAAAAATATAAAAACGTTATTTATATAAATGTTATGTCTCGACTTAGTTAAGTTTGTTAGTTAATATAAGTTTAAAAACTAACTTTGTGCCTAAAATGTAACTTTTAAAACTTTAACTTAAAGTTATAATACCAAAATTAAACAAGATACAAAGTGCAGGGACTATATGTATAACTTTTATATTACCCAACCCCCCCTCACGTAGACCGGCAGCAGCCCGTGTTTCCGGCCCGTTTTTCCGGCAGCCGTCCGGCGACTCCGGCAACGCCTATTGCACGCGTTTTATCCCTTCAAAATCGGCCGAAATTATTTTCTACAAATTCCTTTTTAAGATTCGAACCCGTATGGCAAGTTTTAACGCAAAATTTCATCTATTGATTCGTTTTGATTTTATGAATCAAAATCAAAATCTCCATTCCTTAATTAAAATCGTAAATCAACGTTTAACCATTCCTAAACCATCTAAATTGCTCGATTAACCATTTGCAATCACTACAACTCGCTGTTACCCAAAATCGGTCGATATAGACCCAATTCCGGCGACTTTTGTGTTCTTGACCTTCAAGACATCAATTCAGGTAGTTTTTATACTCTTTGGATTCGTCTTGATCATCTGAAACTATCTAACATACCAATTTGATCTCATTACTGTTCCAGATCCTCCAAAATCATCAAGAACAACGACTTTCTTCATCCACTTGAATCCGTATCCAACGTTCACCAAAAAGTAAGTTCGATATATCAAAACGATCGTGATTTCGGGTAGAATAAAAGCCCTATGATCGATTGGTACTGGATTAACAGGTTTAAACAAATTGGTTCAATCTTGTTTCTATGGTTTATGGGGTATGGGTATTGTATGTTATTAATGTATAAAAAAATTAATTAAGAAGCAAGTATACAAACAAAAGCTTTCTTTGGTTCAGCGGTCGACGTGGTGTTTAATCGTAGCAGGGGTCGAGGGTTCGAGTCCCCTCGCCCATAATTTATTTAATTTATTTGTTTTAAGTCCTTTTACTCATGGTTAACATTGAATTTTAATTACAATTAACTAATAAATAAAATCTTTTATATTAAATACATTATAAGGTTACAAATCTTATGATTTCTAGATTTATATGACAATTTTACACATTTATAAATATTTAAATACTATATCGAGAAAACTAAAAACGGATTCATAAAACTACATTAACGTTTCGTATAAATTCCTAAATTGTACTTTAAAACCCCAAATTCCCAATTTATAATCTAAAACCCTAATTCCCAATTTATAATCTAAAACCCTAATTCCCAATTTATAATCTAAAACCCTAAATCCCAAATCCGAAACCCTAGATCTCGGATTTGTGATTCCTGTTTTTATTTGTTCGTTTCTAAGTTAGCGTTTTTCCCAATTAATTAGGTGGTACTAATATTTGGGCAACTCTCGGGTCTTTTAGCCGCGTTGCTATGGTTTCGGTTATCTTTGCTTTTCAAGGTGAGTAAACTCACTTTCCCCTTTTTTCTGTTTTACTTTTTGGGGCTGAAACATGTGCTTATTACGATGCTATGATTTCTTTTTATTTCTTGTTTCTTTTTCAAAAATGAGATCATTTAATATGTTAATCTAGTTTGGCCGCTTGATGCAATCTTATGTGTTAGGAATAGAAATTATATTATTTGTAATTTCCACCGGTACGATATTAGCGCTAATGGCTTGACAAGCCCACCTACACTAATGGCCTGATAGGTGATTAGACCCGGCGATTCTTTTGTTGATTCTATAGGTTAGATTCTAGTTGCTAAACGAGATGCTTGTTACTGAGTTGCTATGTCCCTTGAGATGCTAAAAATATTTATTGATAACTTATACAACGAGATGGTTCAATGACGGTTACTTGTCGGTTCAATAAATGTTATCAATAAATGTAACACGGTTGATTCTATGTTGATTCTATGGTCATGGTTGAATGATATAATGATATTGCTATACACATAAACTTGCGTGACATATTAATATTGATCTCGGATTTCATATTATATATTATCAATTGTGTTTTTACTCACTAGCTAATTCTTTAGCTAACTTATTTTACACATGTTTCAGGTGGCGTTCGAATCGTTTATGCTTTACAAGACACGTAGGATTTGCTTTTGGACCTAGAATAAAAATTAATTAAATAGTTTTGACGATTGGCTTTTATTTCGTATTTAAGACTATTTATTTGTTTCTTGTCATGACATTGATGCTTAACTAAATATTAAAATATGTTTTTAGTGTGCCATGTGCTTTGTACTATTGATATCCAATTCACTTGACGTGCCCGGTGTTTTCCGCCGCCGGACGGGGTGTCACAAAATTCAACCCTAAAACTCGGGCCCTAAGGAGAGTGCGACGGTGTCTACCGGCCTAGAATAGGGGCCACACTAACCCCTAACCTACTCTCTCTGTTACCTCTTATAATTGTCGGGTGAAAATGATTGAAATGAGAGTTGATATGTGATTTTCTTTTTGTTGGTGGATTGAGTGAGTTCTGGGGTATGAAATGAACCATCCTCCACCCTTAGTAAAATTTTCATTTAATCATGTTCTAGTGTTTTCAAAATATCACATATCTATTAATTTACAAACTTTTTCAAGAGTAAGCTTTTTGGCCTCTCATTTTGACCACCACTTTTTCAGTTATTTCATTTTGGCACTAAACGTTACACCACTTTGATATTTTTATTATTTAGTGTGACATCTCTTACAATCCGGTTATTGAAGTGTGGCCTTATGAAATGGACACAAGGCCGATAAGGGATTCAAGTTCATCTAAAGACCAATTTGTTAATCCCAATCCAAAAAAATAGACTTGCTTAACAAGTCGTAACGTTGATCATTGGGCCCCTCATTTGAATGATGCATACAGATAAACGGTTAATGTGATGTATAACCGGTTCTTATTAGAAACACGACTTAGACAAGTATCATTCCTATGAAATATTAAGACTTTCATTAATATTCATTTGGAAACTCAGTTCGAATGCCAAGCCACAAATTACACGAGCGAAACAAACAAAATTGCATTGAATGTGCGTGCGTTGACTTTATTAGCTTAAGCGGTTCGGATGGCTAAACTAACAAGAAAAATATTATTATACACTTATTTTTACTTAATATAAATGCTACAATGTTAATATTGATGTTCAGTGTGAGAAAACTATTAAACCATTAATTAAGTGTATAAAATACATGATATTAACGCATTTTGAGTATGTTTATCACCGAGTACGTATATTCGACGAAAAAAATATTTGAGATTGCAAAACAAAATTTAAAATGCAATGCCAGTCACTTTATACGCGATACGAGCTGGCGCATCTTGATCATTTTTTGGATAGTTCAACTCTAGAGACTAAATCTCCTTACCTCCAACTAGCTAAACCGATAGAATTTCATAATAATTTTTTATTAAGTATTTTATGAATAATCACCAAATATATCATTTATCTTGGTATTCATGGGAGAAGAATAATATTTTGTGAGTGAGTTTCATATATTTTAAGTAATGGTTGTGAGTGAAAATGAAAATATATATGTTCATTTGTATGTTTGAAAAGTCATCATTCATCATTTATACATTTTTAATACTTTTAAAATTTTAAAATCGATTGTGATTGGAGAAGAGATAAAAATGTAATGATAAAAATATAATAAAAGTATTATTTAATTAAAAATAGTAGAGTTAAAAAATATAATAATTTTTAGTATAATTTAAAAAAGAGAAAAAGTTTTTAACCGCAAATGCTCTTATTAGTTGACAAAAGTATTAAAATATTAAGTACTAGATTAAATCATGTGTGTAAGCATGAAAAAACACAATTTTAAAACGTTACAAAAAATAATATTTGAAAATAAACTACACATTACATGAAAAATGTGAAAATAGAAACATAAATTGTGTTCAAACTCTAATTTAAACCTTACAAAATTTAACTACAATACACTATTAGTATCAATTTAGATATCGATGCTCTTAAAATGAGTGCCTTATAAATCCTACTAATTATTTTTAAAAAAGCTTAAGAAAAACAGACATACAAATAATCTAGATGATAGATATCCGGCAAAAATTAATGTCGACACTGATCATATGTACCAAGTCGATCGTACGGGTCGGTATGTATGGGTCTTGGTCGTAAATTGTGAGGAATTATTTGTTAAGTTGTTTGTTTTCCATTTTCACAGTGATTTTAGGGGTGTAAATAAGATAGATTGAACTTTGAAAGAGAAAAATATGGGTGATTTAATTTTATTAATTTCTTTCCATACATTGTTAGAAGAGAAGATTCTTATGTTGAGCGGGAAAAGTGTTCCAACACCCTCTCCAATGAATGACACGTGTCCTTCAAAACTCTCTTTTATTAGAATGTATAGATTTTATGAAAAAACGGATTTAAAGACTAGTAAAAAACATTGATCATCTTCTGACATCTAATTTTCTGTTAAATCTATCCCGCGCGCCTCACATTTAAGGTAAAAATGTCGTTTCTCTATCTCTCTTTTATCTTGGTCATCATGTAGGTTAACATTTTTATTCAATCGCATGTAAAAAAGTTAGAGAAATTACATTTTTTTTAATTTGCATGTGAGAGAGACTTACCGTAAAAATTGGATGAAGTTAGTTCAGGACAATTTTTGTTAGAAAATAAAATCACAAAACCAAAACTGTTTAGAAGATGACTGAAATTGCTAATAGTATCAAAACTGCAGTTTAGTCATTTTTTTAAGAGGCTTATCATTTCACCTCGGTCAGTTATGTTGTATTAGCTGGGTTCATATTAGTTTCGGTGTTTAACTAGACATCCATCAGAGAGAATCGTATTATGTAGGAACCGTTCGTATAAAAACATAAAATTCTTCTATAAATTCATTTACATTACAAAGAAAATAAAGAAAATAAATACATTACAATACGATTACAACTGAAAATCAATAAATACAAGAAATGAGTAGAAGTAGAAGCATAATCGTGGCTGAGGATTCGTGTTCAACACGGATCCCTTAAAACAAATTCCGAGTCTCCCAAGAGAACTCGTTTGTTTCCCAGGGTACAACAGCCGAAGCAGTATGTACTGCCGGGATTGATTCACAACCCAAATTATGTCAAAAAAAACATGAACATAATCAAAATATGTTGAAAGTTCTTTAGAGAGAAATTGAGAAAGATTTAGAGAGTGGAGCTATTTGGTGTAAATTAGTGTGTTTTTTAACCAAGGCTCACCTTGGTATTTATAGGTAAAATGAGTCAAGCATCTCATTCACATAAACCATGAGTTGAAACATATATTCAACATAAATAATGAGTTGAAACTCACATTAACTTCAAATTTAAACACCAATCAATATATTATTTTGTATTTTTCACAAAACATTTTTGTGTCATACAAAATTTTCCAACATATTATACGTGGGGGGGATTAATAGGAGTGAACATCACCTATATGTAAAACGTGCTGCTTCAAGACTCGAGCACGAGACCAAAGTCTGGTCTAAGTTTTATCATTGCCTCGTGTTTTGTGACTATTAATAGTATCAGAATACAAAAATAAATATTCGGATTTATTAGTAAAAAAAAAATTGATCATTTTGAATGTCTTATCTTAGCCCCTTCATGAAATAGTGACATCGACAAGCCGACAACACCACTAGGAGAAATTAAAGCAGTTGCAGCTTTATCATATCAAATAACTTGACTTCATTTCAATTCATAATTCAACAACCGCTTCAATATTATCTTTACTACTTCAATCACTATAGCAACGTTGCAGTTTAGGGTTTCATCATGTATCCTTATCTAAAAAGTATTTATCTTTGTTCTAAACTTTGTTTTACATTGTTACATCACTAATTACTCCACATTGTTAAACAAAAAAATATTATTTTGTTACATGGTGTGTTCTTGGAGGTGCTAAAACTGCGAATTTTAAAGAATCGGTTAATTAGGGTCAGGTCTAGTTCTGGGTATGATCGGTTTTTATGCACACGTTGGTTGGTTCTTTATCGGTTTAGGGTTGGTCCGGGTTTTTGTGCACACCTTGTTCAATTGTGTGAAAATACGAGATATTTGATTTTAACTAGTTTTAATTTTGTTAAATAGTATGGGTACAGTAAGGAGTTGTTTGTTTCACTTCTTAATAGTTCAGTTCAGTGCTTAATCATTCAGATTCAACATTTAGAGCGTTTGTTTTATAAAAAAGAACATCAAATACAGTTAGGTGCTGAATGTTTTTAATTATGTTTAATACAGATCTCATTATATATTGAAATACACTTGATGAAGAACCAGAAGGAGAAGGTGTCTACAAAAGTGTACAAAGTTGATATTGCCGTTAACCGGGCACCATAAACTAAATGGTGGACTAGACTACATTCATAATCGACGAAAAAGATGGCAACATCTAAATACGTAAGGTATTAAACGACTTAGTGTTATAATTAATTATCACAATAAGTGGATGATCTCTTTGTCAAACTTGAATGGTCTCTTGTATACACTTGTACGTGTATTCATTTCTCTTCTCATTTTTCTTCCAATTCTCTTTAAATTTCTTAAGTTAAGTCACTAATCTTATGATAGTTATAATTATATTATAACATGTTATCAGCATGAGACTCTAATATTCTAATCAAGAAGCACAAAGATAACATCATAAGCAAGACAAACACTTCATTAAGTGCATTATCTATAAGAGTTAAAAACCATAACAAATAAGGAAAATTGGATTTTATTAATCCCAACTTTCACCTATTGGCCATTATTAATCTCAACTTTACTATTGGCCATTATTACTCCCAACTTTCACTTGATTGGCCACTATTGAGCGTTCCGTTAACCTTGACTAACTACGTTAAAATATGCTGATGTGGCATCCACGTGGCAGCTGACATGTTTTATTTTTAGGGAAATTGGATTTTATTAATCCCAACTTTCACTTATTGGCCATTATTAATCCCAACTTTCGCTTATTGGCCATTATTAATCCCAACTTTACTATTGACTATTATTAATCACAGCACAAATACAAACAGCTCTTAATTGAAATATGATCGACCATCATACAAACACAAACAAATCATATGTCTCAGCTGCAATTATTAAGCATTCGTATGATGTTCTCCAATTCAATGTATTAGAACAAGATGCAAGATGAAGTATGAGAACAAGGTGAAAAATTAGGGCTTCAAAATCTTTTAAGTATGATATATAAATGGTTAAGAAGATTTTGAAGATTGTTTTTGAAGCCCTAAAAGATTTTGAAGCCCTAATTTTTCACCTTGTTCTCATACTTCATCTTGCATCTTGTTCTAATACATCGAATTGAAGAAATCATACGAATGCTTAATAATTTCAGCTGAGACATACGGTTTGTTTGTGCTTGTATGATGGTCGATCATATTTCAATTAAAGTTTGTTTGTGTTTGTGTTGGGATTAATAATGACCAATAGTAAAGTTGGGATTAATAATAGTCAATGAGTGAAAGTTAGGATTAATTTGGTCAATAAGTGAAAGTTAGGATTAATAATGGCCAATAAGTGAAAGTTGGGATTAATAAAATCCAATTTCCCTAAAAATAAAACATGTCAGCTGCCACGTGGATGCCACGTCAGCTGCCACGTGGATGCCATGTCAGCATATTTTAACAGAGTTAGTCAAGGTTAACGGAAGGCTCAATAGTGGCCAATCAAGTGAAAGTGGGGAGTAATAATGGCCAATAGTAAAGTTGGGATTAATAATGGCCAATAGTAAAGTTGGGATTAATAATGGCCAATAGGTGAAAGTTGGGATTAATAAAATCCAATTTCCCTAACAAATAATATTAAGTACAAAGAACATCTTATGGACATGAGATTAGGAATAATCTTATATTTTATTGGCTAATTGGTCTAAAATAATCCCAACTAACACACATTGGCCGAGAATAATCCCAACTGAGTTTATTCCTTCCAATGGTCCCAAAATCAACTTCTTTTGCCTGTAGTGGTCCCCCGTTAAAATCCCCTAACGACGTTAGATTTTGGGTGACGTGGATTGCTGATTTGGCTGATTTTAGCTAACATGTATTAAAATTGTTGGCAAATTGGCCTAAAATAATCCTAACTAACACCTATTGACCGAGAATAATCCCAACTCAGTTGGATTTGGGACCACAGGGGGGAAAAAATTCCTAGTTAGGATTATTTTTGGCCAATTTGCCAACATTTTTAATACATGTCACCTAAAAGCGTCCAACTCAGCAGTCCACGTCACCCCAAATCTAACTCCGTTAGGGGATTCTAACGGGGGACCACTACAGGCAAAAGAAGTTGCTTTTGGGACCATTGGAGGGAATAAACTCAGTTGGGATTATTCTCGGCCAATAGATGTTAGTTGGGATCATTTTAGACCAATTTGCCTATTTTATTTATGTATCTAACTTTTGATGATGCATCTAACTTCTATTTATGCAATCTAATTTAATTATGTATACTAACATTTATTAATATGCTTAGGTTTATTTATGTTACTAACATTCTTATTATTGTGTATACTAATATTGTATCTTATATGATATTTTTATTTATGTCATTTATCATTTCATTTAACAAAACTATTTATATATCATATATATAGCCTATCTATAACGGTTCTAAAATCGTAATATAACCGTTGTAAACCGACCGGTTAGTATAAATTGTGATGATCCTTACGAAGAAATTAAAGGAGTACGTATATAATGTATTCAGAATAAGTTCGACACTTAAATTTTGTGGGGTTACTATAACTGATGAGGATATGATAGAAAAAAACTTTATCCACATTTCATGCATTAAATATGAGTTTGCATAACTAATATCGGTTGCAAAAGTTTAAGAAGTTTTCTTATCTAACTTCATTTATCCTTGTAGCAGAGAAAAATAACGAGTTGATGAAAAATCACCAAGCTCGTCCCACTAGTTCACTGGAAATTCCAGAAGCAAATGTCGTTGACATTAACGATGCTAGAAATCCTGGACGTAAATGGGAACAAGGTCATGGATGAGGCCGTGGTCATGGCGATTTCATCAAAACTCGTTTTAATGGTCGCAACCATACTATAAAACGGAACTATAGTTACCAAGGTAATTCTCGTGGTCGTGGCGTGGTCATGGTTATGGTCAAGGCCATTGTCAAAAGACTATCAACTCCAGTCAACCAAAGAAATTTAAAAATGAAGTCGGTACATCAAAAAATAATGGTAGTTCTTGTTTTAGATGTGGAAGTACAAAACATAGGTCAAAGGCTTGTCGCGCACCATCACAACTGTGCTAACTATACCAAGTCTCTCTTAAAGGAAAAGAGAAGGAAGTGAACCATGTGGATAACATTGATGATGTCAACACTGAGTTGAATACATTAGACTTTATCAATGATTTGAAAATCTGAAAGACATGTTGCTAAATCATAATAATTATATGCAGTAAGTATTGTATTTCCCTTGTTATAACTATTATTCCGTTATGTTTTATTAGTTTTACTTTCAAGTATTGTATTTCCCTTGTTATAACTTTCTTTCCGTTATGTTTAATTAATTTCACTTTCATGTATTGTATTTGCCTAATAAATAGTATTCTTTCTTATTGTAATTTCATATTATTTACAAGTTATACCCTTATTATTTTATTGACATTTGAAGATTAAAATGAAACTCTTTAAGACACAAGATCATTTGGAGATATATGTATAGCAGATAGTGGAGTCACACACCGTATACTTAAATCTAAGACATTTTTTTAAATTGAAACCAACAAAAGGAAACATTGTTACAATATAGGGTCCTACAGACTTGATCTAAGGAGTAAGAAAAGCAAGTTTAGTATTATCAAATGGTAAACACTTTTAATAGAGAATGCTTTATTTTCCCATGATCAACGAGAAATTTGTTGAGTTTCAAAAACATATATCATAATTGATATGATACTTAGTCTGTCAGTCAATGACTGTTGACAATGAAAATTGTTTGCACCATGAGCAAAAGTCACATATTGAAAAAACTACCAATGCTCCACTCTGGTTTACATTATACATACATTGATGCGCCTCAAGCGCATATGATAGTTAAAGAAAAAACTTGCAATCCCGATATATTTTAATTATGGCATGACAGATTAGGCCATTCGATATCTACAATGATGAAAAGGATAACTGAAAATACATATGGACATCCACTGAAAGATCAAAGGATCCCACAAATATATTGAATACCTTTGTGTAAAGCCTTCGCTTTGAAAGAATGAAGATGATATATATGGACCAATTCATCCAACATTTGGACCATTTAGATACTTCATGGTCGTGATAGACGCATCAAGCTGGTGGTCTCATGTATCTTTGTTATCAACTCGTAAATCGTAATGTAGCATTTGCCAAGTTTGTTGCTAAATTATTAAATTACGAACACATTTCCATAATTATACTATTAAACGAGTGAGACTTGATAATGCGGATGAGCTGACATCACATGCTTTTAATGAGTACCGCATGTGTGTTGGAATTGTTGTTGAACACCCATTTGCTTATGTACATACACAAAATGGCTTAGCTGAATCATTGATCAAACGCTTATAGTTAATAGCTAGACCATTGATAATAAGAACTAAAGTCCCTGTGTCTATTTTGTAGCATGCAATTTTACGTGCTGGATCATTAATCCGTATAAGGCCGAATAAGAATCATATATAGATATTCCCATTCATAACTTGCTTCTAGCCAAGAGCCAAGCATTTCTTACCTTAAAATTTTTAGATGTGTAGTGTATGTTCCTATCACACCATCACAACGCACTAAAATGGTTCCTCAAATAAGGTTAGGAATATATGTTGGATATGAAAAACCATCCATCATAAGATATCTAGAACCTTTAACACGATGGAAATGGACTGACTACCGGGGATATTCGTGTTACTTCGTCTGCACTGGTTTGTACATGAATGATGATGTCTTTACAACACGTTTTCTGATGAAGCAATGCTCTTGGCATTAGGGGAGAAAAGAATTAAAATCCAAGAAAAAGATGTGCCATGGTGTGAACCATTGTTGTTATATCTTGATCCAAGAACAAAGCAATGTGAGCAGAGGTTCAAAAGATAATAAATTTACAAAAAGTTGCAAATCAGTTATATGATGCATTTACAAATACACATATATAGAGTAAGTAAATCTCATATACCATCTCCATGCATGGTTTAAAGCTACATAAAGGTCCTTTATGAGTAAAAATACTAAATTACTCCTGCTTAATGAAACAAGTTAACGACAGTTAGTCTAAATGACGAAATTTATTACAAAAAATTAACACAAAGAATGATTTGCATAATTTTTAAAAAGATAAAGAATGAAAATTACAATTTCATAAAAACATAAAAGATGTTATTTTAGTTTTGTCTTCTTTAAAAGAGGTATACATGAGACTCATAGCCAATGATCTCTTAGCCTAGTGGTTAAGAGGGATGCGAGAGGTAGGGGTGAGCATGAAACCGAAAAAACCGATCCGAAACCGAAAACCCAAACCCAAATAGAAACCGTGGGTTTTGGGTTTAATTTATAAAAAACCGAACTTTTGGGTTGGGTTTGGGTTTTGTTAAAAAACCGATCCGTAAAAACCGAACCGACCCAATAATGTTTATGTATATGCTAAATTTCATATACGTAAGACCCATGACCTATGTTATGTAAAAGCCTATATTGTAATACATTATTATATGATCATATTACATTTTATCTATGATTTATTGGTGGTTTTTTATCGAAGTAAAATGACATTCAAAATTTTGTTTATATTTATTGTTTCCTGAGTAAATTTTCTTTTGAAATGTGGTTGATTTTTAATGTTTAAACTTATGGAAACATAAATTTAAACTTAAGTATTATAACAGGTTCTCTTGAATCATTAAGAGTTATGTTTATAACTTGTATTTACTACTAAAAAACAATAAATTTAAAGCCAAGTTGAAAACCGAAAAAACCGAACCCAAACCCAGTCCGCAAACCCAAAACCCAAAACCGAAAAACCCATGGGTTTTAAAAACACAAAAACCGACTTTTTGGGTTTGGGTTCGGATTGAGTCAAAAACCGACCCAAACCGACCCATGCACACCCCTAGCGAGAGGTTTTGTCTCTCTTGAAGATCTTGTGTTAAAATCCAGACATTAATATATTTGATATAAATAATTATAAATTGCTGTCGTACTAAAAAAACAAAGGACTTAGGGGTGTTTGATAGCCTCTTAATGATTATTCAGTGGCTTACCTCTTAATGGTTCAAAACCTATGAATCATTAAGTGATGAAAATATGCTAAATGGTTAAGAGGTAGCTTCTGAATGGTAAAACCTCACCCAATTCGTCATATTTTTAAAACTTACCTTATAATGAATTTTTAAACCATTAAGAGGTAGGTTTTTACTGGTTATTCAGATATTATTCAGATGCTACCAATCAGTCCCGTTTAACATATTTTAAATTTAAATTAGTGTATATATGACCTAGTTGGATTGACCTGACGTGCAATAGTTTCTTGTGAAACTTTTTACGTGCAATAGTGCACCTAGTCCTAGTCTACACTCTACACCATACCATTAAAGTTGACCATTCAATGTTAAAAGAAAAACTTAACTGACACACGTTTTATATCTCTCTTTTGTTTAATTCCTGTGTATAAAACTATTATGAAGACGACACTTTGCAAAACAATTCTTCTTTGTTCTTGTTGTTGCTTCTTCTTCTATACCAAACTCTTTGCAACCACCTTAGTTTTTTTGGAGGTGCTTAATAATTTGTTTTTGTTCTAAACCATGTTTTGTGTATGTGTTTGTTTAATTTCTTTTTCTTCTATCATGTTTTTGCATCACTACAAAATATTTTCATCTAAAAAATGTTAAAGCAAAGGTGTAGTTATACTTACATTAATTAAGTTTGTTGGTGCCATGAAAATAATAAAACTTATGAATTGTTTAAATAGGGATATATTGAGTTTGTAAAACTAAAAAAAAGTAAGCATATGATTTGTTTGTTTTTATCTAGAGCAAGCTCATATTTTTTTATTCACAACAACATTCAATATAGATCTTATTAGTATTATTACTTCACAACTAATAGAGATATCGTTTTATACATTTTTAGAGCTTAGTGATAAATGTGATAGGCATATATATGATAAAGAACCGGGCGAATTTAGGAGGTCTTGTTTGGCATTTTTGGTGTGATTTTTCTTTTCGTAATTTTCCGTTGTAATTGGATGTCATGGTAATTTTGTAGTTCGGTTCTAACGTCTTGCTAGTGGCTCGGTCTTTCATAATAACATTGCCGTCAGTACACGAAACAAGTGGACTAGACTACTTTCATAAGGTTAGTTCTATTTTTTAAAATTCTGGTTATTTAAATTATGATATAGTTTTTTGTGATGATTCTTAATAGTATTATATGTTGTATGTGGTAACACACTAGTTTACAATTTGTTACAATAAAAGTTCTGAGATATGTGATTAGATATGTAAATAAGACCTCAAGTATCGCCAAGTCTTGTTCTTCCCTAGCCTGAGATCTGCGTACAGAAAACAACCGTTAGGCTCATCACAGGGGAGGGTCTCCTGTGATCCATCTCCGACGTGAGAATCAGTATCTCGTAGGAGAAAATGAAGTGTTAATGTGGGACGGACGTATAAAAGTAAGAGAGTATGTATTCATGTAAAAAAGGTGGTGAGTGAGTAAGTGAGTATAAGTGAGTCAGTAGAAAAATGACTTACTTCCTTCATTGATGTTTCCCCTACATATAAGATCCTAACAGATCTTACTAGAAGACAGATTGCACCGCTATTTTGAGTTTTCGAACGTTCGTCTCCCCTTTTATAAGTTTTTTCTGAACGTTATCGAAATGTATGGGTGCCAGATTGCACTATTCACCCCCTTTGGTGTTAGCAAAATTACCCAATTTGAACTTGCTTGTAAGGCTTTAGGTATTAGCCCTTCATTGGGGCTTTTTGTTCAGTTTTATCAACTCGCCCGGAATGGAGATTGGTTTACCATTCAACGGCGGAAAGAGCATTCGCCACAATGTGTTCATCCCACCAGTCCTTCCCTTAAGGGTTGGAAGAATCAATTCTTCTGGGTAAAATCTTCGTTGGTCCCGTTCGTTATGCCTTTTCGTGATACGTCCGGGAGTTTATCTGAACTTCCTCTTCGATCCTCCTCTTTTAACACTGCTCATGTGGACTTGCTTTCATCCAACCTGACTTGGATTCGCCCAATTTTGGAGGAAGTTTTGGTTCTTGGTGGACTCAGTGGGTCTTGTTCTGATACTCATATTCTTCCTTCTTTTAGAAAAAAAGACGTTAGGTAATGGGGTTTTATTTGTCTTGCTTTAGCTTACATTCTTGATTCTTACCATTCTTGTCTTTTTGTGCAGAGTTAAGTCTTAAAACTATAATGCAGCTGGAGAACGACTCCGATGTGGAGGTCATTTCTCGCCCTCTTGATCCTGGAGAGGAAAATGCCCAAGATCTTCATGCTCGCACCGTTTTTGCCGGAGGGGAATATCACACGGTCACCTGTGCTAAAGACGACGCTGAAGCTGCTCCTGAATCTATTCTTCAGGGTGTCAATGCAGGCCCCAAAAGGAAAGGGAAACGTCCTGCTGTTGATCTTGAGGTCAGAAAACGTCGAACCCGTGGCTCTAAGACTTTGCAGGCCTCGAATCAGTTTATGCTTATTGATGAAGATGATGACGTGCCTCCCAGTCATACTTTTAAGAGTCCCAAGATGATTTTACCCACGTCTTACAAGTCTGCCTCCCCTGGGAAACTCTGTACTGTTTCTCCCCCTATTGCTGAGCCTATTGGGGAAGGTTCCTCCAAGTTCGTCCCTGATTGGTTTATTACGAACGACGATCTGCTGACTGATCCGTTGTCGGTCAACAAATGCTCCAGCATATCAGTACACCTGGTCAGAGGGCTGTTAACATTGGGCTCTCAGATGATAACCTAAGGATGCAAATGTCTGCCCACTGGGCTGCCCTGGGATCCCTTATGTCTGACTATACAGAGTGCTGGGACATGTGCAAGTCATACTATGACAGGGCGTCTACTCTGGAGTCTCAACTCAAAGAAGAGAAAAGATCAAAATCCAAACTGGAAGAAACCGTGTCGATGTTGAGTGCTCAAGTGGATAGCCAATCTCGCGAACTTGGCCGGGTGATGAAGGATTTTGAGTTGAAACGAAAAGATCTTGATGAAGAACGTGCTATCTTAGAGAGTGATCGCAAACAAACTATGCTTGACCAGTTTCGTTACAAACACATGTTGAATGACCTTCGCTTGAAATATGAGGACCTTGTTATTCAGAAAGATCAAGCTTTGGCCGATTGTACCTGGCTCATTTCCCAAGGCTTTCGCATGGTCATGGATCGTTTGCACCGTTCTGCTGAATATCTGACTTTGCTTGGGTCTTTTCAAAAGGCTACTCACCAGTTGGGTCTGTATGTTGGTCTCAAAGCTGGATATAAATGTTTTCGAGAGGGTGTTGCTATTGAGACTGTGGCCTATCATCGTCCTGAAGCCGAGTCTATCTTTAACCTGGCGAGAGAACGATTTGAGAAGGCCCAGTTTTCTTCTCTTGAGACCATCTCCAACTAGGCCGACCAACCTCTGTCAGTGATCCAGAATCTGAAGCCTGCCCGTCTGACCCGGTCTTCATCTATCCCTTATGAGTCCCAAGGTAGCCGTTCTTATGTTGCCCTTAGCTCCCCCACCATTCCTGATCACGAGACTTCGAAACTCCCCCCTATGACCTCCACTTTTTCTTCGAATCAGTCTTTGGGGAGCTTCCTATCATCCTCTGGTGGAGATTCGAAAGGCCCAATTGCTGCAGAGGAAGGGGATGCTGTGATTCCAGAAGAAAAGGGTATGTTGATAGCCTTTGTGTGTATTTTTATGCTATTTATTTTTCTTCTCTCTTTTCTTTACTTATATTTATTTTGCTGTAGTTGATGATCAAGATGGTGTTGGACTTGAGCAAACTGGTGATATTCCTTCCACGGCTCTTGACAGAGGTGATGATGCTAAAGAGACTGCTGCTATTGCTGAAAAGGATGTGGTTCCATTGTCTGATGTTAATGAAGACGTTTAAAATCATTGTTCACTGTTAAAAACTTGTTCTTATGGTGTTTGTTGTCTTGAATTGTTCGTATTTTATGCTTCGTATGTACTACTGTACTTTGACTTTGGGCATTTGTACTGCCCTTATTTTGTTGCCACATTTGCTAGGTTGGCATGCTGACTTTGTTAGGCTCCTATGTAGCCCTTTTGGATGAATGTTTAAGTGATTTTCTTAATTTGGACATTATTTGTGTTTGTTTCGTGTTTTACTGGCATATGATGACTTGTTAGCTAGACAAGTCATTGTGTGCGTGTTTTTCCGTCTTGTGCCTTGTTAGGCTTAAATGTTGACAGGATACGCTTTTTTGCCAACTCTGGTTTATTGCGCAATTGTATTTTTTACCGTGGGTAGGTCAAGGCCGGACCCCAAGGAGCTAATTGTTCTTAGGTGCTCAACCTTAATATGGGTAGGTCAGGACCGGATCCCATGAGAGTGACATTATTTGTATGTCTTATTTTTCAAACTTCTAATGTTCGTTTTATCAATCACTTCATTGTAGAGCAAAAATACTAACTTCGTATTTTCATTAGATTTCAAAAGATATATCTTACAATATTTCATAAGAGAAAGATTTCAAAAGAAAAAAGGACAAAGATGTGGTGAGGGTAAGATCTTCCTCGAGACTTGTCTATTAAACCTCTTTCTCTTCCAAAAAACCAGCAGCTATTCTTCTCTGTCCCTCGCCCTTCAGACATAAAATCGCCGAAGGTTTGTTATATTCCAATGCCTTGGAATAGCCTTTCCTTCCATATCTTTGAGTTTATAGGATCCTCCTTTATGCGCCTCTGCTATTTCATAGGGTCCTTCCCAACGTGGACCCATCTTTCCCAGGCTTTGTTGCTTACTAGCTTCATTCTTTCGTAGGACCAAATCGCCAGGCCTGCAAGTTTCCTTTCTTACCCTGGTATTGTAAAACTTTTCCATTTGTTTTTTGTATCTTGCCTCCCTTAGCCTTGCCTTATCCCTTAGTTCTTCAGTTAAGCTTAGATTCAATAGAACCTCATTATCATTGCCAGCTGGGTCGAAAACTGCCCTTCTTGGAGACTCCACTCCTACTTCCGTTGGGATCATTGCTTCCGAACCAAACACTAATTTGAATGGAGAAACACCATTGCTCGTTTTTTGAGTTGTTCTGATGGCCCATCGTACACTGGGCAGTTCTTCAAGCCAATCTTTCCCATGACGTCCTAATCTTGCTTTCAAACCTTCCACTATGGATCTGTTCATTCTCTCTACCTGGCCATTCGCTTGTGGATGCACCACAGACGTGAAATGTTGCTTGATTTTCAAACCTTCACACCAATCTTTGAAAGGACCTTCTGCGAATTGTTTCCCATTATCTGTTACAACTACGCCTGGTAGGCCGTATCTACTGATTATATTTTCCCAAAAGAATTTTATCACCTGTGTCCCTGAGATTGATAAAAGGGGTTTTACTTCAGGCCATTTGGTGAAATAGTCAACTGCGACGAGTAGAAATTTCACTCGGCCTACTTTTTGAGGGAATGGACCCACAATATCCATTCCCCATTGGTAAAATGGCCAGGATATGGAGGTTGTAACTAGATCGTGCTTTGGCGAGTATTTTACCGGTGCATGCAACTGACAGGCTTCACATTTTCGCAACTCTGCACTTGCATCTTTATGCATGCTCGGCCAGTAATATCCCAAATTCATAATTTTTGCCACCACCATTCTGGGACCTGCGTGCGCTCCACAAATTCCCATGTGAATTTCTCATATTATGTAGTTGCTCTGGATAGGCCCTACACATCGCAGCAGTGGCGACATATAACCTTTCTTGTACAGCTTTTCATCTTCCCATGTGTAATCTACTGATTTTGCTTTTACCTGGCTGGCCTCTGCCTTATCTTCTGGGAGAATCCCTTGGGTTAGGAAACTTTTAATAGGAGTCATCCAATTTGGTTCTTCTTCACGTATAACGTCGTTCACTTGTACTTCTGAAATAGAGCTTTTGTCGAGAACCTCCACCAGCACCTTTTTGGTAAGGTGAGCAAAAGCCAAGGAAGCTAGCTTGCTTAGGGCGTCGGCCCTCTTGTTTTGCGTTCTTGAGATTTGTATGATTGTGCATTTTTTGAACCTTTTTAATAACTCTCTAGCCTTTGCCAAATATTGTTGCATGGTGCATTCTTTAGCTTCATACTGGCCATTCACTTGGTTTGCTATTAGCAGGGAATCCACATATACTGTTAAGTGCTCGACCTTCATTGTTAGAGCTGCTCTTAGGCCTGCCAAAAGAGCTTCATATTCTGCCTCATTGTTTGTACTCTTAAAATTTAGTCGAAGTGCATACGTGATCTCTAATCCCGCGGGATCGATTAAAACCAAACCTGCCCCTGATCCTTCGATACTGGACGCACCGTCCGTATAAAGTCTCCATTCGTGAGGTCTATTACTTTGCTCCTGCGCCTCTACCGTGTAGACCTCTTCTTCTGTGGTCTCTAGTAAAAAATCAGCGAGGACTTGGCCTTTTATCGCCGTCCTGGGAGAGTATACCAAGCCTAGTTCGCCCAGTTCAATTGCCCATTTGGCCATTCTGCCTGAGAGTTCGGGCTTTGCCAACACTTCTTTAATTGGGAAATTTGTCAGGATATGAACTGTGTGAGCTTGGAAGTATCGTCTTTAAGCGTCTAGCTGTGTGTACGATGGCCAGGGCAGATTTTTCCATTGAGGTGTATCTGACTTCCGCTTCTTTAAGCACTCTGCTAACAAAATACATTGGTAGTTGACACCCTTTTCTTTCCACCACCATTGTTGTACTTATTGCCTCTCTGCTGATGGCTAGGTATAAGAAAAGCTTTTCATTCGGATGAGGTGCCACCACTGCAGGAATGCTAGAGATGTATTCCTTTAACGTCTTGAATGCCTGTTCTGCTTCCTCGCTCCATTCAAAATCCTTCTTTTGTATGCATCCCTTTAACGTTTTAAAAAATGGAAGTGATCTTTCTGTAGATTTTGATAAGAAGCGATGGAGCGCGGCCAGCCTCCCGTTGAGACTTTGTACTTCTTTCTTAGTCTTGGGTGACCTCATTTCCTGCACGACTTTGATCTTATCAGGGTTTGCCTTTATATCTTGTTTGCTCACCAGGTGCCCCAGGAACTTTCCTTCTTTGAAACCGAAAGAGCATTTACTCGGATTGAGTTTCATGTTTATGCCCCTTAAGTTATCAAATGTTTCTTGGATGTCTGCTAACATCCTGTCATCTACGTACGCTTCCATATTTCTTCCCAACTGCTTTGCGAAAAGTTTGTCTATCAAGCGTTGGTATGTGGCTCCTGCATTCTTTAGACCGAATGACATTTTTTTATAGCAAAAAATTCCATTGGTGGTATGGAAGGCAGTCTTCTCTTCGTCATCCCTGTTCATCTGTACCTGGTGATACCCCTTATATGCATCAAGAAAACATTTAAGAGTAAAACCCGTTAGTGAGTCAATTTTAAAATCAATTTCAGGTAAGGGATAACAATCTTTAGGACAGGCCTTGTTGAGGTCTTTGAAGTCTACACACATTCTCCATGTGCCGTCTGACTTCTTGACCAAGACTGGATTCGCCACCCATGAATGATATTTGACTTCTCTCAAGATCCCGACATTTACCAGCTTATCTACTTCTGTTTTTACCGCTAAGTTTCTTTCAGGAGCCAAGCTTCGCCTTTTTTGGACTACCGGAATTTTTCCTGGTGATATCTTTAACTTGTGTTCAGCGATGTATCTTGGAACGCCTGTCATATCCGTTGGAACCCACGCAAAGACATCTATGCTCTCTGTCAGCAATTTACTAGCTTTTTCCTTCCCTCTAGAGTGAGATTTCTGCCAATGTTTACTGTTTGGTCGGGAAACTGGGGGTTGATTACCAATTTACCATCATCCTCTTCTATCCCTTTCTTTTTCTTTTTTTTTTCTGTCAGGCCTACCCAGGATCGGTGCACAGAAGGCAGAATCATACAAATTCCTGCTCTGGTGGGGATCTTCATCATGGCATGAGCCGTTGACACTATGGCTGAGAAAGCGCTAATGCCTGGTCTTCCAATGATGACATTGTACCTGGATGGCGATCTGACTACCAGGAAAGTGAGCCTTTCGCTGCGCCCAAATTTTCCCTGGCTAAGACTAACATCTAAGGAGATTTCTTCTATAGGCTGGACCTTCTCTCCTGAAAAGCTGATTAAAGGAGTGCTTGAAGTTACCAATCCCTTTCTTATATCTTCGTCCATTTGTAAAAAGCAATGCTCATAGAGTATTTCGCTGGAACTTCCTCCATCCAGATATACCCTTTGTGTTAGGTGGCCCTCAATGTCTGCTTCAATCACCATCGGGGCTGTAGCTGCCTTTCCTTTCCTTAGAGAAGGGAAAGTGATCTTTCTTCTTGCCCACATAGGGGTTCTTCTGTGTAGCCTTTGTTCTTTCGACTTCTCAGTTTTCGCCACCATATGAATTTCTTTTCCCTTTGATCTTTCCTTTTCCTTGTCAGGTTTCTCCTGCTGCTTTTTGGCTTTAATGCCTTTGATCAAGTGTGCCAAGTCCCCTGATTTTACTACGACCTCAATCCTCTTTTTCAATTGGAAACATTCGTTGGTGTGATGACCATGATCCCTATGGAAATCGCAACATTTATGCGCATTTTTGTCGTTCGGGACCTTTGTTAAGGGCCGGGGTGGCCTAAAGCTGAATCGTGCTTCTTCTGTTGTAAGAATTTCCTGTGGAGTCTTCGTCAGTTCTGTAAATTGGACTTGTTTGGTTCTGTCATCATAGTCGTTTGGTCGCGACCTTTGATAGCATGTCTTGTCATACGGTTTGCGTGTTTCATGCTGGTTGTGAGGTGATCGCCTTTCCACAAAGGGCTGGAAACGCTGGCTTTGCGAGCGCGAGCTAGGTTGAGCGTTTTTCCACCCTGGGCTACGTTCTTTTTTGGCTGCATCGAGGCTTTGTGCTGCCTCCTTTCCTCTTAGGAAAGATTCCGCCCTTTCCATGGCTTCCTCCATAGTCTTTGGTATTTTTCTATTAAGCTCTTCTATGAGTTGCCTGGGCTTTACTCCATGCATGAAACCCGAGATTCTCATTTGTTCGGTGGCATCTCCGATGCTTAAACATTCTTTCTTATGTCTTTCCATGAAGGCTCTCAAGTCCTCATCTTCTCTTTGTTTGATGCTATGCAACTCCACAGGGTCACGTGTGTACCGCTTTTGTTGCATAAAATTGGCAAGGAATCTTTAGCTAAGATCCTTGAAAGAGTCGATGCTTTCGGGAGGTAGGCTATTGAACCATAACCGGGCGGGTCCAGCCAATGTTTGTACAAACATGTGGCACCATATGGCCATTGACCATTGTTCCACCATGGCAGCTCCTTTAAAAAGTTCCAAATGATCTTACGGGTCTCCCAACCCATCGTAGGTTTTTACGTTTTGAGGCATCTTTATCTTAGGAGGAAACTGGAAGTTTGCTATTCGTGGGGTGAATCTGGATTGGGCGTCTGGAACATAGGGTTTTGACAAATCGTCGTCCAGGTCAATGTGTATGATTGAGGGTGAGATATGGGTGGTGGTGTATTTTGTTGTGATCCAAAGGCTATGGGTTGAGATGTTGGCTGTAGGTGACCCATAGTGGTTATTGGAAACATCGGAAAGCTTGGGTTTGTGGTCGACATGAATTGCGATGAAGGGTATGTCATTGGTTGGGAGAGATGAGGGAAAGGCTGGAACTGGTTAACAAATGTCTGGGCTTGGCTATATGCTGAAGAAAAATATGCGTCCATCATGTTTTGAGCCCCTGTATACATTGCTGGTTGCCATGGGTAGCTTCCATGCATCTGCCCAAAGGCATTACTGGCCAGCCAATGATTTATCAATTGATTTTGATATAGCTCGGGGTAGGACACTTGTGGAACTTGGCTAAAAGTCACTGTGTCTGTCCTAGTGGCCATTTGCTCCATGGCTGCCAGGTTCAAACTGGCCTCTACGTCGGCGGGGGTCACAACGTGCTCAACCCGCAGAGTTTGTTCCTCGAAAACATCAGGGTGGTCCTCGTAGGCCAAGCGTACCCTGACTCCCCGAGTTCTTTCTTCTTGTACATAATCATTGATCAATTCTTGGAGGCGGGAAAAGTTCTCCCTTACTCCTTCCGGGGTCAATTCTATCATATAGGAGATATCTGGGGGTTGGTCTGGTGAACGGGAAGGTCGGGAAGTTCCCGCTTCCCTGACATCAGATGGGATCCAGACATGAACTCTGTTGTTAACAAATCGGTACAACAAGGTTGTATTTTTCACAGGTTTGGCAAGGGCCGTTTCTGTGTGTGTAGGACACGATTCAAAGTGGCTTAACTCAGAGCGCGTCCCACGGATGGCGCCACTTGTTACAACAAAAGTTCCGAGATATGTGATTAGATATGTAAATAAGACCTCAAGTATCGCCAAGTCTTGTTCTTCCCTAGCCTGAGATCTGCGTACATAAAACAACCGTTAGGCTCACCACAGGGGAGGGTCCCTTGTGATCCACCTCCGGCGTGAGAATCAGTATCTCGTGGGAGAAAATGAAGTGTTAATGTGGGACAGACGTATAAAAGTAAGAGAGTATGTATTCATGTAAAAAAGGTGGTGAGTGAGTAAGTGAGTATAAGTGAGTCAGTAGAAAAATGACTTACTTCCTTCATTGATGTTTCCCCCTATATATAAGATCCCAACAGATCTTACTAGAAGACAACCTCCTCCTTATTTGGCTAATGAGCTTTCTCTTTCCTCCCCTTTATTCTCGATTTATGCTATCATTTCCTTATTAGTATAAAGGTTTGACTACTATTCATGCTAGCCTCTTTTGCTGTCTTCAAGGGAATACTTTTCTTTCCCTTTTATGTTAAAAGGTTGTCTGTGCTTATAATATCTTCTGATCTCTGTCTGTTTTTGGCCTTACGGCTGGTTCTCGTGTTTGACCAAGATTAATCGTATGGACAGGTATTTAGCCGGCCTTGCCTTTTTTGCCAGGACGCTTGGTGCCCTTTGGACAGTTCATATTGGGTTAGTGGATTGTTAATCCACGTATGTCATCACAATTGAATAAATAATGCTCAACAAAAAATAATTTGGTGTGATTTGGGGTTATTCTCGCACAAAAAATTATAAAGTAATACAAGATACAAATGGACTAAACGATTCAATTTATTTTTGAATTGTTTAAATTTACTAATTATGCATTAATTGTAATGTAGTTAACAAAAGAAATGATGAGAATGCGGCTATATGGTGGTAAAACACATACAATTGTTATATAGGAATTCCTACTATACAAAATGATATGTATGGAACGTCTGTTTTTCCCGATGAAAATATTAATGAGGCTAATGAACTAAAAAGAAGGTATACGTTTGAAAATTATAAAAAGATTTTTTCAAATACATTATTTAGTAATTGTGTAATTTAACTTTCTATGTGATATTTAAGGCTGATAATCAAAGAGGGTGCTTCATCTTAAAGTGTGCTATCGTTCTAAATCGTTTACCCTTCTCGTAATGAATTTATAATCACTGCTGAAAGGAAACATCTTGATGAAATCCGAGAAATAACAGAGGTTAGCCTTTTATTATACTGTATAATGTTAAGATTGTAAACTCAGCTGTTTTCAAAATAAAAAGTGGTATATTTACATTTTATTTAATTATTTTATCGTATGTTTTATTCATTTGTAGTAGCAACAATTTGTTGTTGTTGCCACTATTAGAATGTTGGAAGAAGAGTACAATTGGTTTTATTTAGCTTGTCGCGAATTGTAAAAGGAAACTAACTAAAACGAAGTATCTAGAAAAGGCCACCTTAGTTTCAGACAATTTTATTGAAGCTCCCATTGACACAGTTTGTGGTGTCTTAGTGAAAAAAAATGACAACCTCACTTATTTCAAAGTATGTTTTTTTAAGAAATTAATTATGAAATTTTATTTGGTTCTAGACATTTCATTTATTGTCTAAATTTGTTTGTATGGATTAGGTTCAAACTTCAAGTGAGGGTTCAAGACGAAAGTGAAAGTGTTTCTTTTGTTATATTTGATAGAGAAGTTAATAAACTTTTGGGTTTGTTAGCAAATGATGTTAGAGAGAGGCAGAGGAAGACTAGTAATATGGATGCTTTCCGTCATGAACTCAAGGTTATGCTTAACACGTTGGTAGCATTTAAGATTACTGTTTCAAGCTTCAATTTTACAAAAAAGTATTATGTCTACACTGTCAATAAAATTACTGATGAGCCAGATATAATTGCAGAGCTTCAACATAATGATAACCTAGACAAGGTAAACTATTACAAATTTATTATATTGTGTTATGTTTGATCTTTGTTAATAGTTTCAATGTTAGAGTATTAAACCATCAATTTGATATTTTGTTTAGATTCCTTTTCTTAGGTTACCCAAAAACAACCGGATATGAATGATATGAATTCAAATAAACTATCTGATTCACAGGTTGGAGTTGAATTTAACTTTCTTAATTAAACTTAACAAATAATTGCATTTGATTCTTCTTTGATCATTAGCTCACGTTTTTGTAGTGTTTCTGTAATCTTTTTGAAGGATGTTGTGTCTTATACCGCCGACTCTTTGACGATTGATCTTGAAAAAGATTCTGGAACTAGCCCTACTGAAAAAAGAAATGTTGAATTTATGGCTGCTGAAATGACTCTTGATCAAGCCTCTACTAGCAAGAAAATCCGCAAAAAACTACTAAGCATAGCATGTTTAGAAAATGAAGCTTCTATATCTTTTGTAGGATCTTTTGAATATTTTGCCTCAAAACTTAAAACATATGAATCTATCATTAACCAAGTCAGTTATTTGGTATCATTAATCTTTCTATCTATGACTGTATATTGAACTAAATTCAATTGGATTAATCTAATTATAGTATGTTACTAAAACAAACCTTTTCCTTGTCATCCTATTAATAGATAAACAAACATCTTACATATTTAAACTTAAGCCAAAAATAAGATGTGCTTTAAACCGTAAACGACAGAAGGCAATATTAGCCGATCGAAAAAGAATGAGGTTAGTGTCTATCATTCCATGGTTAAACTCAATGACACTAGATCTTTTTGTAGGAAGCGTTAAGAAAAGAAGTAAATTACAATATGATTACAACAAAAAAATTATAAATATAAGAAATGAGTAGAAACATATATAAGCATAATTGTCGCTGAGGATTCGTATACAATAAGGGTCCCTTAAAACAAATTCCGAGTCTCCCAAGAGAACTCGTTTGTTTCCTATGGTACAACAGCCGAAGCAGTATGTACTGCCGGGATTGACCCACAACCCAAATTATACTTTAAAGAATAGAGATGAAGAAGATCAACTACATATTGGAAAAATTAGAAGAGAAAGAATGAGAGAATTTTTTAGAGTTGGAGTTCTTTGGTGTTGTATTTGGTGTGTATTCTAACCAAGGCTCACGTAGGTATTTATAGGTAAAATGAATCAAACATCTCATTCATTACCCATAAACCATGAGTTGAAACATGTATTCAACATAAATAATGAGTTAAAACTCATATTAACTTCAAAGTTAAGACACCAATCAATATATTATTTTGTATTTTTCACAAATTATTATTTGTGTCTTACAAATATTCCAACACTTTTCAGTCGCCAGTGATTCATTGTTCAAGATCACCATTATAACATTACAAATGGTATGAAAATTACATAAACATTTACATACGTTTACTAATTTGTTGTATATAATCATTATGATTAAACCTGAATTTTTTAAACTTTTTGGATCTGCAAGTTTCAACTTTCAACATCAAATAATAGTGGAACAAATCTATATCATATTATTTCTCAAGTGACTCAATATTATTCAAGGACAATATGGTCTATACAACCATGCAAAATTTCTCTCTAGGATCACAATTATCCAACAAAACAAATGCTACTAAACTTACATAAATTTTTTTTGGAGTATTGAATATTAACGGACCTAACTATTAGCTTTTGGCCGCTACCGGTCCCAACTTCTGAAATATGTGCTGGCGGTCCCAACTTTTATCATTTTGGCCACTAATGGACCGCCGTTAAAAAAGTTAACGACGTTAACTTTTTTTTTTAATTTCAGGTCGACGTTTATGGTTTTTAATCGGAATAAGAATACGAGTCGATTGATATAAAAATTACATCGAAACGGTGCTTCAAACGACAAAACGATTCTTTATCAGGGTGTTTAAACCTAACGGTTCTTTAACCGGATGTACAAATTTGGTCGTTTGGATCATCGTTTCGATGTAACTTTTATATCAATAGACTCGTATTCTTATTCCGATCAAAAACCATAAAACGTCGACCTGAAATTCAACAAAAAAAGTTAACGCCGTTAACTTTTTTTAACGGCGGTCCATTAATGGCCAAAATGATAAAAGTTGGGACCGCCAGCACATATTTCAGAAGTTGGGACTGGTAGCGGCGAAAAACTAATAGTTAAGTCCGTTAATATCCAATACTCCAATTTTTTTATACTTTTGGAGGTCTGTTTTATATACTTACTAGATTATTACCCGTGGGACACACGGGTTTGGGTCAAAAATAAATTAAATTGTTAAAAAGATGGAATTGTAATGTAAATAGTAAATCAAGATTTTAGGGGACAACTTTTGGAGGGAAATTTTTTTAATCCATAATAGGAAGTTTGAGAGGGAAAATGTTAAATGTCATGCAATGAGTTGATGGAGAAATATCAATAAATATTAAATATTTATAAATTACAAAAATCTTTAAACATAATGATAATAATTTTTTTTATAATATTATTATTTAACCCGTGTGTAACACACGGGTGTTAAACCTAGTGTAATAATGAAACAACAAATAACTTTCTAAATGAAGATTAAATTTTAAATACACTGAACAGGTTATTATAAGTTACAAATTACTAAAAACCTCCTTACAAACGACATTAGTTGTTTTGTTTGTGCATGCTCCCTCTTTATCTTTTTTTTTTTTGAACAGCAAAGTGAGATTCAATAAAACTCTAGCAAGGGGCTAGTCCCATGTACAATACAAAACGGACACAATCAACCAGGAGACTAGCTAGAAATCAAAAGCACACCATTTTTCCCAAGTTATATTATGATGTTTTGACCTATTTGTAACCCATAGAAAAGAAACGGCTTTGATGCACCCCAATGTGGCTGTGATCGACGGATGCTTCCCGTTAAAAATAATATCATTCCGTTGTTTCCACACGCACCATACACTCGTATAAATAATGGCTTGGATCATCTTCTTCTTAGATTTATCTTGCGTTGCTATGTCGTGAATCTTCATCAAGTCGTCGAACGAGAAAGCAAATATTGGGGCTATCTTTAACCATGAGCTAATTGCTGACCAAACAATGTTTGTGAAGCGACAAGAGGTGAAGATATGACTGCATGATTCAGTTTGCTCGTTGCAACACGGGCATAGTTGGTTTTGGATAGGGACCCCACGTTTGGAGAGAGCTTCGCGAGTGGGGATCCTATCTAAGTTTGCACGCCAAACGAAGGTGTTAACCACGTCATCTCGTGTTTTCACTCTTGAAAGTGTCAAATATAGCTGTCCATGTGAGAACACATGCTCTCTCAAATATAAGCCAACTCGTGAAAGAGATTGTCCCTGGCTTTTATTAATTGTCATTGCTAAACAAACTAAGATATGATCTATCTTCTTTGAAATTTCAACGGAATTTTTTTTTCCAGAAGGTATCAAATTAAGTCTTGCAACGATTCTGATTTTAAATTTGTAGTGCTTAGTACAAAACAGTGATTCTTTTGATTACCCATCTAACACTATTTAAATAAGTCAAATATTTGCCGTTAAAAAAAAAAGTCTAACTATTTGGGAATGGATTGTATTTTTATACTAACGTGCAGGAAATCCAAGTTTAACATAAAAATCTGTAAAATATATATTTGTTACAAACTTAATTCATTAAAAATCACACATGTTTTTGCATGTGGAATGAAACTATTATTCACCAAAATAAAATTAAAATGTTGAATACATATTTTAAACATCAACTGAAAATAAAGATGAAAAGCACAAATACCTTTACAAATGGCAAGGCCAAGTACACTCCCATTTGGATTTCTACTTGCTGGTGATTGGGTGTTTCCAAATATGGTGAAGAGCTTAGAAATGTCTTGTTGGCTGATTCCACTTTTTGTGTCTTTCACCTAGCTAGGCTAGAGGACTGTAGTTAAGAAATGAAGCCAAGACATTACATAGGGGATATATTTTATTTTTAGTGGAATCACGAACCTGCACACAAATATACAAATTACTATCACCAAGAAGTGTAAAAAAGTCGAGCTCGTGGGTCGCTAAAAGACTTTGGTTTTGCCATAACGGCAGAAATTGAAATGTTGCCCTCTTTGTAGAATTTGACAGCATTCCCAATAATATAGATCTAATCTAATTTGATATATTGAAAATGCATTTCAAATTCAAATAAGAATTCCCAATAATATTGTAAATGTTGGATATAATTTGCTTTTAACTGGTCAACAAAGTCAATATTTACATTTGTGCTTTCTGTGTGCAACTGTTAATAATTTGAGGATCTAAAGTGTAACATTCTCAACACTAATGAGAATGTTAGTTAATCTGTTGAATAGAGCTAACGGCTAGTTAACAAAAGTCTGTTAGATTGATTTGTGATATAAATAGATCAATGTATAGTTGTTGAGATATCTTCTTCACTACTGTAACAAGTTCATTCATAATCAAGTATTGTTTCAATTCAATTGTTTCCAATTTCATTAACAATTGGTATCAGAGCCAATTGGTGGCTCGATCTGAAGAAATTGAATCCAATTGAGGAATAACTCAAACCAGAGAAGTAGCAATGATGTCTACAAAGTTTGAATTTGAAAAATTTGATGGGAGGAATGATTTTGGGTTATGGCGAATGAAGATGCGTGCTCTTCTGGTTCATCAAGGGCTGGTGAAAGCCCTAGATGGTGAGGAACTGGTGATTCCGGATAAAACAACGGAGAAGGATGCACAGGATCAGAAAGATGCGTGGAACAGCATAAAAGAGAAGGCTCATTCTGCAATCATTTCGAGTCTGGGAGACAGAGTGTTGAGGGAGGTCTCAAAGGAGAAGACAGCATCAGGTATTTGGAAGAAGTTAGAAGGGCTATATATGACTAAGTCACTGGCAAATCGCCTATACCTGAAAAAGAGGTTGTATACATTTAATATGCAATCTGGCAAATCTTTAGAAGACCACACAGATGAGTTTAACAAACTCATACTGGATTTGGAAAACATATCTGTCACAATTGAAAATGAGGATCAAGCAATTCTCTTCTTAACATCCCTACCATCAAGTTTTGAGCATTTTGTAGAAACTTTGATGTATGGTAGAGACACCCTCACCATGGAAGAAGTCTTGGCAGCTTTAAACTCAAAAGAGTTAAAAAGAAGATCTGATGTAAAAGATAACTCTGCTGATGGATTATATGTCAGGGGAAGGAGTGATCAAAGAACCTTCAAGAAGATCGAGGTGGGGGTCATCTAGGTCAAAGTCAAGTTCTGGAAAGTTTGTAAGGAGATGCTATGTTTGTAATTCTGAAAAACATCTCAAGAAGGATTGTCCTGATAGAAGAAAGAAGGGAAAAGGTGAATCAAGCTCAAATTATGTAAGAAGTGGTCAGGGATCAGGTTCACCAGAGTCTTCTGCAGATGGGTATGAATCAGCAGATGTATTAGTTGTATCCAGGGGAGGATCTGGTGAGGAGTGGATCTTGGATTCAGGGTGTTCATGGCATATGACTCCTGATGCATCAATGTTTGTTGAACTAAAAAGGGAAGAACAAGGGGCTGTTCAGTTGGGGGATGACAGATCCTGTCAAATAATGGGTCATGGTACAGTTAATCTTCAACTGGTGGTACTTGTAAGCAGCTAACTGATGTGAGGTATATTCCAACATTGACTAAGAACTTGATTTCTCTAGGATTGTTTGAAAAACAAGGTTACCATGTCAGTTTGCGAAATGGTAAGGCTAGAGTAATCAAAGGTTCTATGGTGATATTGTCAGGAACAAGAAAAGGGATCAACATCTATGTTCTTGATGGGAATGCAGAAAAAGGGTTAGTCAGTGTTGTAAACAAGGATCAAGAAGAGGTAGCAAAGTTATGGCACAAAAGAATGGGGCATATTAGTGATGTTGGTTTTAGTGAATTGAGAAAACAAATGGCCTTTGGAGATTTGAAATCAAATGGTGTTGATTTCTGTGAGCACTGTACATTGGGTAAAGCTCACAAGGTTAGTTTTGGTGTAGGAAAACACAACACCAAAGACATATTGGAATACATTCACTCTGACTTGTGGGGGCCTGCAAGAACAACATCTCTAGGAGGAGCCAGATACTTCTTGTCTTTAATTGATGATTATTCAAGGAGAGTTTGGGTTTTTGTCATCAAACACAAATCTGAAGCATTTGATAAGTTCAGGGAATGGAAGGTTATGGTTGAAAATCAAACTGGGAAACACATCAAGAAACTGAGAACTGATGATGGACTTGAGTTTTGTAGCAGAGAGTTCAATGAGTTTTGTAAGAAATATGGAATAAAAAGGCATCTGACCATACCAGGGACACCACAACAAAATGGCCTTGCAGAAAGGATGAACAGGACTCTGCTGGATAAAGTCAGATGTATGTTAATCAGTTCTGGGTTACCTAAACAATTTTGGGGAGAAGCTGTAACTACAGCAGCATATCTGATATGTAGAAGCCCATCTTCAGCTTTGAAGATGAAAACACCAATGGAGTTGTGGACTGGGGTACAGGCTGATTATTCAGACTTGAAGGTGTTTGGATGCCTAGCCTATTCTCATATAGATCAGGGTAAACTTGAACCAAGGGCACAAAAATGTATCTTTCTAGGCTATGGAGATGGTGTGAAAGGTTTTAGACTATACAGGTTGGAGGAGGGAAGTCCCAAGGTGATCATGAGTAGAAATGTGGTCTTTAAAGAGGAGATAATGTATAAAGAAATCAAGACTTAATCTGTTGAGCAGAATCATGAAAATGTTCAACTGAGTTGGAAGCTTGAATCATCAGAGAAGGGTGGAGAAAGGTCATCTAAGACTGGTAGTTCTCATGATTATGAAGCTTCAAGTAGCCAAACACATAGCCAAAAACAATCTACACAACCTCCAAGAAAAGACAAACAAAGTGACAAAACTACTACTTTGAATGTGAAGCACTTGAACCTTCAAGTGTAGCCAAAGAAAGACCAAAGAGAAACATAGTGATTCCTGCCAGATTCAGGAATGAAGAAGATATATCTGCATTTGTGTTCTTGAGTGCAGCTAAAGAGTCTACAGATGAACCATTATCATTTAATGATGCACTATCATCAATTGATAGGAGGAAGTGGATAGAGGCAATGGAAGAAGAGATGCAATCATTGTATCAAAACAAGACTTGGGTTCTGGTAGAACCACCTAAGAATCAGAAAATGGTGGGATGTAAATGGCTATACAAGTTGAAACCTGGCTTGAATGAAGGTGATGCTCCAAGGTTTAAGGCAAGATTTGTAGCTAAAGGATATACACAGAAAAGTGGTCTTGATTACAATGAAATCTTCTCCCCAGTGGTTAAACATTCTTCTATAAGGATCATTTTGACTATCACTGCAATAAATGATTTTGAGCTGGAACAACTAGATGTAAAAACAGCATTTTTACATGGGCAGTTAGATGAGCAAATATATATGAACCAGCCATTGGGTTTTGAAGAGAAAGGTCAGGAGAAAAAGGTTTGTTTATTGAAGAAATCGTTGTATGGGTTGAAGCAATCTCCTAGGCAATGGTACAAAAGATTTGATGAGTACATTGTGAGCAGTGGATTTACAAGAAGTTCATATGATGACTGTGTATATTGGAGAGAATATGACAGTGGAAGTTATACATATCTACTTCTATATGTAGATGACATGTTGATTGCAAGTAAAAGTAAGCAAGAAGTAGATGATGCAAAGAGAATTTTGATGAAAGAATTTGCGATGAAGGAATTGGGTAATGCCAAGAAAATCATTGGGATGGAAATAAGCAGAAACAGAGAGTTGAAAGTACTACATCTCAGTCAAAAGTCGTACATCTTGAAGATTCTACAAAAGTATGACATGGATAGAAGCAAGGCAGTAAGTACTCCTCTAGCTCAACACTTCAAATTATCTGAACAAGATTGTGCATCAACTGAAGCAGAGGAGTGTTATATGGAAAAGGTACCATATGCTAGTGCTGTTGGAAACTTGATGTACTTAATGGTATGCACTAGACCGGATTTAGCCTATGCAGTCAGTTTGGTGAGCAGATATTTGGTTAAACCAGGTAAAATGCATTGGGAAGCTGTCAAGTGGATACTAAGATACCTAAACGGGTCAAGAAAGGTTGGGTTAATATTTGGTAAGATTGGTTCATCTGGTACTAAAGTTGAAGGATATGTTGATTCAGATTATGCTAAAGATCCTGACAGAGGAAGGTCTATTTCTGGTTATGTGTTTAAGGTACTAGGAGGAACAATTAGTTGGAAAGCTAATTTGCAGCCTGTTGTGGCTTTATCCAGCACAGAAGCAGAATATATTTCATTAACAGAGGCTGTGAAAGAAGCACTTTGGATAAAGGGGTTTGTGGCTGATCTTGGGTTACAAATCAAGGATGTTGTGATTAATTGTGACAATCAAGGTGCTATTTACTTATCCAAGAACAGCAGATTTCAGAACAAGACTAAGCATATCAGAGTCAAGTATCATTTTATAAGAGATGTTGTGAA
Organism: Tagetes erecta; assembly: GCA_030867185.1. Lineage (NCBI taxonomy): Eukaryota > Viridiplantae > Streptophyta > Magnoliopsida > Asterales > Asteraceae > Tagetes > Tagetes erecta. The sequence continues at coordinate 2,969,007 of CM061487.1, forward strand.
CAACAAAGAAGTCAAAGTGGTGAAGATAGACACTTTAGATAATGTTGCTGACATGCTTACAAAAGCTCTTCCATGCTCTAAGTTTCAAGAGTGTCTGGATACTCTAGAAGTGGGTTGTTTTGGTTAAATGCAAATTAAGGTGGAGTTTGTTGGATATAATTTGCTTTTAACTGGTCAACAAAGTCAATATCTACATTTGTGCTTTCTGTGTGCAACTGTTAATAATTTGAGGATCTAAAGTGTAACATTCTCAACACTAATGAGAATGTTAGTTAATCTGTTGAATAGAGCTAACGGCTAGTTAACAAAAGTCTGTTAGATTGATTTGTGATATAAATAGATCAATGTATAGTTGTTGAGATATCTTCTTCACTACTGTAACAAGTTCATTCATAATCAAGTATTGTTTCAATTCAATTGTTTCCAATTTCATTAACAGTAAATAAGGACATAAGTAGTACACTTTAGATAACTCTTAGTAGGTTGATGATGGTTGTTTTCTTATCATTTTTCTATGTTGAATTCATTAATCTTGATTCCTTTTCATTTCATTTGTTTCCATTCCTGAATATCAACATCTCTAACAACATCCTTCTCTTTCCGATTTCTTTTAATCAGATTTATATAAGCTTCCTGCTATTTAATACCAAACAAAACAACAAATACAAAATCATTTACGATGCAAATTGTGTCAAACAATAGTTTAGGTTGAGATTTACACGTGTGTTACGCGAATTGAATAGTTAAAAATATAAAATTAATACAGAGTATCAGAAACAAAGAATCATATGATTTGTAAACATTACAAATGAGTGATTTTAGCGATTTTGACACGAGTACTCTTTAAGAGTTTGTTAATAATAGAAACTAAAAGAGAAAACTATGACAAATTACTCTTTGAAGTGATTTGAAGAGAACTAATACAAACTAAAAAGCAAACGTAAAGTATAGTATATAGCAATAACCCTACATTTTTACTGAAGTCTATAGAATCAAACATCATTTAAACTGTAAATCATAATCGGTAACATTACAATGCTAAAAGTTGGATTTGGGACCACTGGAGGGAATAAACTGAGTTGAGATTATTCTCGGCCAATAGGTGTTAGTTGAGATTATTTTAGGCCAATTTGCCTAATTTTTTTAATAGGTAAAGAAATTTATAAACATCGATCCTTATGATGATGAGCACATTAGTTATTTGAGATAATGTTCGGGGTACAACATGATAAACATGGAACGAAATCAATGATGAACTTGGAGATGATGTATCAAGGATGATAACAAGTCTAGCAATTATCAAAGCGTCTAGTTTTGAACATTACGGACATTGTTCTTACATAAATGTAACACTACAGTTACGTATACGTAACTGTACGTACTGTTACACATACTTGTTTCTTTATTTAATATTCTTATGTTTGGTGACACTTCACTTGTATTTGGATTGATTATAACCTTATTTCATGTCATTTTTGTAATAAATATGCATATCTCATGCCGTGCACTTCTTTTATTTTATGTATACGTAATTTATCAAGTTTAATATACATAGTCGTGCTTATAAACCAATTGAACTTTAAATACATATATGTAACACAATGAAAAAAGTTTAAGAGTGAAAATCAGGTTAAAGAGAGAAATAAAAGTATGAAAGAGAAATTACCCATACCTATATACCAACACGTATACGCAAGTTATCAAGTTACGTATACATAAGTTAACAAATTACCCATAACTATACCAATATGTAACACAATTTTTTTTACATTAATTAGAAGAGATGAGATAGAAAAATATATTATAAAAGAGGAGAGAGAAGAATGTATTATGAGATATGTAACTGTAATACATGGAGATTGAAGAGAAAAAAACAAAAATTAAGGAAAGTCTTAGAGTGTCTTTTACTAACATACCCTTTTTATTTAAATATTTCAATTTAGTTAAATAATAATACATATAATAATCAAATTTAATTAGTTTCTTTGGTTTTTAGTGTTTTTAAATATAACTTTGTTTTCAATAGATCTCACCCTTATATATATATATATATATATATATATATATATATATATATATATATATATATATATATATATATATATATATATATATATATATATATATATACCTTCTAATAAAAGAGGGTTTTAGAAGACACGTGTCGTTCATTGAAGAGGGCGTTGAAACATTTTCCCGCTCAAAACTAAGAATCTTTTATTCTTAGTTATGTATGAAAAGAAATCAAAAACATTAAATCACCCGTAATATTCTTTTCCAAAATTTCAAATTATCTTATTTACATATCTAAAATCAATGTGAAAAAAGAAAATAAACAACTTAACAAATAACGCATCGCAATTTACGACCTACATTCATTCTTACCGACCCGTACGCTCGACTTGGTACATGAGTGTCATCATGAATTTTGCCGGATATCTATCATCTGGAATATTTGTATGCCTATTTTTCTTACCCTTTTTTAATTAATTAATAGGATTTATAAGACACCAATTTTAAAAGCGTCGATATCTAATTTGGTATTAATAGTGTATTTTTAATTTAAATCTATTTGTTCAGGGCTCAAATCAGAATTTAAACAATTTGTGTTTTAAAAATTTGTGTTTCTATTTTCATATTTCTTTCATATAACGTGTAACTTATTTTCAAATGTTATTTTTTCGTAAAGTTTTATAATTATGTTTTTTATTCTTCTACTCGTGTAAATGATTATCTTCAAATTAAATCCCACATAAATCGGGATTAACTATCCATTCTTCTCCTAAATCATAATTTGTAGTTCCTAACATCCTTGACTACAAACCATACTCACAACTCTTCAACTTTAATTCTTGAACTAATTAACCGGTTCATGCTTCTCTTTTGATTCGTCCTCCAGGAATCGATCCCTTTCGCGTTCATGGTTGGTTCTCCTCGATTTAGCCTCGAATTCGATCCTAAAAGAACCTGTTGTATACAACTTATAAATATTGACAACACCGAAACGTCTGTTCAATTACAAAATTTTACCTTGAACCTTGATGTCAGCGAGATCACTAGACCAGATTGAAGTTCGTATATTCTTCTGACCCATAATTTTGGTTCTAGATCCGCCACCGATATGTAAAATTTGTGATTAGTAAGGTTTAGCATGGCAATGATTGTGAGTTGGTAAACATTATATATCAGTGGCAAAATCAAGAACCAAAACTATATTTCAGTTGAACACAAACAACTATCTATGCTATCAAGAAATATGATGCAATTTTTCTTTTTTCTCTGCGAAAAAACAAACAAACAAACAAATTACAAAGGAAAAGAGACACTAAACAATGAACCTATTATACCCCTATATATAATTATATACTAAACTAAACTTGACCAACAAGAAAATATATTATAATACTCATGAAATAAATTAGAGGATAATAATTAATTAACAGACTCGAACAAGAATTGCACGTGTCTGTTCCGTGACTTTAGCTCCAATTAATTGTTCTATTAAACACGTGAATAAATCCAAACTTGCAAAATATATATAGTAGCTGTTCAAAAAAAAAAAGTATATATATCTTTATCTTCATTATATAACTAGATTTAAGACCAGGCCGCGCGATGCAGCTGCCGAGTCACACGTTCTGGTCTTATGTATGTGACTTCGTCAAATATGTTGATAAGAAATAGTTTCATGGCTCGTACGTCATGGTACAAAGCCGGTATGTATCACATATTAAAAGATGAAGAAATATCGAAAGTTTGATGTCAAAACGATAACCAAGTCAAAATCGGAGGACTGAAGTCGTAAATATGTCAAAGTAAAGTAGGGTCACATGGTCGGGTCTCACGTATGTGACTTCGTTAAATACATTGATAAAAAAAGTTTCATGTCTAGTACGTCACAGTACAAAGCCGCAATGTGTGTCGTATATATTAAAAGACGAAAAAATATCAAAAATTAGAGGTCAAACCTATAATGAAGTCAAAACCGGAGGATCCAAGTCGTAAATATGTCAAAATAAAGTAGTGGGTCAAAGTTATAAATCGGTTAAGTCAACAGGGGTCAAAGTTGTAATAAGTCAAAGTTGAAGGGTTAAAGTTGTAATTGTATCAAAATCAAGTTTGGGGTCAAATTGTAAAATTTACAAACTTGAAGGACTAACATGCAAGGTCTAACCGACCTTGCATATTAGTAGGTATATAAATATAACAAAATCTATTTTTTTAGTTGTCATCATTAGAGGTGGTTTTTGCTTATCTATATCTATACCTTCTAATAAAGAGGGTTTTGGAAGACACGTGTCATTCATTGGAGAGAGTGTTGAAACATTTTTCCCGCTAAAACTAAGAATCTTTTATTTTAAGCTCTGTATGAAAATAAATTAATAACATTAAATCACCCATAATTTTCTCCTCCAAAGTTTCAATATACATTATTTACATCCCGGAAATCACTTTGAAAACATAAAACAAACAACTTAAATAAATAACTTATTGCCATTTACAACCTAGGCTCATGCATGCCGACTCATACGCTCGACCCGGTACATATAAGTGTCTTCGTGAATTTTGTCGGATATCTATCATCATGATTATTTGTATGCTTGTTTTTCTTAATCTTTTTTAAATTAATTGGTTGGATTTATAACGTACCCAGTTCAAAACTGTCGATATCTAAATTGGTACTAACAGTGTATTTGTAGTTTAAATCTATTTGTTCATGGCTTAAATCTAGAATATGAATGCAATTGTGTTTGTATTTATATATCTTTTATACAATGCGTAGTTTATTTTCAAATGTTTACTTTTTCATAAAGTTTTAAAATTGTGTTTTTTTATCATGTTTTCACCCGTATAACACACGGGGTTTAATATAGTATATATATATTTAAAGTAATAATATTTTTGTTATTCTTTTAAAATCTTTGTTTTTATGTTTTAGATGTTGAGAGAAAAAAGATATGGTCGTACATGAGGAGCTCAAATTCACGGTCATATACTTGATAAATTTTTAGATTAATAAGTTTTTTCGATTATAAAGTTTCTTAATGTTAGCCCAAATATATAAATGTTTGTCAATTGAAGATAATCTAGTTTTGCATGTTATTATATATATTTAGTTTAACAATATGACTGAAATTTTAATAAGAAGTGTTTAGCTAGGTATGGATTTGCTTTGAATTTGATATTAATATAGATAAATTTAGTTTTGAATGTAGGTTCATACTTTATTGCATATATATTTAGAAGGTTGTCGGATGTTTACTTTAAGGTTGACTGATATTTTAGTGTTTGGTTGGACATGAGAAAACACGCTTGTGTAGACCTTACGAGAGTATCATGTGGTTGCGCTCAAGAACAATCGTACTATCTATGACATTATAGTTTGTTCTTTAATTAAATTGGTTACGTGCTCTTTAAATTCTTTTATGGTAAATAGGTTTTAAATTTTTAACCAAAACAAACAAATATAATCACTAAAAAAAGTTTTTCTTATGTTAAAATGTGGGTAAAGTAGTGTAATACATACAATTGTTTTTATGTTTTTAGGCATAACGCTACTTCGTAGTAGAACTTTTTCGGAGTGCTACCTCTAAGATTTTTATCATCCGCCACTGTTATCAACCATTCTATCCAATAATACTCCAACCATTAAAAGGCGGCACAACCATTTCATCGTTAAACCCACTCCATTTTTAACTAACTTAAAAAAACATACATTTTATAAAAATAAAAAAAATACATTTGATTTACAAAAAAAATACACGAAAATATATAAAACTAGATTAAAACTAAAAATACTAAAAATCTACGATTAAAACTAAAAATTACTAAAAAAAGTTACTAAAAATCACATTGCCATCCATTTCGGGTTGGGATTTCCCGTTTCTGAGTAAGCACGAATTCCAAGTGCCACCATGTCAAGTGTTCGTACGATTCAAAGAACTTTGCAACATCACGGTCTAATTGATCATCTAGCATCTTGTTCACGCCGATTGTTGTTGTTCAAACACTACTTGTTTTTTGCAAGTTTGGCGTCGATGATCTTTTGAAATTCTTTTTTCTTCTCATCCCTATGACCGGTCATCATATTTTTGTATGATTTGATGATATTGAGTAACGACTCGGTTGATTTTTCGCTTGAACTATCGGCTGTTGTTTTCCTTTGATGAACAGGGCTTGAGGGGGATGTTGAGTCTTCAATCAAATTGGGAATGCTACTAGAGCTCGTATAGTGCCTCACCTCGGATGTTTTGGATCTCTTTTCACTTGGACCCACGTCGAAACTAGCACCCCTTCATGCTTTCTCAACTCGTTCCAAACATGTTCATGCTTGAATTCAAAGGTTTTTTTTACAACGAAATGGATTTTTTTTTCATTGTCACAAAATCCACATGATGAGCTCCACTAATTTGTGGATCCACCTTTAAACAATTATAAAAAACATATCTTAATTTAAGGTAGATCTCGTTGAAAAGAGTGCATTTAAAGTTGAAGTCTTTCCACTTCGGATTGAGTTGATAGACACTTAAAAAACAAATCGGACCTTTGTTGATTTCTGACTTGTTTATCTTTAGAAATATGAAAAAAAAAAGTTTTCACTAATAATCTCGGCGGGTCCTCATCACCATCTTCTTCTTCTTCTTGTTCCACTTCATAATGTTATTGGTTAACATTATAAAACGGGTTAGCGCGGTTTGAATAAGTAGCAAAACAGTAAATGACCGTGTCTTCGTCATGTGTGAATCGACCCATTTCCACTTAGGTTGGCAATCTTTGTGGTTGGTTTCTTTGAAAAATGTTGATTTTGGGGTTGATGGGAAATTTGTTGCAAGCCTTAAACAGGTGCAAATTATGAAGACGATCGGGTATTTTTGTGTGAATGAATTTTTTGTGATATTTTGTTTTGGTGCCATTGTAATGAACGAATAATATAATTTTTTTTCTTTGATAGCAGAGAGAATTAGAAAAGTGTGGTTATTTTGTGTGTAAAATAATGTATTTTATAAATACATTTATGTAAAAAGAGTTTTTTTAAATAATTAAACCTAATCCAATGGACCCCACCCAAAAACACTCGTTGCCCCATCGACGGTGTCCCCATCCAGTGCCACGAAATTATGGGCCCACTCCATTACCTATGCGGGGTCCAACCCAAACATCCTCGTCCTCGTTTCACCTCTAGTCATGACGACGTATGTATGATTGGTAATTTGGTATCTAACCATGTCATCCCTATTCCCTACTCCCACTCTCATCAAGAATAAGTTAGGGGTTGTTTGTTAGCATCTGAACAACCTCTGAATAACCAGTAAGAATCTACATTTTAATGGTTCAAAAATCTATTATAAGATAAGTTTTAAAAATATAAAGAATTGGGTGATGTTTTACCATTCAAAAACTACCTCTTAACCATTCAACATCTTTTTATCATTTAATGTTTCAGATGTTTTAAACCATTAAAAGATAAACCTCTGAATAACCATTAAAAAGCTAACAAAGTAAACATAATCAACAAATCTATAATTTAATATGGTTTATGAATTTTCATAACCACTAATATTAAATAGATGAACCCCTTGATCAATCACCATCAAATTAACTCTCCACCCTTCATCATATTAAATAACTTCATTTCTTTGTCACATCATCAACAACAACTACTCATATCCAGAACCCTTTTACGTGCACCAGTGTACATTTTTTTTGACAGCGTGCACCTTTCAGATAAACTTATGAAATGTTTTTGAAATTTGAGTTTAATTTTTTTTTAAATAACGGCGAGGATTTTATAGAAAGAAAGGAACAAAAAATGTACAACTAGCCAAAGACTAGAACAAAGGAAAATTTTTACAAATTATTGGCTATGCTAAAAGAAGACCATTTCTTCCAATCAAGCCCACTTAACTTGGTACGATTTGTCACCCATTAAAAGCTGAGAATCTTGATATCTTCCAGAATTTTCATTTGTGAGGGGAGGATACCCCTAAAGATACACTCATTCCTTACTTTCCAAATGCAACAAAGCGTAGCTTTGAAAATTGAATCCACAACCTTTTAATGATTCAACCATTTGCCAAGCTGCATGTATCTCTTTAAGTCTATGATGTTGTTGATGTGTTGAGATGGGGCAATGGGAAGTTTAGTCCATTGACCCACTTGGGTCCATAAATGTCGATCCATATAGCAATAAGCAAACAGGTGGTCAACATCTTCCACAAAATCATTACAGATGGGGCATCTAGGATCCATGATTTGAAGGCCCCTATGCGCAAGAGCATGCCGAGTAGGAAGATGGTTTAGAATGACCCTCCAATAAAGAAAATTAACTTTAATGGGAAGCCACTTATTATCTTCAAATATATCATTAAAGAGAGTGAATCTCCTTTGCTCAATGAGTTTCCACAAAGAGCTCGAAGTGAACGAGAGATCCTGGTTGTGGTCCCATCGATCTCCATTCATTCGAGACATTTGAGATGTAAGCTCATATGTTGTTATGGAAGTAGCATTAGACTTGTTTGTATTTAATTTGAGTTTAATGGAAGTAGCATTAGACTTGTTTGTATTTAATTTGAGTTTAATGGAAGTAGCATTAGACTTGTTTGTATTTAAGTGTAAGCTCATATGTTGTTACTTCACAACACAACTATTAGAGATAGCAATACACAAGAAACAAGTGAACTAGACTATCTTCGTAAAGATCACAATAAAATGTTAGTTTTTACTTTTTAATTCATTATACATTATTGGGATAATTGTGTTGTGATGATTGTTAATATTGAAAGTAGTTTTATTTACTATTAAAGAATTTTCTCTACATATTATAATGTTCTTACGGAATTATATATAGGGGTAACTTTATAAAAACGTAATCAAGTTTCATTTTTGTTTCAATTAGGTCACTTAAAGTTTGTTTCTCCTTGTTCCAATCACACAACTTAAGTTTAATTTTATGTTTCAGTCCTATATATGTGACCTATACAACTTGTAATCCTATACTTTACATAAAAATTAAAAATTTGTTTTTATAAAAACAGATTTTTTACTAAGTTTTGTGATAAAATAAAATAAAACTTCAAAAAAAATTTAAAGATTGAAAACTTTTGCAAAAAAGTGAGAACTGACAACCAGTAATTTTATTATTCAAATCGAATACAAACAGATGCAAAAATTATTTACATGTCTTGTTATTTAATGTGGTTGATTAATAAAAAAATTGGCATGTCTGGGAAAAACCGAACAACTAGAAAACGATTTTGGTGACAAAATAGTTAATAAAGTATGTTTTTAAATTATAGAAACTAAAACTTTAAAAATACTTCGTGTCATCACGGTTAGGGTTAACGATCATGGAGGGTTAGGGAAGAGGATAATGAAACCAATGTCAAACCAAGGTGATCATAGAGAAGGTCATAAAGTACAAGGGTGAATTAAGTAATATTTGATAAAGTTATTATTACTTGAAGTCATATTAAGTTTACTTAGTATTTAAGTTTGTTACTTCCAGCTGTTTGCATATTTAAGTTGTTTACCTATTTAAGTTTTCTTAGTCTAGTAGGTTTCAAATTGTTTAGCTATATAAAGGGTTAAGTCATCGTCTTTTGTATCATCAATCAAAAAAATAAAAAGTTTTTCCAAGTTTAATCAAAGTTTAATAGTTTTTCTTATCTTGTTCATATCAAATTGTTGAAGTTGATTCACTTGTGATTCTACAAGTGGTATCAGAGCCATACAATCTTCAACCTTGAATCCGATCGAAGCAGTTCCAATCGCAGCAGGGAATCGACCAAAGAAGTAAGGTCTGGTTGAAGCAATAGTATCCGATTGAAGGAAGAACCGGTCGTTGAAAAGGAAGGAAGATGGCCGATGTTTCAGTTGTTGCAGGGATTAAGAAATTGAGCCAATCCAACTATAAGTCTTGGTCTACATGTATCAAATCTTATTTGCAGGGCCAAGATTTGTGGAACGTGGTCAATGGAAACGACACAAAATTTCCTAACAACGACATCAACAGCGTACAAACAAAGTGGCTAGTAAAAGCTGGAAAGGCTATGTTTCTGATTAAAACTACCATAGAAGATGATCTCCTTGACCATATTCAAGATTTTGAATATCCTAAACAAGCCTGGGAGACCCTAGATCAACTTTTCTCCAAGAAGAATGATGCCCGCCTTCAGATGCTCGAGGGCGAGTTGATGACTATCACACAGGGGCAGTTGTCAATCCCTCAATATTTTCAAAAAGTAAAGACTTTATGTCGAGAGATCGGAGAATTAGATGCAGATTCAAAGGTAAGTGAGGCCAGATTGAAACGCATTCTTATTCACGGAATTAAACCAGAATACAGGAGTTTCATAGCTGCTGTTCAGGGCTGGCCTACACAACCATCAATCACCGAGTTTGAAAATTTGCTAGCCGGGCAAGAGGCGCTTGCTAAACAACTAGATGGAGTTTCAATCAAGCCCGAGGAAGAAAAGACGTTGTATGTGGAGAAAAGTAAACGGAGTGTATCCGGAAAACCATGGCAAAACCGTTCTAAAAATCAATACCATAAGAAAGGAGATTGGAAGGGAAAATCCGGTCACCAATCACAAGTAGAATCCGATGCTGAAAAGAAGAACAAGTTTAAAGGTAAACGTTTTCCGTATTCTTGTTACAATTGTGGGAGACGAGGGCACATGGCAAAGGATTGTAAACTTCCTAATAGGGGTGTGCACGGTTCGGTTCGGTTTTTACCATTAACCGACACCGAAACCGAAGTGATCGGTTTTTACATTACAAAAACCGATCGGTTTTCGGTGTTTCGGTTTTTCGGTGTTTCGGTTTTTCGGTGTTCGGTTTTTTGTGCGGTTTCGGTTCGGTTTTTCGGTGTTTCGGTTTTTTCTCATCTTTACTTATTAACCCATTAATACTTGAACTTTTGAAAACTTGTAAATATCACCAATGAGATGTCAACATGAAACAAAAGTACACAAATGTATTTAACATAATCACTTAGTCAAATATGTTATCTTGTAACAAAAAAGAAGATGATATTTTTATATATGTCAATCTTTAACTTAAAACCAACAAACAAAACTTGTGCAGGAAATCTTTCACATTTCTACAATCACTTTCCATGAGTTCACTACACCACTTTAGGATGGTATAGTCCATTTAGTCAAGTCTTTTTCATCTCAAATAGTAAAGTCTTTATGTATGTTATTTCAGTTTAAATAATATAAAAGTAACATACATATGTTAATACTTAGGATAAAAAATTAAACAAAACTTATATAAAAAGTATCGGTTCGGTTCGGTTCGGTTATTCTCACTTGTAAAACCGACACCGAACCGACATTATCGGTTTCGGTTTTTTTTGGTTCGGTTTTTCTTGCTTTTTTGTTCGGTTCGGGTTTTTCGGTTCGGTTTCTTCGGTTTTTTCGGTTCCGATTCGGTTAATTCGGTTTTCTGCTCACCCCTACTTCCTAAGGCTGAAGGAAACTCAGCCACGGTTATCGAAGATGAACCATGGGAAGTCGAGACAGCGATGGTGGCGCAAACAATTGAAGTTCAATCTGTAACTGCTACAACAGAACCAAAAACAAACATTATAAGGATTGGATCATCGATTCCGGGTGCTCTAATCACATGACCGGTTCAAAAGAAAAACTTAGTAACTTGAAGCGGTACAATGGTAACCATGTTGTAGTCATAACAGATGGATCCCGCCACCAAATCGCAAGCACAGGTGATGTTCGATTCCCCGTAGCCGGAAAAGACGAAAAGGAGTTTACTATGAAAGAAGTTTTTCATGTTCCCGGGATGCAAAAGAACCTGTTCTCAGTTCCTCAAGTTACAGCTACAGGTAAATATGTTTTATTTGGTCCCGAAGATGTGTGTGTATATGATAAGTTTGAAACCACATCGACTCCTATCTTGAAAGGAAAGAAGAACGAAACGGTTTACGTTTTATCGGCAGAGTCAGCATATGTTGACAAGACTAAAACCAATCAAACAGTAGAATTGTGGCATGCTAGGTTGAGTCACGTGGGTTATGATCGACTCGAACTAATGGTGAAAAGGGAACTAGTTCGAGGATTGCCAGTTTTTAATATAAACAAAGAGATAGTGTGTGCTGGTTGTCAATATGGGAAAGCACATCAACAACCATTTGAAGACTCTGCATTCAAAACTAATGGACCATTGGAGGTTGTTCACTCAGATGTGTTCGGTCCGGTAAGTCAACCATCAGTCACCGGACTTAGATATATGGTAACCTTCATTGATGACTTTTCACGTTATACATGGGTGTACTTCATGAAAGAAAAATCCGAGGTGTTTGAAAAATTTAAGTTGTTTAAGCTTGAAGCCGAAAGAGTAACGGGGTGCAAGGTCAAGTGTCTCAGGTCTGACAATGGTGGTGAGTACTTGGCTAATATATTCGATACTTACTTAAAGGAAAACAAGATCAAGCGACAACTTACATGCTCGAACACGCCTCAACAAAACGGCGTGTCCGAGAGAAAGAACCGACATCTTGGCGAAATTTGTAGAAGCATAATGCATTCGAAGAATGTACCGGGTCGTTTTTGGGCTGAGGCCATGAAAACCGGAGCATACGTCATAAACCGTCTTCCCCCACAAAAACAAGGTTATGTTTCTCCCTATGAAAAGTTACTTAATAGAAAACCGAATGTTACCCACTTACGTGTCTTTGGAAGTGTGTGCTATGTATTTGTGCCTAATCAACTTAGGAACAAGATGGAAAAGAAAGCAATTCGGTGTATCTTCGTAGGGTATGATGAACAAAAGAAAGGGTGGAGGTGTTGTGATCCAACAACAAATCGGTGTTATATTTCAAGAAACGTGGTCTTTGATGAAAACTCAAGTTGGTGGTCAGAAACCAAAGACCAATTGCCGGATTCTGATGAAATAAAAGAGAAGTTAAAATCTAGTGAAGTTACTTTAATTATTGGCCAAGATGAAGTCGAAACAGTAGAAGAAGTTGAGCCAAATAGTTCTACTCCAGCACCAAATAATAATTCTGACAACCGCCAACAACCGTGGCAGACTGGTTCAAATACAACTGCCCAAACAGAGGGTCCAACCAATCTGTCACAACAGCCTAGAAGATCGAGCAGGGTTTCAAAGCCCAATCCCAAATATATGGTAAACGTTGCTGTAACGGAGGCTGTGGAAACCGAACCAGAAACCTTTGAAGAAGCTAGCATGAAGGAAGAATGGCACCATGCAATGAGAGAAGAATTTGAAGCATTAAGAAACAATGAAACCTGGGTACTGGTTCCAAAGCCCACTGATGTTAAACCTGTATCTTGCAAATGGGTCTTTAAAATAAAACACAAAGCAGACGGTTCAGTGGCAAGACATAAGGCGAGGTTGGTAGCACGGGGTTTTTCACAGCAGTATGGCATTGATTATGAAGACACCTTTAGTCCCGTAGCCAAGCTTGCAACGATTAGGGTGGTATTGGCCATAGCAACAAGTAATAAATGGGAATTAAGTCAAATGGACGTAAAGAATGCGTTTCTTTACGGTGATCTCGATCACACTATATACATGGAGCAGCCTCGGGGTTTTATAAGTCATGATCATCCTAACCATGTGTGTAAACTGCAAAAGGCTATATATGGTTTAAAACAATCATCTCGAGCATGGTTTGGGAAGATAGCTGAGTTCTTGCAACATAGTGACTTCACAATGTCAAAAGCTGATGCAAGTTTGTTTGTCAAAGAAAATGGGAATAAAGTAGTAATTGTGTTGGTATATGTTGACGATATGATTATCACGGGCAATGATAAAGAGGGCATAGAACAATTGAAGAAAAATTTATCTACTCGTTTTTTTATGAAGGATCTTGGTCGGCTAAAGCATTTCCTTGGGTTAGAAGTACAATATGAAAAGGAAGGCATTATTCTTCATCAACGAGCATACTGTATTAAGTTGCTTAATCGGATTGGAATGCTCAATTGCAAACCAATTGATATGCCTATGGACAACACAATCAAGTTATGTGCAGACAAAGGAAAAAGATTGGAAGATCCCACCATGTATCACCAAATTGTTGGAGGATTAATTTATTTAACGCTAACTCGTCCCGACATAGCTTTTGAAGTTGGCGCTCTTAGCCGATATATGCAAGAACCAAGAAGACCTCACCTTGACGCTATACGACGAGTCTTAAGGTATGTGAAAGGCACACTCGGGTTAGGCATATGCTATAATCAAGGTGAGAAGTTAGAATTAAAAGGGTATTGCGATGCCGACTATGCGGGAGATTTGGATACAAGGCGTTCCACTACCGGTTACATGTTTAAACTAGGTTCGGGTCCGGTGGTTTGGTGTAGCAAGAGACAACCCACGGTGTCGTTATCAACCACCGAAGCAGAGTACCGGGCTGCTGCAATGGCAACCCAAGAGATGATTTGGTTAAAGCTTCTACTTAGTGATTTAAAGCAGGAAGTTGATAAGAAGGTGGAATTGTTTTGTGATAATATGTCCTCAATATATTTGGCAAACAATCCAACCTTTCATGCTCGGTCAAAGCATATAGAAGTTCACTATCACTTTGTTAGAGAAAAAGTGTTGGAAGGTAAAATTGATTTGAAGTATGTGGATACTCATCATCAAGTCGCGGATGTGTTCACTAAAAGCTTGCCGAGTGTCAAACTTAAAGAGTATAAAGAAGCTATGAATATGCAGATAGTTGACATTGAGGGGGAGATTGAAACCAATGTCAAACCAAGGTGATCATGGAGAAGGTCATAAAGTACAAGGGTGAATTAAGTAATATTTGATAAAGTTATTATTACTTGGAGTCATATTAAGTTTACTTAGTATTTAAGTTTGTTACTTCCAGCTGTTTGCATATTTAAGTTGTTTACCTATTTAAGTTTTCTTAGTCTAGTAGGTTTCAAATTGTTTAGCTATATAAAGGGTTAAGTCATCGTCTTTTGTATCATCAATAAAAAAAAAAGTTTTTCCAAGTTTAATCAAAGTTTAATAGTTTTTCTTATCTTGTTCATATCAAATTGTTGAAGTTGATTCACTTGTGATTCTACAGATAATGCATGATTAAGTATGTTATTTTTTATTTTTATTGTAAAAAATCAAGGTTTACTTGTTAAGAAGGTTAATTATTTAGGATTAGAAGATAAACAAAACTTAAGTTATCTAATTGGAACAAAACAAACTTTGAGTGACTTAATTGAAACAAAATCGGAAGTTAATTATGTTTTTGTGACATTTTTCCTATATATTTTTAGTAGGCACATCACCAAATGAGCAGTTGTATTGGTTTGAACGTTTTTAACTTTCAAAAAGATCAAGATGTAAGGTTCAAATTGGCTTAAAATTTTTTACAAGGTGCTTTTATTAAACCATGGGCATCACCTCATGTTGGGTAACACATAGTTTCTTAATGCATCTTGCAGTGAGATAGAGCAAGTCATTTTTAATCAGCCACCTAACAAGTTTTGTATAATTATTTTGTTAAATATGGTTATAAAAATGTTATAAATGTTTTTTAGTTTGCTTGAACATTTCAATTTTAGAGGTTGAAAGGTTTGAATAATGCCTGGTGATTTTGAAAACAATTTGACTTGTTTCTTGAGTAGCTATATATGTTTTGGATCTGACCCTTTCAAGCCAATAGAGATAAATGAGTATAGATGAATAGAGTATAAGAAATGTGAAGAAAAAAAAAGTTAGTGGATACAACTCTTTGAAAATCATCCATGTAAGATAATTTGAAAGACATGCAGTATCTAAATGAAAGAATTGAAAATGGTTTTAAAGTCTTCAAGTCATTTTTATCATTTTGTGTTTTTGTTGCAGGTAGATAAAGACTCAGTCAAATTTAGTTGATGTAAATTTGGACATCTTCAAGACGCATTATATTACCTACTTTTTTGGGGATTCGATTGCCGTAGGAGATAATGCTATGACTCTGTTACAATTTCAAAACAATAGCAATGTGAGCGGTGTTCGAAGTGAAAAAAATATAGAGAGTAAAAGAGATAATGATGAAATAAGTTTAGGTGATGATGGGCATTTGTTTTCTAGTTACGTTGAAAGTAGTTCGAGTAAAAGGAAGACGTCTAAGTTTGCTACTCACAAACGTTCAAACAAGCATAAAACTTCATCTTTCGAAGAAAAACTAGATGTTGTATTAGATGTCTTATCAACAAAAAGCAAACAAAGTTTTCCACCAAAAAATGTCCCCCGAAAAATGGTTGATTGCATGAACATTATTATCATTTTTCTCGATTTCGAAGAAGATTCTCAAGATTATACTATATAGACACCTAATTTTTTGTAATTGCCTGGACAAAGGGGAAACACCCTTGTGTGGACCTCACAGGGGTATCCCCTTTGGTTGGATTGAGAGACAATGAATTTGTTGCAGGTCATGCTGCGTTGAAGGTTGAATCGAGTAATGTTGCCAAACATGAGAAAACTTGCCTAGAGAATCAACATGTTTTTATCATGTTAGCTTTCGATACCTTTGGATTCCTAAATCCGGAGGTTGAGAACTTCTTGAATAGGGTTCAGTTATTCATAGCAATATTTCAACACTTAAAGGTCATAATTTTGTTTTTAATAGACTTGATTTCACTATTCAAAAGGGGAGTTGCGGTACGAACTGTTGTCCGTTTACATGTTACTTTGGATTCCTCCTTCCTTATGAGGCACTCCCTCCTCCCTAATACATAATATACATATAACTAATGTTTGGTTTAATATTTCCAATATCCTCCCTCAACCCAAACATGATTTAAGGTTTAGTATCGTGGCTTCAACTCCATCATCCAAGCTTTATTGATTTCTCTAATCTTCTTTCTTGAATTCTTGAGTTTGATCCACATAGTTTCGCTTAGAAGAAGATGTTCTCATTTATTTTGTTTGCCATAGAAAAATGCCTATCGCTTGATAATCTTCCTATCTAGATATCCTTATGCATGGACGTGATAACTTTGTGTTTGTAGAAGTTGACCCGTTTGTGGGTTTTGTATTGCTTCATTTTGTTGAAACCCGATCCGATTTTGACCCCTTTGTTGAAGATTCTTGTTCATATATAATAATAGCCATCTTCTTGAATTTGATATTCTTTTCACTTATTTGATTGTTTTCACTACGATTGCATTGATCGTTCAAATAGTTTTCCATACCGGATATTTGTAACGAAAAAGATAGTGCCATATATTGTCATTGATGTGTTGTTTAAACACGAAAATCATGAACTAGATTTGAGTATAATCTTGGCCATCATGGGTATGTTCCTTTCCTTCATACAAATGGTCGTAACGTTTCCTGAATGTTGAATTTGTTTTCACACCGATGATGCTTAGTCTTTCCTCGTCGGAGGATGCTTCGTTTTTAATTCCTATGAAAGGCATAAGCGAGTTCCGATCACAACACATGTTGTGTTTACGAATTATACTCAAGTGTATTAATGAAGATACAACTTGTAGCTAGTCGGCCAAGGGACGTTAAGACTTATGTGAATCCAATTCCGATTTCATGGTGCTTATAAATTCAAAGAGCTAGAACGTTGGAAGAAAAGATACTTGGAAATGAGGTGTTACTATTGACAGGGAAGGCATCGTCCAATATATTAGGAGCTAACTAGATAATTAAGACTCACAAACCCCGGCTAAGAAGATTGATCAATGGAATAATTAGTTGCCATCAAAAGTCAATACCTTAATTTACAGAGAAAACTAGATAGAGTTCTCACCCGTGGTGCCCTCTCCATTAGAGGTGTCCCTATTCCAAACATTTTATGTCCATGTTGTGGAGATCAAGCAGAGTCGAGTGATCACATTTTCACGTCATGTCACTTCATAAATATTATATGGTCCGTAATTAGTACAGGGCTGAAAGTCACTGATGGAAGCAAGATATAAGAGAGAAGAGTAAGTAGGAGGATTTAAGTGAAGAGATAGAGTTTTGGAGCAATTTTCTTCATATCATCTTAATCCAAAAACAAGAATATAAATATGCATGAGATTTGGGCACTTAGATCCCACCTCCCTTATTTCATGCCACTACCCTAGTCATGCAAAAACTACCAAACTTATCAACCAAGAATAAGATCATGGTTTGACAATTTCAACTAACAAAATGCAATGCTAAATTTGTAAAGTGCAGAAATAAAAAAAAGCTGCTGGATCTCACTGTTGACTTTTAGTCCAACAGTCTACTGGGCTTCTTGGTTGCTCGTATGGGCCTGGTCTTAATCGTTGGATCGTCAATGTTGATGTTAGTTGGCGAATCCTCCTGGCTCGTATCATTTCCTTGCCCTCGAAATTTGACATTGCCCTCAATGTCAGCAAATCCTGGGAATTGTTCATTTAAAGTTTGCAAATCCTCCCAAGTTGCTTCCGCAATTGTGTGATCTTCCCATCGGACTAACACTTGTACATTACCTTGATCATCTGGTCTAGTGTTCAGAATGTCTTCAGGTAGGTAGGCCAACTCCACTTCAGCTCCAAACGCGTCCATAGGTGCCGAATCTGATGCGTGACTACCATAACATGGTTTGAGTAGTGACACATGGAATACGGGATGAATTCTCGAGTTGTTTAGTAAATCTAGCTTGTATGAAACTTTTCCAATGCGTTTTACAACTCTGTAAGGTCCGTAGTATCGACGAGATAACTTGTGATCTTTAGCCTTTGATATCGAGAGTTGTCGGTATTTTTGAAGCTTCAAGTACACAAAGTCACCAACAGTGAACTCCTTGTCTATACGATGCTTGTTTGCTTGTTTTGTCATCCGTGTCTTAGCTAGTTCGATTGAAGCTTTCAATGTGTCTAAGATACGTTGATGTTCGATCAAGGAGGAGTCAATTGATCCCGTATTTGTGGACCCTGGACTGTAGTTGTGAATTGCAGTGACATCTCGTCCATATAACGCCCGAAAAGGAGACATATTTATGGCGGAGTGGAAATGTGTATTATATGAAAATTCAGCCAAGTATAAGTACCTTTCCCACTGTTTGGGTTCAGCATATGCGAAAGCCCGTAAGTACATCTCCATACAACGATTAACCACCTCTGTTTGACCATCCGTTTGCGGGTGGTATGCACTTGAGTGCAGCAGTTTTGTCCCCATCTGTTTGAATAATTCTTTCCAGAAAGCACTAACAAAGATCGGGTCACGATCAGAGACTATCGAATTTGGTAACCCATGCAAACGATATATTTCTCGCATGAAAATTGATGCGAGTGAAATAGCCGTATAGGTTTTGGGTAACGATATGAAGTGTGCGAACTTTGATAACCTGTCCACGATGACCCAGATAGCTGTTTTTCCCTTTGAAACAGGTAAGTTAGTGACAAAATCCATTGAGATGTCAACCCATGGCTGTTCCGGTGTCTGCAAGGGTTCGAGTAACCCATAGGGTCTGTGAGTTGGGTGCTTGATTGATTGACAAACCCCACAACATTTGACAAATTCTGTGACATCCTTATGTAAACCCCACCAAGTAAAAACAGCCGAGATGCGTTTCATTGTTCCATTTATACCGGAATGACCCCCAACAAACGATGAGTGAAATTCATGCAATAATTTGGATCTTAAAGCTTGGATTTTTGGGATAAAAAGTTTACCATGTAGGTATAACATGCCGTCTCTGTAGCAGTGATAAGGGAATGCTTGTGGGTCATTTTGGATCTTTGTTATTAGCTCAATACCCACTTGATCTGTCTTGAAAAAATCGCGAAGCTCCTCGAGCCATGTGGCTGTGGGGTATGAGATTGCTAACATAACCGGAATGTCAACTCGGCTCAGTGCATCCGCCACTTTATTTTCACTGCCTGGTTTGAAATGGATTTCAAAATCGTACCCGATAAGCTTGGTGAGCCATTTTTGTTGTTCTGGTGTTTGTATTTTTTGAGTGATGATGTGCTTCAAGCTATTATGGTCGGTGTAGATTCGAAAACGTCTCCCCAAAAGGTATTGTCTCCATTTCTTTACGGACTCGGTGATTGCGTACAACTCCTTTGTATAAGTGGATTGATGTTGCATAGTTGTACACAATTTCTTGCTAAAGAAAGCAATGGGTTTGTTATCTTGAGAGAGAACCGCACCTATTGCTTTATCGGATGCATCCGTGGTAACATCAAATGGTTTATTAAAATTAGGAAGGGCAAGTGTTACCAATTGTTGCATCTTCAACTTGAGTGTTGAAAAGGAAGTTTCTGCACTAGGACTCCAAGAAAAGTCTTTTTGTTTCAATATATCGGTCAGTGGAGAAGCTATGTGTGCATATTGAGAGACGAATCTTCGGTAGTACCCGGTTAGGCCTAAAAATGCTCGAAGAGTTGTGAACGAGTGTGGAGAAGGCCATTGTTAGATTGCTCGAATTTTATCTTCTTCCGGAGCAACTCCCAAACCCGAGATACGATGTCCCAAAAAAGAAACTTCTGTGACCCCAAAAACACATTTTGAAGCTTTTGCATAGAATTTGTTTTGTTGCAGTTTGTGAAACACATATTGAAGGTGTGTATAGTGGTCATCTTTGTTAACACTGTAGATGAGAATGTCATCAAAGAAAACCAACACAAAATGCCGTAAAACATTCCGAAATAGATCATTCATTGCTGATTGAAATGTGGATGGAGCATTAGAAAGACCAAATGGCATGACAAGAAACTCATAATGACCATCGGCCGTGCGAAATGCAGTTTTCTGTATGTCGGCTGGGGCTACTCTTATTTGGTGATAACCGGACCGCAAGTCAATCTTTGAAAAGATAGTTGCACCATGCAATTCGTCCAATAGTTCATCAATTGTTGGTATTGGAAACCGATCACGAATTGTTACGGCGTTTAAGGCCCTATAATCCACACAAAACCTCCATGAACCGTCTTTTTTTTTTACGAGTAAAACCGGTGAAGAGAACGGGCTTTGGCTTGGACGAATTATTCCATTTTGAAGCATTTCCTTGATTAATTGGGTCATGATCTCCTTTTGAAAATGGGGGTAACGGTATGGTTTGACATTGATGGTTTGGTTTGGGTCAATGATGGGAATGTTGTGGTCATGTGGGCGGTTAGGGGGTAGTTGTGTTGGTTCAGAAAAAACAGCTTGGAATAGCTCCAGTAGTGTAGTGATATATGGGTCAGTGGATAGTTGTGTGGTTGGTGTGGTGGTGGATGATGATGTGGGTTGAATGGTTAATGTATGGAGTGAGGCTATGGAGTCATGACGTATTAAACATGAAAGTGAACTAGGAGATACTTGTTGAGACATTTGAGTACCTTTAAGAATGCATGGGGAGCCGTCTTTTGAAAACTCGATTTGAGGGATTGAAAAATCGGCTGTGATTGATCCTAGGGAACTCAACCATGCCACTCCGAGTACCACATCTGCTCCTTCCACTGGTAGCACAAAAAATGGAATGTTGAACTGATGTTTTTGTAATTGTAGGATCACATTGGGACATTGATTGAGGCATTGGATGAACTGACCGTTCCCGACCATGACCACGAAAGGATTAACCGGATCTGTATGAATGTTAAGTTGTTGCACGATTCGTGGTTGTACAATGTTATGAGTACTTCCGCAATCAATTAGGACAGTGACAGGACTTCCATTGATAAAACCCGTGATTCGCAACGTTTTGGGTGAGGATAACCCAAAATAAGCAGCCTCCGATAGTGCTAAAAATTGTGCATCTTGTTGTGCATTATCGGTTTGCGATAACTCGTCTTGCAAGTCGATGGGCTCATCGTTGTCAACGATCAACAAGAACTGTGGTGGTGAACATTTGTGACCTGGAAAAAACTTTTCCGGGCAACGGAAACAAAGGTTGTCACGTTTACGCTGTTGTATCGCTTCTGGGGAAAGCTTGGTGAATGGTAATGGTTTGGGTTGTGGGTTCATGGTGGAGGAACTGGGGTGATGCGATGAAGAAGGTTGTTGGGGAGATGTTGTGGAATTTGGGTAGGTTATAGCGGCAGTGTGGGTAGAAGAAATGGCAGATTGTTTGTGGTTATAAGTGAAACGGGATCTTACTGGTTGGCCCAATTTTTCTTCAACTAGTTTTGCAAGTGCCCCGGCCTGGTATAGTGTTGTGGGTTTAAGGATGGATAGTTCAGCCTGGATTTCTGGTTTGAGGCCCGATATGAAACAGTTTCTTAGGGTTTGCTGTGAAAGCCCGGTTACCCGGTTGCTCAATCGTTCAAACTCAGTCATGTAAGCCGTAACAGTGGTTGTTTGCCGCAGTTTTAGTAGTGTGGCTTCCGGGTTTTCAAACGTCGAAGGCCCGAATCGTAGTTCAACTTCTCTTTTGAATGCGGTCCAAGATCCCAATAGATCGTTGTTAGCGAGGTGTTGATACCATGATAAGGCGTCATTGATGAAATAGAACGCAGTGAGGCTAACCCTTTCTCCGGCTGGTATTTGGTAATACGAGTAGTAACTTTCAGCTTGGAAAATCCAGCCCAATGGATTGGTTCCATCGAACAATGGTAGTGTGATTTTTGGAGGTTTCGGGTGATTGTTGTTAGTATTTGAAGATTGTGGGTCTTTGGGTTTTGGAATCTGGATTTGAGGTGACTTCTCTGGGTCGTTGTGAATTTGATCAGATAAGTTGGTGATGTGTGTAACAAGGTTGGCGGTGGTAGCGGTTTGTGAATCAATTTTGGTCGTTAACGATTTTGTTGCTTCAACAAGTGATGCCAATTGAGATGCAGTGTTACTTGCAGCATTATTGGTCACATTGATAAGCTGTAGAATGAGATCGTTAAGGCCCGGTGGTGGTGGTTGGTCGTCGGAAGATGGTTCCCGTCGTGGTGGCATTGTAATGGTGGGTGGATGAGTAAGTCAATGAAAGTACCAAATGATGGAAGCAAGATATAAGAGAGAAGAGTAAGTAGGAGGATTTAAGTGAAGAGATAGAGTTTTGGAGCAATTTTCTTCATATCATCTTAATCCAAAAACAAGAATATAAATATGCATGAGATTTGGGCACTTAGATCCCACCTCCCTTATTTCATGCCACTACCCTAGTCATGCAAAAACTACCAAACTTATCAACCAAGAATAAGATCATGGTTTGACAATTTCAACTAACAAAATGCAATGCTAAATTTGTAAAGTGCAGAAATAAAAAAAAGCTGCTGGATCTCACTGTTGACTTTTAGTCCAACAGTCTACTGGGCTTCTTGGTTGCTCGTATGGGCCTGGTCTTAATCGTTGGATCGTCAATGTTGATGTTAGTTGGCGAATCCTCCTGGCTCGTATCAGTCACACTCATATATGCTTTCTCCTTTGATGATTTAATGCACATCCAAGAAATAGCTACAAAAGATAAAGCAAAAAATAAGTTAATCCAATCTATTGTTTACACGATGATATGATGTGTCTGGATGCAAAGAAACGAGTCGTACTAAAATAAATATAAAATAAAATACTCTTGTGTTCCATCCGCATTTATACAACCTATTTTTAGTTTTAACCGTAAACTAGACCATCCACTTTTGAGTGAAAGTTTTAAAACCGTCAAACCGAAAGTTTAAAATTGTACTACGTTTTCACGAATTACTTTTTATATATATATTTTTTTATTATGACCCAAAGTTAAAATATTTGATGCTAATTGGGCTTGCCTTTTCATCTTTACGAAAACCCTAGCTAGCTTGTTTATTAATATTCATTCTTCCTTAGCCATCAATTTCACAAAGGCGTTTCTTGTTAAACGGCTTGCATGCAACGTTTGGTTAATTTAATCTTCAATCATAAATTGAAAGATATTGATGAAGAACAAATGTTGGCAAGTGAGGGAGCAAGAAAAATATATACTAGTTTACAACTACTAGAGATACTTGTACAAGCTAGTGGGCTATACTACTTTCATAAACAATATATATAAGGTTACTTCATACTTTTCAATTATTTATTGTGTTGATAGTTTAAATGGTTCTTGTGATTATTCATAGAAAATTTGTTGATATTGCATGTTTTTATGTTTCTAGAACATATATGTTATGAACAAGCTAATTTCTATTTGCTAGTATTCATTAGAGATAAGTACAATAATCGTTGATTAGGTTAAGAATAGATCAAAGTTGAGATAGTAAGAGTATACTATGCGGTGTAATTTTAATTTCATACATAAAATGTAACTTTTGTTTTATTATTGTACTCTAGCCTCTAGTTTTTTTATGCTAGTATGCCGTTCAAACAATAAGTACATTAATTGATGGTTGATGTGAATAAGTCATATGTTGCAATAAAAGCAAACAACATAGGGGTTTTAGTAAAGAATACTTAATCTATGAAACATGGCAACACGTTGTTCACTAGCTTAATATGTTACCAATGAGATTTGTATACGTAAATATTTAAATCATTGTGTGAATGGTGAATATAGATCAATGGCTGGCCAAGGTATGGGTCGTGGTCGCGGACGTGGTACTATGACTGTTGAACAGTTGACGGCAATGATGAACGATCATGCGGCGGCAGTTCTTGGAGCAGCTATGGGAGCGCAACATCAAGCTCCTCCTGGTAATTAAAATAGTGATATATCTATTTACTGAATTAATTTCTATCAGCGTTTCTCCATCCTATTTCTTTTAACTCTAAGTATAACGAATTTAATTTAAATTCCAGTTTGCACGTTTGCCGACTTTATGGACTGCAAGCCCCACACTTTTAACGGTACCGAGGGAGCGACTGCGATGCTTCGGCGGTTCAACAAGCTCGAGTCGGTATTTTAGATGTGCAATTTCCCGCAAGGCAGTTGGGTGAAGTTTGCTTCGGGTACTCTGGAAGGTGCTGCCTTAACTTTTTGGAATGAGCAGGTCCAACTAATGGGGATTGAGATGGCCAATGCGACTCTATGGGATGAGTTTAAAACCCTTTTCACCGAGAAGTACTGTTCACGTGATGATATTCGGAAACTAGAGGCTGAATTGTGGAGTCACAAGATGATTGGGTCGGATATTGAGACCTATACCGCTATGGCTAATGAGCTAGCTACCTTATGTCCACAGATGGTGGCGCCTGCTGCAAATCGTGTTGAGTTTTATATCAAACGTTTGGTACATGAAGTTCGAATGAATGTGACGTCGGTTAATCCAGCGACAATCCAGGCTGCAGTGAGGATGGCCAAACGATTCACCGATCAGGCGGTGGAGTTAGGGATATTATCTGCAAAGGGATTTTCAACTACTGGTGACAACAAAAGGAAATGAGAATGCAACAGTAACAACAACAATAATGGTAAAGGACCGTCATCCTCCCAACCGGTACAACAAAATGTGAGAAGGTTTGACAACAATAGAAATTTCAATCAGTCTTCTTCGACCAATCAAAACCAGAATTCGAGATATTTAAGCTAGTATTCGAGATGTGATAGGTGCGGTCGTCATCATCCAGGTGTGTGTAATAGGGTGCAATGTCAGCGTTGTGAAAAGTTTGGGCATACGTATCGTGACTGCAAGGTAAAGTTAAATGATGTAAATCAGCAGGGATCTTACCAGAAAAACAACTACAACAACAGTGGTGGCAATGGTAATAATAACTACAACAGGAACTGCCATCGGTGTGAAAAGGTAGGCCACTGGAAGAAGGATTGCCTAGAAAACAAGAAGGACAACAACAATGGCGGTAATGGCAAGGGTGGTAATAATGGGGGAAACACAACCAAGTGAAGAGCTTTTACTATTGGAAGGAGTGAAGTTAGGAATGATAACAACACTGTCATAGGTACATTTCCATTAAATAATCGCTATGCACATGTTTTGTTTGATTCGATTGTCGATTGGAGCTTTGTGTCTAGCAAATTTGTAGAGTTTTTAGGATTGACCCACCTTTTTAACTGATGTTTATTCCGTAACATGCATATTCAACAAATCTATAATTTAATATGGTTTATGAATTTTCATAACTACTAATATTAAATAGATGAACCCCTTGATCAATCACCATCAAACTCTCCACCCTCCATCATATTAAATAACTTCATTTCTTTGTCACATTAACAACAACAACTACTTACTAACTGACACACGCTACCTTTCTTTAATCTTTCTTTTATCTATAAAACTTTTATTATCAACAAAACCCTTGCAAATACATCTTGTTGTTTTAGCTTCCTCTGGCAGTAGCATTAATTAGACTTGTTTGTATTTAAGTGTAAGCTCATATGTTGTTACTTTACAACACAACTATTAGAGATAGCAATACACAAGAAACAAGTGGACTATACTATCTTCATAAAGATCACTATAACATGTTAGTTTTTACATTTTAATTCATGCTTGAGATAATTGTTTGTGATCATTGTTAATATTGAAAGTAGTTTTGTTTACTATTAAAGAATTTTCTCTACATATAATTATGTTTCTCTTCTGGTATTATGTATTTTTAACAGGCAGCACCAAATGAGCAGCTGCATTTGATTTGAACGTTTTTAACTTTCAAAAAGATCAAGATCTAAGGTTCAGATTGGCTTAAAATTTTTGACAAGGTAATTTTATTAAACCATGGGCATCACCGCATGTTGGGTAACATATAATTTCTTAATGCATGTTGTGTTGAGTTGGATCATGTCGTGTTTAATTAGCCACCAACAAGTTTTGTAAAATTATTTTATTAAATATGGTTATAAAAATGTTAAAAATGATTTTTAGTTTGCTTGAACATTTCAATTTTAGAGGTTGAAAGGTTTGAAAAACTTTGGTGATTTTGAAAACCATTTGACTTGTTTCTTGAGTACTTCAAATTGTCTTACATGGATGATTTTATGTATTGGATCTGACCCATTCAAGCCAATAAAGATAAATGTGTATAGATGAATAGAGTATAAGAAAATGTGATGTTTTGTAATAAAGTGTAAAGAGTGTAGGAAGAAAAGAAGCACAACACAAGTTTTGAGTTACCTAGCTAGCTACTTTTTTGGGTGGGTATGGTGTAATTAAAGTTCAAAATATTGTAGTAGAGAAACTAGTTTTTTTTTGTGGGTATGGTGTAATTAACTAGCAGAGAAACTAGTTAATACATATAATGGTAATATGACTTGGTTACTTTGTCAAATCAGATAATGGTTGAAAACCGCTCAAATGTTGTTGGTTGTGAAACATCATCTAAAAAAAATAAATCAAGATTATTGTGGGATGGTTTTACGTTCAAGGAGTTTATTGATGTGTGTGTGCTTCTTCTTAATTAGAAGAGGGAATAGACCCGGTACTCACTTTAGTAACGTCGGGTGAGCGAATATAGTAAAAACTATGTACGAAAAAACAGGCAAAACCCTTGATCAAAAACTAATGGAACAACATGAAAAAAGAATGAAAGTTTTATGACTGCTTGCTGAGGCTTGAAACTGGGACTGGTGGGACGAGAAAATAAAGGTAAGTTCTACTATTATCATATGAAAATTTTATTCACAGGTGTAAGTTAAAATAGTTTTGCTTTGATATATATTAACCAATAGCATAGGTAGAAACTGTTACTTCACTACACCAAAAACAAATAAAATGACTCATCACTAGAAATTGTTTTCCGCCAAAACTAATACAAAAAGCTCATCAGTTAACTTTGTTTATTAGTAAATCAAAAAATCATTCAATTAAGACAAATTGAAGTACATGCATGCAGATATATAGCATCTAAATGAAAGAATTGGAAATTACAAGACTTTGTATTATTTTATTTTAAATGAAAGCCATTTTTATCATTTTGTGTTTTTGTTGCAGGTAGATAAAGACTTTGCCAAATTTAAGGGTGTAAATTTAGACATCTTTGAGATGCATTCTGCTACTTTCTTTCGGGATTCGGTTGCCGTAGGAGATCATGCTACGAATTCGTTACAATTTCAAAACAATAGCAATATGAGCGTGTTCGAAATGCAAGATTTGAGAGAGCAAAGGAGATAGTGTTGAAATAAGTTTAGGTGACTAGTTACGTCGAAAGTAGTTCTAGTAAAAGGAAGAAGTCTAAAGATGTTACTTACAAACATTCAAACAAGAGTAAAACTTCATTTTTCAAAGAAAAACTAGGTATTGTATTAGATGTCTTATCAACAAAAAGCACACAATCTTTTCCACCAAATAATAACCCTCCCAACAATTACATGAACATTGTCATCAATTTTCGTGATTTCGAAGAAGATTCCGAAGTTTATACTTTATGGTCAGTTGTTATTCTTGTATTTGGGTGGATATGAAGGAAATACACTTGTGTGGACTTTAAAGAGGTATCCCCTTTGGTTGGATTGAGAGACAATAAGTTTGTTTCAGGTCAGGTTGCGTTGAAGGTTGAATTGAGTAAGGATGCCAAACACGAGAAAACCTGCTTAGAGTATCAACAAGGTTTTATCCTGTTAACTTTCTATACCTTTGGATTTCTAGATCCAGAGGCCGTAAACTTCCTGAACAAGGTTTAACGTTTCATTCATAGCAATATTTTGACCCATAAAGATTACGTTTTGTTTTTAGATGACATGATTTCATTATTCAAAAGGGGGTTGGTATGGATTGTTGTCCGTTACCTGCCACTTTATTGTAAAATTTATTCACTTATAATATTGTTGTTATAAAATAAAATATATATCAAAAAGTCGGGTCGTGAAGCGATTATGTATCCAACAACTCATGCAACAAAGATGAAGTTCCTTAGCGTCTTATGGAAGAATGATTTGTTGTTTTACGTTATGTGTTATCGTTTAAAACTATGCGTTGTTAAACATTTTATCTTGTTTGATATTGTGTTATCATTTGTGTGTTATCGTTTGCATGTTATTTTTAGTTTTTAAATAATGTTTTATTGTTTATATCTTTTGTATTAACATGATCAATAGTGATAACTCTAATTCGCATGATGGTGATGAATAAAATTTTGGTGGACGAGGATATATAAAAATTCAAAAGGTTATATGGAACAACTGATTAGGTTAATGATAGCTCGTGACTTGCATAATAGTAGAAGGCCATGCCACACATCAGAGCTCATATGACATGTTTATTAACAAAATATTAAATGGCCATCTTAGACGGTGTTATGAAATATTTAGACTGGTAGAGTCAGTTTTTAGACACTTATGCATAGATCATGTTACTAATTATGAATTGAAACAAACCCGTAATATGTCCGTTGAGGAGTCGATCGGAACCTTCTTAATGACTTTGGCTCATGGGTGTACGGATAGGTTTGTCCAAGAATCTGTTAATCATTCCGGGGAAACCATTCATAAACATTTCCATAAAGTTTTAATCATTCCGGGAAAACCATTCATATACATTTCCATAAAGGTATGGCAGACGTGCTTAAGATGAGTGGTAACACTATCAAGCCATCCGCAAGCTATAATGATGATGTGCCCACACATATTAAATAAGCCTTGGTATCCATGTTCGAGGTATTATGTGTTGTTCAAGGTTTTAATATTCAAATTACATTTTTTAACGGCGATTTTGTTAGAAAAACAAAACAACTAGGCACTAGTAAGAGCCAGGACCAAAAACAACCAAAACAAGACAACTTAGAACTCCTCACAACGACAAAGGGATTGAGTACCAACAGTGCCACATAACATTGAACCTATTTGCTTGGTATTTTAACCACCAATACGCGTCCACCATAATCTTCTCTATTACACCATCAACCGAGAGTGGCCTTGCTTTAAAGATAAGATCATTTCGAGCCAACCAAATTTGCCAAATTGTTTCCATAAGAATAACCGCCCTATATTTGTACTTTTCTCTAAACCACATAAATTGGTGTGACAATAAATCCGTTCTCTAACCGTCTCTCCCACGTTGCCGTTCCAACTACGCCATTTAAAAACCTTGCACAAAATTCTAGAAGCGAAATGACACTTAAGAAGTAAGGCTCCGTCGTCTCAGTTTCATTGAAACACATAAAACACTCAATGGAACCCACATTTACCTCGCGGGCCGTCAACGTTCTTTTACAAGGTATTCTCTCAAGCCTAGACTCCCACGCAAAGCATCTGACTTTTAACGGAGTCCAAGTTGACCATTGAACCGGATTTAAGTCGATATGAACTCGATTGAGCTCTAAAATGTTTCTAAGACTCTTGACTGTGAATGCCTTATCATCACTTCCTTTTCATTCCCACACATCAAGAGCATCAGACAATAAAACCCCTTGAAGTAATTGAAGACATTGTTGAAATTGTTGAACTTCCACACCTAAGGGTGGAGTACGAACCCACTCACACATCTAACTCGTCCATGAACAGTGCGTCATCTGCATATAGACAGTGCGTCATTACCGGGTCTTCATGAGGAAGTTGAATCCCAAGGAAGATTCCACAGCTACTAGCTGTCCAGACCGAGACGCTCAATGCCTCCATCATAAGAGAAAAAAGAAATGGCGATAAAGGATCTCCTTGACGTAAACCCCTATATGCCATAAATTCCCCCGTAGGAGACCCGTTTATCAAGATGGACGATCTAGCCGAGGAAACACACTCTTTTATCCATTTTCTCCATAACTCAGGAAAACCCATTTGACCCATAACCAAGTCCAATAATTGCCGGTTTACCATATCGTACGCCTTTTCGAAATCGAGTTTCAACATTAAAGGTTTTACCTTTCGCCTTTTTGCCCATGATAAAATTTCATTAACCATTAGAGGTCCTTCCAAATGTGAATCTACCTGCTAAAAAGTAGATTGCTCTACTCTCACCACTTCATGCATGACTTTCTAGCCTCAAAAAATCTTTTCACTTGAGCTCCAATTCGTCCGTAAAACGTGCATGAGGCTAGGGTTTATGTGTAGAGATGTTTATAAAGCAAATAGGCCAAAAAACAACCATAACTCTCTGCCGAAAAGGCCTCACCGCGTTGTGCGGTGAGGAAATCCATGTGTGGCCGCGTACCCCTCCGATCAAACCCAACCGTCGCACGGTGACCAACATGGGAGTGAAAATGATGCAAAATTGGCTAGAAAGATAATAAAATGGGAGGCTAAAATTAAACAAGTTTGGTCTCTTAGGACATCACCAAAGTCATTGTGCAATGTTTTGAAATTTTTTAAAGAGCAACAGAAAGAAGTTTTGAGAGAGATGGGATTTGATTCGTTACTTGAGATGAAAATCAATGAAGTTTTTAAGACCTTGGGTTTATTGTTAATAATTTGAAGATGTGCAAGAGTAACTGGCCACCGAAAGAAAATGCAGATCGAATACATGACTTTCTTACATGTAACTTCTAACTCCGTTACCGTTTTCACATGTGCAAATGTTAATGCATTACTCATTAGTTGTTCTTTATCCATTCACAATTTCACTTTGACAACATTTTTTGTTTCATAATGGCATCCAGGGATAGAGCTATGAAGAGCCAGGGGTATCTCAGGCTACACCTCAATTTTCATTACGAAGTACAATTTTCATCGGTTTAAGTATCAGGATACAATTTTTTCTTACGGTTTTAAGTATCGGGATACCCCTTAAAAAAATTTATGATACCTTCGAGCGAAAATTTCTCATAAGATACCCCTGATATTTGGTTCTAGATCCGCCATTGACATCTACTTTATCTTGATTCCGCCTTGTTAGAAAAATTTTCGATTGTTAGTTAAAGACGAACAACAAAGTATTGGAATAGCACCTACGTGAACGAACGTGTAGCAGTTGAACTTGAAGCTAACAAAATATTTGGCAAACTTCCTCTTCAGCTTGCATTTTCAGACATGTTGTTGAAGTTGTTAAGGTAAACATAATCTTGTAACCTATTGTTATGTCTAGTAAATCAAATGAGTTCAGCCTAAACTTGTTTTAAGTTGTCTAATTACCTTACATATTTTGTTTACTCTCATTTGTGTGATAGCTTATATTGACTTTCACATGTGAATATATGTTTTTATTGGCTTTCTCATGTTTTTTTATTGAAAGATCTAACTTGCACATGTGTAACTAACTGGCATACGGTTTCACATCCAAACATGGACATTAGTATAAAACTTATATGCGTCTTACTGCACACCGGATTGATGATGATTGGGTTAACCAGGAAATTCTAATTTTTTGTAGATATGAAATCATAGGATTGAGACTATTGGAAGACTTGGAATTTGTTTTCGGGTGCTAGAGTCATCCCCGGCTGTGCATTCGAGTTCTTTTGGGAGACTTGAAATTTGTTTTAAGGGACCCGTGTTAATAGACAAAGTATTGGCCACCAACTTCTTCTTCTATTGCACTAATCGTTTTCTTCATTTCAGTTGTAATATTTGTATTGTAATTTATTGCTTTTGTTTATTCTTGTACTAGGTTTAAATCATGTGTGTTACACACATGTTAAATAATAATATTTATAAAGAAATTATAACTATTATGTTTAAGGATTGGTAAATATTTCATATTTAAGTATTTTCGTTCCATCAACTCACGCATGGTGCTCTCTCAAGTTTCCTATTAAAGAACAAATCCCCCCCCCCTAAAAAAATGTCCCATAAAACTTTAACTTATTAGATAGATTGTAATTTAGAAATTTACAAAGTACTTTATTCATTCTGATGAACCGATCACTACTAGCTACCACCACTAATCACCACCGTTCATTGTCACCACCACCATGCTCATAATCAGTTACCACCACCACATTTGTTTTACATTCCTTCGTGTGTTTTTCCCTAGTAAACAACACAAGATAATGATTAATTCCATACCACAAATTAACAAAACATGAAATTCAAATGACAATGTCCCATTTCATTTCCTCTCTCATTTTATTACTCGTACCAAATAGGGGTGTTCATTCGAATCGAATGCGAATTGGGCGAATTAGGCGAATCGAATTGGTCGAATTGAGACTTTTAAAAACTGTATTCGTATTCGATCCACATTCGAATAAAAATCTATGTATTCGATTCGATTAAGTTATTCGAATTCGAATCGAATTCGAATAGATTCGAATGTATTCGCTTTAAAAAATATAAATAAAAAAAACATCAAATAACAATACAAATGTTGCACCAACATAACATAAGTCTAAAACATCACCCAAACAAGGTGCTTCACCCAAAAAATATGCAAAATACTAGCACATCAACAAGTCTAAAACATGTTAAAAAAGGTCTAAAACTGCATAATCAACACAAGAAAAGACTATAAACAAGTTTAAAACATGTAGAAACAACAATTAAGCAGCTGCCACAACAACAAATCATGTTCATATGCAGAAACAACAATTAAGATTGGGTAATGGGTTGGTTTTGGGTATTTTTAACTTACTTCAAACCCATTTAATCATATTCATATATAGATAACTAATTAGATATATTAAGAATATATATTAAAAAATAAATATATTTCTTATTCGATTTGGGCGAATCGAATGCGAATACTGAAAATCATATTCGTATTCGATCCACATTCGACAAAATTATTCGAATCGAATGCGAATCGAATTCGAATGACCGAAAGTCGATTTCGAATGGCCTTAATCGAATTCGATTCGAATCGAATTTCGAATAATTCGAATGGTATTCGAATAATGAACACCCCTAGTACCAAATAGACCCTAAAATATAGAATACTTTTGTGGTCCATCACCATTTACATACGGCCTGTTTTTAGTATTAACCGTAAACTAAACCATCCGCTATTGATTGGCAGTTTTAAAACCGCCAAACTGAAAGTTAAAAAAATTTACAATGTTTTCACGAATCGTACTTTTATAATTTTATAATTGTTTTATAACCCAAACTTAAAAATACTTTATGCTAATTGGGCTGGCCTTTATCATCCTTAGAAAACCCTAGCTAGCTTGTATATTCATTCTTCCTTCTAGCCTATATATGCTTCAAATCTAAACTAAAATCAAACAAACAATTTCAAAACGGCGATGTTTGTTGAACGGCTTGCATGCAATGTTTGGTTTAATCTTGTGTCCTCTTTAATCATAAATTCGATCAAATATATACTAGTTTACGACTACTAGAGATCGATACTTGTACAAGCTAGTGGGCTATACTACGTTCATAAACACGTACTATATATAAGGTTTGTTCATACTCTTCAATTACTTATTGTGTTGATACTTTAAATGGTTCTTAGTGATCATTCATAGAAAATTTGTTGACATTGCATGTAATTAAATTTTATTTATGTTTCTAGAACATGTTATGAAAAAACTTTCTGTTTGCGTTTGGGTTAAGAATAAAGCAAAGTTGAGATATTTAGAGTGGTCTTAGTGATCCACGTTTTTTTCCCATGACCTTTAACCAATTTCAATTCAAATTTTTGTGTTTTTAATCAGCTCAATTTGTTCTATATTTTTGTCTCAAATTCAATCCAAGTTCTATCCCGTTTCATATATACAATCCTTTATTCAATAGTAATCATAGATGGATTGAGCCGATTCCTCAGTTGTAGCTATGGATCATAATACACATATCGATAATCAATCGAATGTCAATTTTACATGTATGAAAAAATTGGTTTTTGTATAAGGGTTTTTGTATATTTCTTATAATTTAATAATTTGATTGGTTTATGAGTTTTAATTGTATTATTAGTTTATGTATGAAAAAATGATGGTATGCATAAGTTGTATGAAAAATGGCTTATCTTTCATGATTATATGGTTTAGAAGGATGCATATATGCCCATATTTAAGTAATATTTACATTTTATCAAAATTCTTGTTTACTTAATGTGTAAAGTAAATTTTTTGTTTAATATTTGATGTTTGTGTTATTTACAGATGATGCATTAATGCACAATTTTTCATTATTTTATTGTTTTAATTTTTTTATATCTTCATGTGTATATACAGGTCATTAATCAGGTAATGATTTTTCTTGTTCTAAGATAATATATTGCCCAAATGGTAATACATATTGGAAACATGGTCTTTTTGTTAAAAGACATTCTGGTTAAAGGTACAATACACTCATCTTTAGAAGAAGCTATCGAATGTACTATATGGATTATGTGTTAAAAGCTGGATTCAGTACTCGTTTGAGTACAATTAGGCATATAAGAGGAGACATTAAAATAATTAAGCATCGTTACATTGTATGCAATAAGTCTGGTAAATCAAATATAGTTGTTGTTGCTACATTGGATGATAAACATATCGGGTCTTCTTTTCGAATGACGAAACTTAAAGTTACAAATTGTAAGGCTCGAGCAACGTTTAAATATATTCCAAACACTCCAAATTACTATTTGTTTGATTTTGTTGAGGCGCATAATCATCCTTTGCATGAACATGGTAATAGAGATTTAAGTAAGGCTAGTCGGAGGCTGCAGTATCCTGAAAAAAGGTACCTTCTTCGATTGTCAACGTCCAATATAGGTCCTTCTTATGCTTATAGAATTAGATATTAATTTGACTAGTGGTGGTCAAAGGAAGATCCATGGTAACGTTGCAGATTTCATGAATTTTAAACGTGATATAAATCTATTTATTGGAGAATGGGATGTTCAATTGTTTATCAATAGGATGGAGATGAGGAAACAAATTATGAGACAAGATACATTTGTTTCATACCGACTCAAATGAGATTGTTATGGTGTTTTGGGCTAATGAGATTGCTAAAATAAATTACAGTGCATTTGATGATGTAGATGCATTTGATGCAACATTTAGAACAAACAGGTAATTATGTTGTTGTAATTTTTATAGTATTAGTATATATATATGCTTTGTAGGATAAATCTCCTCCATATATATATATACAGATATATATATATATATATATGTATATTTATATATTTATATGTATTTAGAAAAATTGATGAATGAAATTTATCTTTTTGTTATATATTAATAGGTATAAACTGGTGGTATTTGTTCCATTTACTGGAGTTGATCACCACCAAAGGAGTGTTGTATTTGGCGGTGTTTTGATCAAAAGAGAAACTGTAGGATCACACTCGTGGGTACTCAGATCTTTCTTGGAAGCACATGGGAAACAACCGAAGTTGATACAGACGGCTCACAACCCCCGGCTAAGAAGATTCAATGGAATAATTGGGTGTCATCAAAGGTCAATACCTTAATTTGAAGAGCAAATTAGATAGAATTCACGTGATGCCCTCTCCATTAAAGATGTCCCTATTCCAAACATTTTATGTCCAATGCTGTGGAGATCAAGCGGAGTCGAGTGATCACATTTTCACGTCATGTCGCTTCATATATATTATATGGTATATAATTAGTACATGGCTGAAAATCATGACCATAAATGCTATCTCCTTTTATGATTTAATGCACATCCAAGAACTAGCTACGAAAGATAAAACAAAAAAGAAGTTGATCCAAACTATTGTTTACACGCTGATATGGTCTGGATGCAGAGAAACAAATTGGTATTCAAGGGTTCTCATCCTTCGGTTACAGCTACAATTGGGTGCCTCAAATCAATATCGGACATATGGGTGAAGAATAGTTCAAAAAGTCTAATCTTGATTAGGCAAAATGGTGTGTTTTTAATTTCTCTTGATTGTAGTTTATTTTTCTCTTTCGAGTTTTTCCTTTTAATTTTATACATGCGACTAGCCCCTTGCTAGAATGTTTATTGAAGTCTTTCATGACTGTTAAAAAATAAACAAGTAACAACTTTTTTCCGTGTAACTATTCATCTTATATGTCGACAGTTGCATGTTTGACCTCCAAACTGGATGCGGTTAACCATATGAACTGAACAAGGTCTAAAGACATGAAGGAGCCAAATGTGAGGAAAAAGGATTTTGGATGAATGTGATAAAAGTCATCAAACTACCAAGTCAAAAATAACGATTTACTCTATTTCTTTTATTTGAATTATATATGAGAGCTTATTTTGTTTGTGTTTTTTTATGTGTATATATATTTCTAAATCTTCAAATTTATGTGCTTAACTAGCAAAGTCTCTTAATTTGTGTGTTGCGGCAGAACACATTTTGTATACAACGAAAAAATGGTGTTTAGATACTTGGGTTAAAGTTAAAACTATTGAAATTCTAAAGTTAAGAGTTAAGTTTTAACACTTTATAAAGGTGAGGGTTCATTATGAAAAATTTTAAGTTAAAAAGTTAATAACATTTTTAAATATTGAAAAGTGAATAATTAACCAAACCGTTCAAATTCAAAAATGATACCCTTAGTAGCACTTTGATTTCATGTTTTTGGCTCATTAGGGTTTTTTTCTAGTTGTGCAAAATATAAACATTAAATACGTACGTATACAAATACACGATTTGGTTTCACGGTTTACACACATTTTATTTTTTAGAAGAAATGTCATAGAAACATAACCAAGTTTCAACTTTGTTCTAATTAGGTCACATTAGCATCAAAAAATGTAAAAAATAATTCTTATCTGAAACGTAAAGAACAACATGTGAAAACAACATGTTAAAACCTCTAATTTAAATAAAATATGAAGGTGAGTGACCTAATTGGAACAATTTTTAAACTTAAGTGACTTAATTAGAACAAAATTGAAACTTGGTTATGTTTTACAAAGTTACCCCTTATTTTATTCACCCTTTGTTTTTTACTTTTTTGCATATTCATTCAATTCATTTTTTCACACTTTGCAATCACTAACAAAACTACCACCTACCACCACCACTAATCACCACCAGTAATCAAACTTCAAAAAATTCGACTTTTGGCGACGCCAGAAGTCGTTACCAAAGGCCAAAAATGTCGTCGCTAAAACTTTTGACAATGACACTAGTGGCCGTCAAAACTTGGCATCCTATTCATTTTGGTGACGTAATTTGGCGACAACATCTGTGGGACCCGCCTTCCGGGAAAAAAATGAAAAAGAAATTCAAAAAAATTTCCCTGATGACATTTGGGATGACATATCATCGCCAAAAAGCATTTTTTTATTAAGACTTTATTTTTCAGTTAAAATAATAATATTTTAATCACTTTTGGCGACGACATGTTGTCGCCAAAAGTTGTCGCATATGATTTTTAGGAACGACAAACTACAGTAAATATTTTGTAGCATTTGACCTTTGGCAACGACATGTCGTCGCTAAAGTGTTCTGATGCAGCATCTAGCTGCTACATTTTCCTGTTTCCGCCCGGTTTTTTCGGGTAATTTTTCATTAACTAAACCTGTGTTTAAAACATGTTTATATGTATCCTAATAAACAACCACAACACATCATCAACAACATCTAGCTAACATCATCAATAACATCATAAGAATAACATCATAACAATTAAACACCAAAGTGTACCAAAATGCCCAACATATCAAATGTACTAAAGGATAATGTTAAACAAAACTACCAATTACTCATCATCATCATCATCGTCATCATCATCATCGTCATCATCATCGTCGTCGTCATCGTCATCATCATCATCATCATCATCATTATCATCATCATCATCCCCGTCATCTTCAACATTAAAGGGGGGAGGGGTCATATTGAGCTTCCTCCAGAGCGGGGCGGTATATTCCGCTATCATCCGCTGCACCTCCTCTTTTGCATATCTTCGGCTACTTGACGAAGAGGAATCAGCTGCAAAGGCAGATTGAGGTAGCTTCTGC